>JARHVA010001468.1:2862500-3317500 GCA_037957365.1 Torreya grandis
AACATGTATAAAGAAGAGGAACAACGAATTTGAGGGCCTACTTACGCCTTCAGTCCTCCGTATGGGTGTTTGAGACTCCTTGACAGCTTGTTATCCACCCAAAATCTGTTTACAGTGACCGACCTCGGTCACTCCACAGTCTGCATCCGACCGACGTCGGTTCCATGCGTCTGTACCTGACTACCAACCTGCCAGCGCTGGTGTCCCTGCTGTCGACGTCGGTCCTCTGACTGACATCGGTCTTACATACTACCGACGTCGGTCCTATGACCGACATCAGTCTTACCCTGCCCGACATCGCCGGCTTCGGTCTGCACATGACCGACATCGGCACCTGTCTGTTCGACGCCAGTTCCTCCTAATCGACGCCGGTGTCTGTGTTCGCCTGTGAGTGATGAATTTTTACCCGCGAGCTCCTTTGAATCAATATCCATGTCCAAACTGCCCTGCTCAGAAGTATCCAGCCACATCCACTGGGTTCTGTCCGCCATCTCCTCCATAAACACCAAGGCTTTCCAGTTCTTAAGCCTGTCAAATATATCTGTCTTCCGCTTAAGAACATGCATCTCCTTCCTGCTCATGTGACCAAGCCTACGAAGCCACGTCTCCGCAACAAAAAAAGAATCAGTAATATAAACAAGTAGATAAAGGATACCTGTTTTCTTACCACCAGCTAATTTAAGTGCATCCGCTGTGAGAGTTCTTGTGCATCTCTCATCACCCAATCTTTCTGAAGAAATTAGCCATATCTCCAAACCTGGGACCTGCGTGACCTTCATCAACACCTGTGTGTTGGCCTCCTGCAATTTCAGCTTCACTTCCCCTTTGCCAATTCTTTGGCAAGGCTTACCAGCTCCTCTACCTAGGGCTGCATGGAAAGAGGCAACCGAATCTTTTATCCAAGATTCAACTTTATCCAAGAAACCTGCAAACACATCCTGTGCAACAACACCTGCTACATCTGTATCTTTAGTTTCTTCATGCTGATCTGCTACCAACCAACAATAATCTTTTACCTGCTCTTTCTTTCCATAGGACCGTGAGTTACCATCTGTGCTTTTCAACTCCTCCATTCTTAGCTTACTTTGATCTGCCGTTGCTCTACTCCCACTCGATCAGAAACCCCTGAGAGTGCCCTGTAACCAAACACAAACCCTGCTTCCTCCAACCTTAGCTCTGATACCACTTGTTGGTATCAAGCTATGAGCCAACACCCTGGCTCTGATACCACTTGTTGGGAGGATAAAAACCGGAAGCACACAATTTGATTACCAAACCAAGCAACTTAATATGCAGAAATTAACCAGATTCACCAAGTAACTAGAATTCAGAATAACACATGATATGAGAGACAATACACAACTTGTATTAACACTTTATACAGAAAAGAATACAATAAAGAAGATGCCACTTCTTCTCCACCACCTTACAGAGGTTTCCCACACCTCAAGTGAATAGTAATTCTTCTCCCCAAAGCTCTCCCTCTCACAGGTCCCAACACCCAACTCAAAATACAGAGTTGGTGTTCACCTCCCGTGCTCCACGCACACCACAAGTGCTCCACGCACTCCACAAGCACTCCACGTGCTCCACAAGTACTCAAAGTACTTCAAGTAGATCTCCCATGAATCTGCAACAACCTGAAATTCAACAGACCATACTTATGGAAGGAACTCCCTTGCCTTCCTCTTGCTCTATCCGAGTACACACCTGTACTCCAAGTAGATCCTGCCTGATACTGCTCCCTGTTGTGTTGCTGTCTATATGACCTTGCACACCTACAAATCAAACAATGGTTCTATTCACCTGTGAACCTCGACCTTGCACACACATACACCTGCAGATCAACGATCTTACTTACCATGTAGATCTCCTATATAGGCCATGCAACTGTGACCAAGATCCTACACTCTTGAAGAACCCAGCTGGCTCTCCAATCCAGCACCAACACACCTGGTACTGAGGCACTAGGAGGAACGCACCATAGCTCTACCTCACACACAGAAGGAGCTTATAATTATGCTCTCTTACTCCCTAGCACACTTTTCCAATACAACCATGAGTCTATTATATAGATCTCATCCAAATAATGATTAGACATCTAATTACCATAATTAGATCCGCAGCTCTCAGTCTATAATTAGCCCTGATCATGCAAACACTTGGTTCGTTAGCTAACTGCCCGTAATTAGCTCGCAGTCGAACCACACAGGCGACCGACGCCGGTCCCTATCTGCCTGGAGGTGACCGACATCGGCCGATATATGACCGACGTCGGTTGCTTCTCTATGCTCTCCCGCCGACGTCGGCTGATCAGACTGACCCCAACTTCTTCTGCAACTCAGCAACCTTCAGCAACCTCCTCTCCTGTTTGCATCAGTGAAGCTTTTAGCTCCACAATCCTAACAAATATATATTTTAGATTAAATTATGGGGAAAAAGTATCTTTTTTGAAAAAGGATATAAACATTGAGTATATGTGAGAATTTATAGCCTCACCCTATTAAAACCTACAAGAAAGAGAGAAAAATAAAACCAAATAAGAAATGAAGATTAATTGACCATTGCTTTAGGAGGCTTAGGGGATCCTTCATATAAGATCATCTACTCCACTTTTTTAGAAATTGACTTTTATAATTGGTATGTTAATCTAATGATATTTCTAATCCTCATTTATAAATAACTTTGTGTCACTAATTTCATTAAAATAATATTTGAGTTTTTCAAAAGTAAATCACAAATTTTAAACTACACAACCCTACACAAAAGAAATAATGTTTTCTTTATGAATAATTGTTCTTGGAGGTCATCTTGGTTAACTTGACCACACTTGGGTTAAACCACAAAATTTATAATTGGCCACATATAAATTAAGCTATAAATCACACCTAGAATATAAATATGGGACTTAAGTGGGATACATGTGTTATTTTGAATAAAAGTGAAATCTTGTTATAAGACCAAGTCCTCAATTTAAATTAATCATTTTAATATAAATCCATTGGTTTTGTCAATAAAATCCTAGGTTTAAAATAAATTACATAAATTTTAACTCTTTAAAGATCAAACCAATAAAGTTTTAGTAAATAACACTCCCTTCTTAGCCTAGCAAAACCCGTTTAGAATTTAATAAAAATAAATACCTAATTTTTAAATTTTATAAAACTAGAACTAAAACTAATTTTCAAATAAATGTGAAATTTTGTATCAAAAGTTGAATAATTTTTATTATCAATGAATGCCAATAAAATGGGTCGGTTATGGAAGACATTTTCACAATCAGAAAAAATGATACCTTCCTATATCATTAAAGTTACTTTGGATTGTAGATAAATTAAATATCCAAATACAAAATTTATCAAATTAAAAGATCAAAACATTTTTTAAATGGAATAAAATTTATTAATTTAATAAATAAATGATTTTATTATTGAGAATCACAATTAAATTTGATTGGATTTTAAATCATTTTTGCAAGTAAAATTTGCTAAGACATTCTTTAGCTTGTCAAAACTATTTCAAAATAATATGTTAATTTTATAATTAATCTCGCATGAAAATTATCTAACACTGAAATCAATTTTTTCCCAACTTAAGAAATATATATAAACTATTATAATAATTTATTGCCTCCCCATGAATTAATTTAAGGGTGTTTTCATACCAAATTTATTAATCTGAAATTTAAGTAAAAATATTTTTTGAAACCGCTATTTTCTCTCATGACTATCTACTATTCTCTTCCTAGATAAAATGTATAGATGACTTATTTATGTTTTAATATAATAAAAATCAAGGTGGAATGATTTAATTAATTTAATAGTCTTTTAAAATAATTAATTAGATGACTTTTCATTTGCATTTTGCTAGCTTGGAAGAGATGAACAAAAGATTGGTCTTATAATTGTATACTATACAAATTATTGTGTGAAGTCAAAATAAATAGTCAGTGACTATTCACATTATTGATAGCCTAATAAATGTTTAAAAAACTTTAGTTCAAAGTAAGCACCTTAATCATAACTCATCTAGATATTGGTCTAGTTTTTTCATGTTATGTCTTGGGATACCATCAATTAGCAATATAGTAGGGTTTTCTCTTATGATAAAACCTATATCACTATTATAAACTTTAGAATTATAAAACAACTTATTATTCATACATGTAGGTGTCTCATACCAACCTTGGTAGTATCTAACTAAATGGACCAATTAGTGGTTGTAGTGTTACCTGTAAGGGTCATTATGTAAGTGAAAGTTGTGAGGTTGAGTGGTGAAGGCCAATTTCCTTCACAATAGAACTAACACTCATTTTGATAATGGGTAAATTAAAACAAGATTTGGTACTCCATGTGAAGGTGGTCATATCAGATATGTAGGCATCTTGGGAAGTGAGTGCGGGCACTAGTAACTAACTCTCAGGGCACTTTTGTTTAGCATGAGAACTAGTTACTAAACCTTAGGGTGCCCTTATTTGTACACTAAGTGTACTTTCCTATTTTCTAACCTTGTAGGATGTAAGGATGAACATAATGTGTGGCTTAAATTGTTTATCTAGGTAGAAACATGTAGTCACTAAATTTAACATTTATTGCTAAATAATACACTTGTGACCAATCCTTTTACCCACTTAACTCATACCTAATTTCATGGATCTAAGTCACTAGTCCTCTATTTCTATACAAATGATCCATATCTCCAAGAAAATTATGATTATGAACATTCTTATTCACTATTACAAGTAACTTAAACTTACTATTAGACTAATCCCACTTCCATGTTAATTGTATTTTCTCCTTAAATGAGATCACTCCTTTAGGACTATCTCACTTGTTGGTAGTGTCTAAATCCACTAACCGCATCCTCCCACCAAATAATGACTATTTAATCAAATTTAAATTTACCTAATGGGTCTTCCCACATGTTTTTCAAACCCTATTTGATGAGTTTCAAAAAATATCACTCTAAATCCAAATTTTATAATCGCTTACTCACTTAGGGGCTCATATTATGGAAAGTACTAAATATTTAACTACATAATGAGATAAAAACATTTAATCTTCCCAATTTTGAGTCCACACAACCCTATTAGCCCTAAATTAAGTCTAAATACATGTTGAATGTCACATGTCATGTTAAATAACTTAATTATACTAGGATTTCACTAACATTTATTATTACACTAATATTTCACACACACCACCATAGCATGGGATAAATACATGAAGTTTGATCCCTCTTAAAAGTATTGGTATGTAGGCAACACTCAAAACATAAGGTGTTGAGGTCAAATAAAAATTCATCCTTTAATCTATTTATGATTTTTATTCTTCATGACCTATTTAGATATGGTTATAAATGAATAATAATTAATACAAGATATTCCATATCAAATCACACAAATTAGATCACATATACATGACTCACAATCGAAGACACAATAACCCAATATTACATAGAGAGAAAACACCATATCAGATGATGGCTTGTTGTTTAGACACTAGTGAAATGTATCCCATAAAATATCACATATCCTTTTCTTAGGTAGATTCAAATCCCTATTCTTGATTCATAATCATCTCACACAATCATACAATTAATTTTACAATTACAGTCATAGTCTTGCATGTTTCATTTTCAAATAAGTAATCATTATTTTGTATTTTCCCTTAGCATATTATATATTTAAAAATTTAAAAATCATAAATATTTAATTTATGATTATTTTATACATAATAATTTTCATATTTAGGATTTAAGCCTACTTATCCAAATTTTGATAAAACATAACCTGAGTCATTTCACTAGTTGAGTAAACTTAGAAAAATGGCTATATCTATTAAACCTTTGTCATTTATGAAGGCACTTTTAGATATGAATATAATCTAAGTATTTTGAGGTTAAATACTGTTGGAACATCATAATTTAAAAAGGAAAAAGGAATATATGTTCCTTTAATGTTACTTTACAAACTCATATGTACTATTGTAATTAGTGCTTTTGTGTTAGCACAATATACTTAGAATGTTAAAGTGTCCTACATCATGGTTAATGTAAGTAATGGTCTGATTTAAATGTGTTCATGTATATATTGTATGAAATATTTTTTATGTTTAAATGTTTAATTCCATATTTGGATTAGATCTCCAACATGATTTCGATGAGGACTTCCTGTGGAGAAAAGTCTTTACAAGTTAAAGTAGAGAACTACATGTGACCCTAATTTTGAGGAGAAAATATGTAGGTTAATTAATTTTTTGGGGCATAAGGTCCTAATTTTATAGGATATTTTAGGATTTCCTCATCACCAATCCTTGGGATTGGATAAGACTCTTTTGAAAGGACCACTAATATAATAATAAAATAAAATCAATTTGATTAATATATGTTATTAATATTGTGGACCCTTATATTATGCTTAGTATGAAATGATTTATTTATTTCCCTTGATATTAATATAAATAATGTAAAATTATTTTAGTTATGTGTTCCCTAAGAGTGTATCTTGTTATTACTATAGTTAAGACATTTCCTTGATAACCATAAAGTGATAATTGCATGCACCCAAAAATTACACAGTGTGACATTTAAAAAAATAAATATTATGATGATGTAGTGATCTATATAATATGCTCAAATGGGTTCTATATAATATTATATTCCCTAATATCTCCTTATTATTCTCTTAGACCCTTGCAAGCCTCTTTTCTTGGCCTTTTGTCCTTTCTTGGTTTATTTTTTGAAGACCTTCTTAGCAGGATGGAACTGCCCTCTTTAGTGATGAAACTACCTCATTTCATTACAAAACCATCCCTAAAATGATGAAATCATCGAGGTGGTTTCATAAAAAATCCTAACATAAGCATCATTGATAGGTCATATTTTTCATACTTTGAGGTAGTTTTGTAATATTATAGGGTAGTTTTGTCACAGATGGTGGCAGTTTGGTAGTCATCACCTATAAATAGGGGATTTTTTTCATAATTTGAGGTGGATTTGTAATATTATAAGGTGATTTTTTTCATATAAATTTATAGTTTCATGGTCATCACCTAAAAATGGGTGTGGTTTTATCACACTTGTCTATGTTTTAATGTTAGCTTATAGAACTGGAGTTTTCACATGTATTGCATGTTTCTCTTCATATTTATTAATTTTTCTAGCTTTATTTTTCCTCATGACTACCTATATCACTAACACTTTTACTTTTATCACTCCCCATACTTTCTAAGTTTAAATATTAGTTAACCAATAGTTAAATTCATCCTTTTAAGCTCCATGCTTCTCCTACAAGTATCTAAATTCTAGGTGAATTTTAGGTCAATTTTTTTTATATTGAATATTGGTGTTTGAATATTATTATAGTCACAACCTACTATACATTACTTTAGAGATCCATCCTTGATTATTTTTTAGATAGACTACATAAATCTAGTGAAGAGAAGTCATTGAATTAACAACTTCATTGAAGTCAGTGTACCAGCTAGTTACAACCATGTGTTCTCTTGTTTGGAGTTATGTTCTCCTTCATTATATTTTTATATTGTTATTTTAGTATCAACCTTGGTTAGAGATTTACTACAATATTGTTTGATTGGAGGAACTAGAAAACTGAGGAAAAAATTGTTAAGTGTGAAGTCATTATTCATAAAGACTATTCAGGGGTCACTATTCATGAGTGACTATTCATAGATGAGGTGGAAATGGTGATTAGGTATATGAGGTGGATCCAAGGTGATTTTTCATGGCCCATAAGGTATATTTAATTGTTGGAAATGGAAGAGAGAAAGGTGGAGTGATTTATCCACTAGGCACATGTGTTGCCTTTTGCTTTTTCATGTGGGGAGCATGTGGGGTATATCTCTTGAGTGGAATAAGTAAGTGGGTGTGTGGGGTATAATTCTATGGAGGATCCACTATCTTAGTGTTTAGATAAATATAAGAGATGAGTTATCATATTTTAGTCTTTAATAGGTAAGTAGAGCACTAGGTTTGGATGCATATAAAAGTGGAAGATAAAAGATAGATTATCACATGGAGGTGGTGACGCTTTTGTATAAATAATTTCCACTATGTTTTGAACTATGCACAAAGTGGTAGACATTAATTAGTGACCATTTATGCATCCACTTGGAATATGGCACCATATTTTCTCACTCCTCAACTTCCCTCTCTCTTTCTCTTTCTTCTTTGTAATTATATATATATGTAAAGGATGCATTCCTTTGTAAGAGGTGATAATGTAAGGATTTGAAGACTTTTAAGTCTTTGTTGAATCTTGTTGAAGCTTTGTTGTAATCTTGTTAAAGATTATATGAATTAAATACAAGGAGTGTGTGAGAGATTAGAGAGTTATGGGTGACAATTTGTTGTCACTGGTTTATTCTCCAAGTGCTTTTGTAATTACTATCTAAACCATTATCCATGAACATAGCCAAATTGGTGAACCATGTACATCTTATCTTATGGTTTGCATTATTTGTATTTAATTTTTTCTCATTTATTTTATGTTTTAGTAGTTCCTCTCTTTGTAACTTAGGAGGATATTTACATATTGTCTAATTATATCCTAACAAGTGGTATCAAAGAAAGGTTGTTTGTTTCTAAAGATTAAGTTACAGGAAGCTAAGGATTATAGTTTGAGTGGGAGCTATGGTAGATGAAAAATCAAAGGTGGAAAAATTAAATGGATAAAATTTTAGTTTGTGGAAGATGTAGATGGAGTATTATCTATTTCATAAGGATCTCTACTTGCCATTGGGAGGTTTAGCCAATAATCCAACATCAATGTCAGATGAGAGTTGGGATTTTTTGGATAGAAAATCACTTGGAACCATCCATTTTTGACTTTCATCTATAGTTGAATTAAACATATCCAAAGAGAAGACTAAATAAAGTCTCATGAAAGTATTAAGGAACTTGTATGAAAAACCCTCTACCTCTAACAAAATTTTATTAATGAAGAAATTATTCAATACAAGATTGGCTTAATATGGTTTAGTTCAAATCATTTGAATGAATTTAACATAGTTAATAGTAAGTTAAATTCTATTAATATTGACTTTGATGATGAAGTCAGGGCTCTTCTTATCTTATGTTCTTTTCCTAAGAACTAAAATATCTTGGTCATGGTGATGAACAACTCAGTCTCAAACAATGCCAAACTCAAGTTTGAGGATGTGGTGGGCATTATACTTAGTGATGAAATGTGAAGGAGAAGCAATAGTGAAACACCCACATCAAAAAATGCATTGTCCATGGAGACAAGGAGAGATCATAGAATAGAGGAAGAGGAAACCATGGGAAACCAAGGGAAGGTTCTAGATCAAAATCAAGAGGAAAGTTGGAGTGTTGACACTATGAAAAATTGGGTCATACAAAGAAAGAATGTTAGGATCTTTGCAAAAAATAAAGCAAGGAGAAACACTAAGGTAACAAGGAGGAAAACATAATAGGTGATGTGCTACAAGATGACTTAATTATTTCTCTAGATAATATTAATTAATCTTGGGTTTTAGATTCAAGATCTTTATTTCATGCCACTCCTAACAGACATAATTTTAAAGAATATGTTTAAGGTGATTTTGTACATGTGTATGTTGGTGATGATGAACCTTTCAAAATTATTGGAAAAGGTAGTATTAACATCAAATTAAAAAATGGAAATACTTGGGTGATTAAGGATGTTAGGAATGTTCCAAGTTTAAATAAAAATCTGATTTTTGTAAGACAATTGGGAAGTGTTGGTTGTGTGATCACTTTTACTGGTGATTCATGGAAGGTTACCAAGAGTGCTCTAGTTGTTGAAAGCAGTGAGGAGGTGGGTAATTTATATTTATCCACTATTAATATAAATGCATCTTGTGATTTAGTTGCTTCAAGAGGAGATGCAACTTTGTGGCATTATAGACTTAACTGCATGAGTGAGAAGGGAATAAAGATTCTTCACTCAAAGGTAAAATTACTAGGTGTAAAGTAAATTGACTTGGAATTTTGTGAGCATTGTGTATATGGGAAATAGAAACATGTGTGGTTTCTAAAATTTGGACCAACCAAGAATAAAAGTTAGAAATTATGCATATGGGTGTATGAAAACCTACTTAGGTATATTTACTTGGTGGCTCAAGATATTATGTCACATTTATTGATGAAGCAACTAGAAAGGTTTGGTTTTATTGCATTAAAAAAAATGATGCATTTGACACATTTAAGAGATGGAGAAATTTAGTTGAAAATGAAATATTCTTAAAGCTCAAGTGCCTTGGTTAGATAATGGTAGAGAGTACTATAGTAAGGATTTAAAAAACTACTATTCACTTAACATAATTCATAGGCAGAAGATGGTTCCAAGAATGCCATAATAAGATGATGTGTCAGAGAGGATGAACATAACCATCATGGAATGTGCTAGGAGCATGAGGTTTCATGTAGGGTTACCATTATAATTTTGTGTAGATGCAGTTGATACATCCATGTACTTGATAAATAGAGGACCTTTATCTACCTTAGATGGTGGCATACTAAAGGAGGAATGGAGGGTAAGAAGGTTGACTATTCTTTTTTGAAATTTTTTAGTTGTGAAGCTTTTGATTTTATTGACAAAAACAATAGGTCCAAGTTAGAGGCTAAATATTAGAAATGTACTTTCATTGGCTATGGCATTAATGACTTTGGATTATAGTTGTGGAATGGGGAAGATAAGAAGATCATTAAGACTAGAGATGTTATCTCCAATGAGAAAGTCATATACAAGGAGTAGTTGCTAGATAATAAGCAAGAGGAATCCAAGATATATCACATAGTGTTAGAGGACATCAAAAATGAAAGTGTCCCAAAGGTACTGGTGCAAAATGTGTAATGATAATAGGAACCCCAAACCCCTATTGTGAGGAGATATACTAGATTAAGTAGACAAACTAAAAGGTTTTTTCTTTCTTTCAATTATTTCCTACTTACTGATGGTGGTGAGCATAGAGCTTTGAAGAATTAGTGCAAGTTGATGCCAAGGATAAGTGGGAGCAGGATATGGATGAGGAATATAACTCTCTCATGATGAACCAGACATGGGATTTGGTGAAGCTTCCAAAGGGAAAGAAGGCATTGAAAAACAAGTAGGTATACAAGATAAAGGAGGAAGATGGAGGGAAAAATACATATAAGGCCAAATTGGTGGTAAAAGGATTTGCACAAAATAAAGGTATAGATTCTAATGAAATATTTTCTCTTATGGTTAAAATGACTTATATTAAAACTATTTTAAGTTTAGTTTTAGTGGAAGACTTGTATCTAGAATAGTTGGATGTGAAGAGTGCTTTCATTCATGGGGATTTGGAGGAGGAGATATACATGGAGCAAACACAAGGTTTAAAGTCAAGGGTAAGGAGAAGTTTGTGTGAAAATTTAAGAAGAGATTATATGGCCTTAAACAAGATCCAAGGCAATGGTATATTAAGTTTGACAGTTTTATGTTGGATCAAGGCTATTCTAGATGTCATTTTAACCATTGCATATATTTCAAGAAGTTTAAAAATGGCATGTATATTATCTTGATTTTGTATGTAGATGACACGTTAGTGTCAGGTTCTAACATGCAAGATATAAATGTACTCAAGAGACAGTTGGGAGATTCTTTTGCCATAAAGGATCTAGGTGTTGCTAAATAGATCCTTGGGATGAGAATAACTAGAGATATAAAGAATTAGAGTTTGACAGTACCATAAGGAGAGTACATTAAGATATTATTAGATAGGTTGGCATGCAGAATGATAAACTAGTTAGGACTACTTTGATGGGCCACTTCAAGTTATAAAAGTAGCAATTTCCCAAGATAAAATAAGAGATGAGTCACATGTCCAAGACACCTTACTCATCAACAATTGGCAACTTAATGTATGCAATGGTGTGTACAAGACCGGGTATTACCCATGCAATGGGAGTGGTGAGTAGATTTATGAGTGATCCAAGAAAGGAACACTGGCAAGCAGTGAAATGGATTCTTAATTACTTTAGAGGAACCACAAATGCAGTGTTATGTTATGGTGGATCAAAATTTATTTTATAGAGATATGTTGATTCTAACATGGTAGGTGATTTGGATGGTACAAGGAACACTACTAGGTATGTTTTCATTGTGGTTGGTATAATGGTGAGTTGGATATCACACCTATAGAAAGTAGTGGCACTTTCTACCATAAAGGTTGAGTATGTTTCTTCTAAAGAAGCAAGCAAGGAGATGATATGGCTATAGAGGCTAATGGAGGAGTTGGGATACCAACAAGGAAAATGGATACATTTCAATGATAGTCAAGTGTCATTCACATAGAGAAAAACTCAATATTTCACTCCAGAATAAAGCACATTAATTTGAGGTATCACTTCATTCAATTAGTATTGGAGGAAGAGAAAATAAAGCGGGAGAAGATACATATGGATAAAAACCCTATATATATGATGACCAAGACAATCACAAGAGTGAAGCTAAAATTATGTTCAACTTTAGTTGGTCTTCATGGATGAGGAAGATTGGGAATGAGAAATTGGTTTAGCATATGTAGCAGAGGGAAGTTATGAATACTAACTTCAAGTGGGAGAATTATTAAGTGTGAAGTCATTATTCATAAACACTATTCATAAGACATTATTCATGGGTCACTATTCATGAGTTACTATTCATGGATGAGGTGGTAATGGTGATTGGGTAGGTGAGGTGGATCTTAGGTGAATAACATGGCCCACAAGGTATATTTCATTATTAGAAAGGCAAGAGAGAAATGTGGGGCACATTTCTCCACTAGGTACATGTATTGCCTTTTGATTTTTCATGTGGGGAGCATGTGGGGTGTATCTCTTGAGTGGAATAAGTGGATGTGTGGGGAAAAATTCTATGGAGGATCCACTATCTTAGTGTTTGGATAAATATAGGAGATGAGTTAGCATCTTTTGGTCTTTAGTGGGTAAGTGGAGAACCGAGTTTGGATGCATATGAAAGTGGAGGGCAAAAGATAGATTATCACATGGAGGTGGTGATGCTTTTGTATAAAGAATTTCCATTATGTTTTGAACTATGAACAAAGTGTTAAACATTGCTTGTAATCCAATTGTAATTTGGTGCCATATTTCCTCTCTCCCCATCTTCCCTCTCTATCTCTTTCTTCTTTGTGATTATCTATATGTAAAAGATACATTCCTTTATAAGAGGTGAGAATGTAAGGAGTTGAATAATTGTAAGTCTTTGTTGAATATTTTTGAAGCTTTGTTGTAAGCTTGTTGGATCTTTTATGCATTGAAGACAAGGAATGTGTGATATATTAGACAGGTGTAAGTGACAGGTTGTTGTCACTATTTTTTTCTCCAGGTGCTGTTATAATTAATAATTGAACCATTCTCCATGGAGGTAGCCAAATTGGTAAACCACATACATCTTGTCTTATGGTTTGCATTGTTTGTTGATTTGTTCTAGTTTATTTCATACTTTCATAGTTCCTCTTTTTTCAACTTAAGAGGGTATTACCACATTGTCTAATTATATCCCAACAAACATCACATAAAATTCATCTTTTACTTTCCATCTGGTATCATCTTGATTAGGTTGGGGGTTTCTAGTTTTAGTTTCATTTATTTTTATATTTATATTAGAATATCTTTGATTTTTTTCATTTATTATCTTCATTTTCATTCAAAAAAGATAATAGATTGGAAAATAATTATCTCTTTCCCTCTTTCTCTTGCATAAAAAACAATAGTTAGTTTTTTATTGTTTGCATCTGTACTAGATATTTGAGAAGAACGTAGTTCTGGATTTAAACATTAGGTAGTTTTTAGAAAACAAAGAAATTTATTTTCATTTTTGAAAGAAATATTTTATTCACAATTAATCAAGAACATAGACATGTAGAAACCCTAGGGGAACCTATGCAAATAAAAGGTGATATCTTAAGCTTGATATTATTCATTTACATGAGATACAAATGTTGTTTTTAACTCATAAAATAAAAACTTATATTTCACTTTCATTCAATGTCAGATCATTCAAATCTTAGTGTGCATTCATACAAAACATTGAAAACTAGTTTTAGCTTGAACATATAAAGAACCTTTGGATACTCAAAGTTTTTACATCTTAGGGTCTGGTTTTTATTTTGTATTGTTCACATATTAAAAAAGGATATATATTTTGCATGGTAGTCTAATTTATTTTAAATATGGAAAAAAATCATTTAGATTGCATCTAGGGAAAGATAAAAATCAGCACTTGCATTATTAGGCTAGATTCTATTTCTAATATTATATGCATTCATATAATTGCATATCTTCATTTTATTTACTTATAATTATTAATTTCTCTTTGATTTTAGTCATTTATTTTCAAAAGGTAGTCTAACTTAATTTATTATAGTTAAAACATTGTAAAACTCAAAAATAAACAAATAATCAAAGCCTTGTCCAAACAAACACGGGATCTAAAAACCTTGATTCTTAAAAAAAAACAAGTCTTATCACATACCATTCTTAAAAAATACTCTACACTTATATATTAAATTAACTTGCCTATTGGTTGACACTCTTTAAGACTCCATTCTCCATAGAGAAGGTCTCTCCCCTAGAGTTAAAGCCCCAGGTCCTAGCATCAACATTCAATCTGATATTAGCACTGAGCTAAGGAGAGAAGATTTTCATTCCATGCCTATCCCACACCTTATTATTGACTCTTTCAATAATATAGAAGAGAAAGAACAAATCTCTAATTCACCTACCATCATTCTTACCCAAAACCAAGGCTACCTGTACCACGTAATTTAGGACTAGTTCCTTATCTTCACCCCTTTCTTCTCATCTATTCTAGCCTTGTCTATATCATTCACATTTGTGTATGAAATTGATAAGGGATAATAAACCAAGTATAGTTGATCACATTCCTTGAGATATTTATCCTGATCATCCTCACCTTGACATTTTGAGCATTAATCAAGAGCTTTACCTCATTGCCATTACCAACACTAAGGGACCTTGGAGTTCAATTTTTGCTCAGTTGAATGCTCTAAATGAGTAATGTGATGTAAAGGAAATATTTTGGCACTGAGTCAAGCATCATTTTTCACCTATCATTCCAAATACCATTCCACCAAATAATTACCTGATCTTTAGTTCTACCCATCACCAATCCATTACATTAGCTATCTCGATCAAACCTCAAGAAGTTAAGTGCACAAGTTAGTGCATGTTTTCTGCATTCATACAAATTAGTGAACCTAAAACGAAAGGATTTTCCTTTTATGTTTTCCTCTTTTATTTCCTTCTTACCATTTATATTTTTCCTTCTACCTTTTACTTATTTTGTGGGAATCTATATACCCCTGAATATAGCTGGTCAAGATATTTTCTAAAGAAGTATGTATTTTAAAACTTATAGAATGATTTTCTAACCCAAAGGTGAAGCCTCTATTTTCAATTCGAACACTAGTAACCCCACACAAAATGTGGATATGATTTTTCAAATATAAAATTTAAATTATCATACTGTATTGAGAGTGGCTATCCACAAAGTATGGGATCCATCAAATATTTATAAAAACCATCCCAAATCTAACAATATGATCCATACTAGTGGGAGTAGGACTAGTCCTCATATAATATTCAAGCCTCATATTATCCTACAAAACCTTGATGTAGGTGTTGTAAAATTTAATCATTAGGAAAAATTCAATCACTATATTGAAAGAATTTTTTTATTTTAAAAATGGGTTGAACAAACATCAATCACCTCAAAATCCTCCCACTCCCATCTAAAATGTTCCTACAACTCTTGATCAAAATGCAATGACACCCCTTAAGTTGTCAAACCCTAATAAAATAGTTTTAGGATATTAAAAATGATTAATTGAGCCTCTAACCAAGGAGATCATTAAAAAAAAAACTCGTTCACCTTTGAATTAACTCACCTCAACTTTGGTGAGTCACATTCAATATTTGGAGAGCCACCAACCTTCTCCCAATTAGGTTTATCCTCCTCCTACCTTTGTGCTTGCACCAGCTTACAAGATACCTCAATATCACATCAATCATCCCCCAAAAAACCATGGACAAAGATAAAATCTAAGAAACATTCTTATGCATGGAGTTCCTAACCATATAACACCCAACCCTCTTCTAGTGTATCAAACTTCTATCCAAACTCCATTAAGAGGATCTTCTTCCTACCTCCTTCCTAAAAGCACAGTAACCAATCAAACACCATCATACATCCTTCCTAATCACGTAGAAAAAAATAAAACACCATATTATATCCCTTAAATTAACATGATGACAAACCAACCACCACCTTATGTTCCTCCTATGTGGTGCCTCTATGTAAGATCAAACTATAAACCTTTAGTTCAACCAACACATCCAAATTATTCTGACCAATTACCTCCCTACTTCCACATGTTCTCCAATACCACCTCACCAAATAAATATTTTTTGGATTATTTAAACCACCATACCAAGCACCTTATTTTATTCCTTTAGGTCACGCAAACAACCTTTATCCAAATCCCCCCTTCAATTTAGTTCAATCATGCCTTTGATGGATTTAAATGCCATGGGGATTTATGTCGAATATATTAAGGAACCCATTGATCACACTATACAATCAATTATGCTACCTCATACCCTACCTGACCTTCCCAAATTCAAAGGGGAAGGAGATCCTAATGATCATGTCAAAGTATATGCTACTATTGTTAGGGAACTCTTGCCATGGGATGGGGTTGTTGCAAAAATATTTACCAAAATGTTATAAGGAATTTCCCTTGACTAGTATTACCACCTTCATAAGGCCTGAATCCATTCCTTTAGACAACTCATGGAATAATTAGTTAAAGCCTTTGATATGAATAATATTATAAAAATTGGCATTTAAGAGTTCCTTCATATTAGACAAGAAAATAATGAATTGGCTTCCATTTCATCATGAGATGGTGACAGGTTCTATATTCATTAGCTACTGCACCAAATATGGATCAAAGGGAATTATGTGATCTCTTATTTCACTCCCTTAACATGGAGATGAGGGAAGATGTGTGAAAATTCATATATTGATTTTACGAAGAAGCTATCGAGAGTGCTTTACAAATCAACCAAGTGACCATTGATAGTGCCCATCAAATTTATGAGACCATGGACATATTGTTACCCTAACCATAACAATGAGGGATTTTAAAATGCAAACTATAAAAATGTTAACAATCAATGTCCTAAAATTCTTAAATAAAATAGGAATGCCACCACTATTAATGTGACTGATTAGAAGAAGAAACTAAACCATGTCAACAACAACCAACAAAAACCCATGAAAAACAATAACAACAACAGTAATAATAATGGCATCAAGAACCATAATCTTACACCAATAGTTTATGTAGCTGATTTCAATCACCCTTCACCCTAAAACATGAAATACCAAAACTAAAACCAATTATAAAGCATTGACCATTTCCCACAATTTCAAAACCAACCCTTCTATCAGATAAATAACTAGCAAGGGATTGGTAAATAAGGAAAAAACTAGAGGCCTAGGGACTATGACCCCAATGTATATTGCCTCTTCCATCATCTGGTTACGAGTGACACTCACTCATGTCAGGTGTACAACAAGTTTGTTCAAAGGATCCTAAAAGAACAAAGGCATAATTTGTTTCGTTTCAAATAGTTTTGGTTTGTCTTTTTACGTGACTGAGAAGTGTTTGTTCTAATAAAAAAATTATCAACTCAAAAATGCTCAATTAACTTTAATCATCGTGACAATATAGTCTACTCTTTTTTTTTTTTTAAAGAGTTTTTCTTAATTTCATGAGAGATCAATTTTCATGAACAAAAAGAACCATTCACTGTGTTTATTAAATCTCCTCTTTGTTAATTTCAAAAACAATCTAATCGCATTTCATTTCCTTTTTTAATACTCTTTATGAAATCACGTAGCTTTTTATACTTTTGATCAAAGTTTTAATTTTTAAAAAAAATAAAAAATAAAACTATCTTTTTCTTTCCAAATTAAACCCAAAAGTTTTTATTTCTTTCCCACTTGGGAAGTGTTTTTTTTGGAAAAGTTCAAAAGATTGTTTTATTTTTTATGGAAATTTGTCTTGTATGCATTAAATTTTTTTAATCAAAACTTTTTTAATGTTTTATTGGTTTTAAAGTAAAATTATTTTTTTACAAATAGTTTTTTTTTTGATGTGGAATTATATTTATAAGTGCATTAATATTGAATAATTATTGGTTAGCAAGTTTATTTTAGTGTTATTGACTTTTTTTTAATTTGTGTAATTATATTTTTGGTGTTCAATTTGCTTTTTACCCGGTTCATATGACTTTAAAATTAGCTCTTTTTTTAGCATTCAAGAACACTATACAAACTCTTCTAGAAATGCTGAGATAACAACTCTTAAACATGAAACTCATTGTCAAAATATTATTATTATTATTGTTGTTGTTGTTGTTGTTGTTGTTGTTGTTGTTGTTATTATTGATTTACAAAACTCTTTTAATGCACAAACGAATAAAATACAATCTTCTATTGACACTTCAAATGTTAAATTTATGTCTTTTGATCATGTTAATAGATTTAATAATATTGAATCTCATTGTGCTTTTGAACAAACTCAAATTCATGTATACACTCCTACCAACCCCAACTTAAAAATTATGTGTAATATAGGTTATTCAGGTGGTGTACGTGGTAAGTGTTAAGACGGTATTCTCGAACCTATTTTGTTTAATTATAATATAAATTATATAGGTCTCAGTTTTAATGATTCACCTATTCATAATGCAAATTTAGAATTGTATCGTCTTCATCATTGAAGGACTTATAATGTAACTTTTTTTTATTACTCTGCTTCTAATGCTCATGCTTTGGTTAAACTTGATAAATTTTGTGCACATTATGAAAAATACAGGCATCACATATCTAAATGTTATAAATTATATCCATGTAAATCTTGTGATAAATCCATACATGATACTTTTTATTGTTAGAAAATGACAAAATATCCTACATCTAAGGGTAGAACTATTTAGATTCTCAAAAATGGTGGATCTTCTAGAGACTTTGATATATCTTCTTGAGATAATTATTCTAATTCTTTACATAGAATATCTTTTGCAAGTGACCCATCTTCTTTGTCTCCATTTTGATTAAAATTGATCTTTTATACATTCATTTATTTTTCTTACAAAAGAACTATGTTTTTGAATATGGTGACTAACTTCTTTTCATGCAGGTTTGTGCACTTTATGATGATAGTTATCTTAACTCTTTTTTCCTTTTTGTACATCTATTTTTATTGCTTTATGTATGTAGATTATATTTTTGTCATAACAATTACTTAACTTGAAATATTGGTGTTATCTTGCTTATTTTATAATTTTGTGGTTCATTACTTCTTCTTGATGGTCTTTATTTCATTATAGATTGACCACATTGTTTGAAGAGGATTCTTGGAGCTTTTTGGTGATCACACTTGTTTGTGATTTTTTACGGTGCCTTCTCTTCTATCTTCTCTCAATATATAATAATTCTTCTTGAAAGAAGTTTTTATTAAGGGGGAGTATTATGTAATTTCAACTCCCTTCTTTGTTTGTAAAAGTTGTTCTCCGCTTTTATAACCCCAAATTTAATATTAAGGGAGAGTGTTGGAAAATTTAACCTAAATTTGGGTCCTTTCCATAGGTTTATATGTTTATCCTAAGTCTTATTTATGTGTATATTTATTATATTTATAAGTACATTTTATTCCTACCTATGAGGTGTCTCTTACCTCCCTAATCCACTTGTTGGATTTAAAATTACTTGCATGTAACTATCCCTCCCCCACTTGACACATATTTCCCTCCACTCTCTAAAGGAATACGTCACAAGTGAAATAAATATAGGAGGCTTGTAAGATAATAATGAGATTTTTTATAACTCTCATTCTCTTTATCTAGCTTTATAAAAGATCCCTTCCTCTCCTTATTTTCTCACTAGAAACTCGAAGCTCTCTCTCTTCTTCTCTTGTGTTCTTGATTCAATCTTGTATCTATGAATATTTTTAGTTTCAAGCCTTATAATAATATCACATGTGTTTTTATCTGATAAATTTGGTTCTACACTTTAAAATCTTGTCTCAACTTATGGTTTGCACCTTGAGAGATAACCTAGCTTCTTTCTTGTTTTTTATCTGCACTTTCAATATTATTAATAAATGTTTATGGCATAAATCCTTTCATTATCCCACCCACTATTTAGCATTGCTTGATGTCCTAGGTTTGGGGCACTTATCTAGTGTGACTCCTCCACCTCAAGCCCAGAGCAACCATGTTGATCTTGATATGTTTCCAACATGGTAAAACTTTAGGGATGTTGGTTAGTTCTTTGACTTAAGAAACCTTCACCCATATGCAAAAATGGGGAATATGGGTGATCCAAATTTGTTTTTACTAGTATGGATTTATAAAAACTATGTAAAACAAAAAATGGTTGATGACATAACAACATGACATAGTCCCCTCTTCATTCCTACAAAAGCTTGGTTATGAGGAAATAAATTGTTTGACTACCAACAACAGCCTTTAAGGTTATTATAATCTCAAATACACTTCTATAGGAACCATCATGCTTCTATTTACCCTAGTTCCAAAAACCATGTTGATATAATTATATGTAGTTGATAAAGACACTAGTTACGACATGATACTAGTTGGCCTTGGATTCAAAGGATGAAGGCAATCCCTTTTACCCTCTCCCAACATATAAGGTTTCTCCATCTTGAAAAGGTTTTCATTAGCCAATGGGACCCCAAACATTTTGATGTTCTTTAAGAAACTAAATATAATCAATCGAGGTTACACATTGACTATCATCTACCCACCAATAGTGTGGCAAAAACCCCATAATTGGTTGTGTTTACAGAACCCATGAATCCCAAAGTGGTTATTTTGAATAAGGGGGTAGAGCTTATTGAAACTCTTTTAAAGGAAAAGCTTAAATAAAAGGATGTTGTAACTATAGAAAAGGTAAATGGTGATAATCTCACACCAATGCCATTCATCTTAATCATGTATACAACTAAAATCACAAATTTCGTAGAAAAGGATGTACCACTTATCCTTCCATTTGATCCAAGAGGGGTACGAACCTATAATCTTTCCATATCTCAAGACAAATAAAACCAAGATGGTTTAGCTAGCATATTCTATATAAATATGTTTGAGATTTCATAAGGTCAAATGATTCCCCTTAGCCATGAAGATGATGATCCTTCTACACATGATCAATGGATCCTTCATTATGAAGGGCCCAAATTTTGTTTTTCATAGGGGTAAGAGGGATAAATCATGCCCTTCAATTTTAGGTTGGACTTTAAGTCTACCAAAAATGGGGTTGAATATAAAGCCTTATTGCTTAGGATGCTCATTACCAAATGTTTAGGAGTTTGAAACTTAAATATTCAAGGTGACACACAACTAGTCACCAATCATGTTTCTGAGATTTACTAGACTAAAGCTAAATAACTCTAGCTATACAAAATCATTCTGTAATATGTTTCCAAATATTTAGAATTAATTTGCATAAAATTTATCCCTAGGGAAATCAACCAGCTTGCCAAATCTATGGTTGCTTCCTCCTTGTGCTTCGGTCCCCATCTTGTGATAACCAAATCAAATTTCATAGTCTCTATTAGGATATAACCTTTAGTGTAAAAAGATTTTGTTAATTGAAACATCATTCATATCAGAAAGGATACTAGCTTGCTATTCCTTGATTTTGTTGAAAATTATGAGGCCATTTTTAAGTTATTACAAGCTTATGATGACCTCCTATCTTTCCACCACCAATGAGGATTCACTCTCACTTGTTATCCTATGTCTTGCCTTAGAGGCAAATATCATGATTCCTATTGTAAAGTTAAGTATTAACTATCTTATGATGATGAATTTTATAGATGATGAAGATGTTGATCTCCCCCTATTCCTAAATAGTTTGAAGAAGGCAATGCCTCCCTAAAAAAGGACACTATTGATATAAATATAGGGACTAAATAAATCCATATAATCCTTAAATTTAGATCTTCTCTCTCACCATAAGAGGTATAATACCATAAAAAGTTACTAATCTTTCCCAAGGTTATGCATTCTCCTACATGGATATGGTAGGTATTAAAACTAAATTAGTCATTCACAATCTAGTCACAACACTTGACTCAAATCCCATAAAATATAATCTTAGGCCCATCTAGCCCAAATTTGCATCAATGATAAAGGCATAAGTTATTAATATTTTTAAGGCAGGATTCATAAGACCCATAAGATATTCTAAATAGATGTATAACATTATCCTTATTCTTAATAAGAAATAAAAAATAAATATATGCATCAATTTTTCATGTTATTAATAAAGCATGTCCAAAATACAATTTAAATATTCTTTCCATTGATGTCATAGTCAACACTATGGAATTTTTGAGTTGTTATCCCTTATGGATGGATTCTCTAGATATAACCAAATCCACATTTATGATGAAGATCAAATAAATACTTCCTTCACCATGCCATGGGGAAACCTATGATATGTATTCATGCTATTTAACCTAACAAACACTGGTGCAATGTATCAAAGGGCCATAATTCATATTTTTCATGATATAATCCATAAGATAATATAGGTTTATGTAAATGACACTTTAGGAAAGGTAAAGTGAAAGATTGATCACCTATAGGTACTCCACATCATTCTTCCATGATTAATTAAATATGGTGTCATTCTTAATCCTGATAAGTGTGTGTTTAGAGTCACATATGGAAAAATCCTTAGCTGTATAATCTCCTAGCATAGAATTGATATTTATTGAACCAAAATTTATGCAATTTTAGACATGCTCCCCTATTTATGAATTAAAAATTAGGTCATTCCTAGGGAAGTTTGAATCCATTCAATGGTTGATACTTTACTTTACCTACATAATCCATCTGATCAATACTTTACTTAAGAAATTGAGTGGCTTGACTTGGATGAGCAATTATTAGGATGCATTTGAAGTGGTAAAAAATTTCATTTTGTCTCCTCCAACACTCATGGCACCCAAGTTTGATAATCCTTTTATACTTTATGTACGGTCAATTGAGATTTATCTCATGTACATGTTATCCCAAGAGGATGAAAATGACAAGGAGTATCCCATATATTTCATTATCCATACTCTAATTGACTATGAGACACATTACACTCAACCAAAGGAGCACTTGGCCATTATTTTTCAACCCAATAGTTGTTAAATTGTATTATCAACCAAGAAATGTGTGTTATAATAAGGTTTGAGGCCTTACAAACATTCTTAAGCCAACCAACCCTTTCACAAAAGGCTGGAATTTTTATCATGCTCTTGAGTGAATTTTAACTTATAACATTGATAAAAAGTCCATTAAGGGGCAAATCATCAATGATTGGTTGGAAAATTATCCCTTGAAATTTAGTGATCTTATTGATACCACCTTTTTATGATGAACTAATCTATTATATAGATAAACCTACCTTTATTTACTCTCCTTGGTATGTAGATATCATCAATTAATTAATTGGTCATACTTATCCTGAGGGTACCAACTCATAGCAAAGTTAGTGCCTTCACATCATTGAATCCAAGTATGTTATCCTAGAAAAAATTCTATATCATAAATACTTTGATGACATGTTGCTAAGGTGTGTCAAAGAATATGAGTCAGAGAGGGTCCTCTTTCATTGCCATGGTGGGGTTTATGATGGACACTTTCACGGCCACATAACTGCTCATAAAATACATAGGATTAAATATTTATGACACACTATTGATGAAAACACCATTGATTATGTGTGAAAATGTGAGAAGTGTCGACACTTCTCACATAAAATATATATCCCTACTAGGGCACTGTAGCCCATAGTTACTTCATGGAATTAAAATATTGGAAGCATTTGAACATAGTAAACTTTTGGATTACCAAAAGTAAACTCCACTTTAATATGTCTTGTAATTCTTTGTCGCCATAGGATTTTTCATTTTTGAAAGCAAATCATAATAGATAAGTACAAAATTACTATTTAGCAATAAAATAATGTAAATTATGTACTAATTATATTATGTAAAATATAGAAATAAATGCACTAATTTGAATATAAATGGATAAATAAATATTTCAGTATATTGATTTAAATTTGAAAAATAAAGAGGAGAGTTATGTACTTAGCTAATTTTGATTAATCATTTTCTCATAAAATGTGTCACCATATCTATAAATACTCTATAAATGTTTCATTAACTACTCAGACTAGGCTAAAGACTTCCCTATGTTCTACTAGCAAGATGTTATATCCCAAATTTTCCACTTTCATAATGGGGTTACATGCATTGGTGTAATCAAAATTTTATATTGTTTTATGTATGGATTATTTATTAAACATTATGATATAATTGTTTATTAAGTATTCAATAACTTTCAGTATTATGAATTTTCTATTTTAAATTGTATAGTTTTTCTTTTCTAGTTGTTACAATAGTTCCTATTTGTGTATATTTTACAAGTATTGTTGATGTCATTTGATTATTATAAGTTGTACAGGATGAGTTGGGAATGATGGTGTAAAGGTTTGACACACATATTGAGATGATATATACATTTATATGCATGTATATAATTAATTTTAAATATATACTTTACCACCTTACATGTTTGTGTGTAATGTGATTTACCAGTATTGTGCATACCTATTTATCATTGCCATAGACTAGGGTATTTGTACATGTGCTTGATTTATTTTGATCAATTGATTAATATGATTTCATATATATTTCCATAATTTAACACATGATTGGTGAGTTTGGGGTTGTAAAATAGGTGACACATTTTGTACTTGCTCTTAGCATGATTAAGAAGGTAAAAGTGATAAATTAATTCTTGCTTTATTCTTTTAAAAACATTCTTGATTGGTGGATGCTTTTGATAAAGCTATCTTTGATGGTATTTATTTTTATTGGTTTGTGTGATCATGAGTTAGCTTGGTCATATAATTTTGAGAATATGTTAAAGTTGTATTGTTTCATTAAGCACATAAAGTGTTAGTATTTTGGTTTAAAATCATGTTTAAATGAGTTGCATGGTTATCAACTTCACTTTGTAAATTATAACACATATAGTGTGTAATACCCCTCATGTGAAGATTTTTCCCCTTTTAAATTATTTATCTTGTCTAGTGTGTTTATTACTTATTCAATTCCCTTGTGCATGTGTTTTTTGTGGCTTACCCTATTGGCCATCATAACAAATGTCTTTTGTGTTCCACAAGTAGGCCAATTTTATGATTGACTTGCCTTTCTTGAATTTGTTTTATGAGGACTATCTATTCATATTTTCCTTTTCAAACATTAATATAATTTATATAAAAATGAAGAATGCAAAATGGGAGGGGGATGTGAGATCCCAATTTTCAAAGTACTAGATTGATTGGACCATGTTACTATTATACATGCTCCTTAGGATATGGAGACATGAGATGTTATTTTAGTTTTAAGAATTAGATAGGTGATATTATGTTTTGAATGATATTGATTGTTTATTTACCTTTTAGTTATTATTTATAGATGATTTTAGTTGATTATGGATATGCATATTAAATTATTGTATTAGTTGAGCTAATGTTTTTTATCGTATAATTTGGGATTATGAGTATATGATACTAGCATGTAGTGATTACCTCATATATATATATGTAAATTTTATATGTATAGAATTATGTAAATCAGATGATACATTTACATTTAAAAACTTTGGCTACCTAGGTAGAGCATTTGATTTTTGAAATGATGTGCAAGAAATAGGGGAGGCCAAGTGAGGGAATTAGGACTAAATTGAGCATGGGTACACCATTTTTTTTTAGCAGAGTAGAGACTCTTAATCCACCACCCTTATATTATAATATAATCCTTGTGTTATTATTTATTTTAGTTTGGAGTTTGAACATTTTGGCCCTCCTATCACTATTCAGACCCCTTAGCATTATTCTTTCCCTCTTTACCCATACATTGATTTTTTTTGAAACATATAGATGGTTTAAATATTGGAAAGAGATCTAACTTATGTCACCACTTGAAAAACTCGAATGGAATGGAAGAGCCAACTTTGAAGGGTGACATAAAGTGATTTTAAGATATTTTGTGTTGAATTTTGACTCATGTTATCAATAGGGATGTCAGAGAGTCTTTTTAGGAACCAAAGAAGACTTTTGAGACAGCCTATGTGCCCATTTATGGCATGGGATAGTGGTAGCATTAAATAGGCATGAACTTGTATTGCTTTCCCACATGGGCTTGTAAGAGGATTTAATGATTTTTTGGACTTTAAAACCAAGAGGCAAGGGATGGGAAGGGACACATGTCACATTCCCATTGGACAAGTATTAAGGGATTCTTATATAACTAGGTGAGAAGTTACTCTTTTTCATAATTTTTTGATCATTTTGACATTTGAGGTGGAAGAGAGATAGAGAAATAAGAGGAGAAACCTAGATAAGGATGGGGATAAATAGTGTCCAAAGCTTATAGGTGGTTTTATTGAATGGATCCAATAGGTGGAGCCATGGTAGGCTCCCTTGACCATTTTATTTTAATGTGTTTATGTTAAAATTATATTTTTACCTACTCAATAGGTGTAAGGCCATTAGTATTTCCCTCTTTATTTTCTTATTTTAACATGTTTGTGCTAATGTCCACCATGTGGTTTAAATTGACCATTTGGGCTTGGATATGTAACATCACTCATATTTTTTGGTTGTTTTTATAACCTTTTTCTTGACTTAAAATGGAAAATTTATGTTACCCAAACATGCTTGAATTAGATTAATTATGTATGTATCCATACATAGGGTTGGGCAAAGGAACAAATTTCCTACTCCCCCCCTGTCCTCCCCCTTCCACCCCCACCAAGCTTTCCTAGTATTGGGGTTTTAGAAAGGGAAAAATAAATGTGTTCCAAGTTTATTCCTTGGAAATGGGGAAGGGTTTGGTAAATGTAATGTCTAAAAGGTTATAATACTCCCAACCTAATGTGCAAAGAGTAGAAATTATATTCTATAACAGATAAGTAAGGGACTTGTTATCTTTGACTTTTGTGGTTGTTTGAGTGTTAATACTTCTTCTATGAGTATTTTTATTTGATACATTTTGGTCACATGGTTGAGAAGACCACATGGCACAAACCACATAAAATATTCCCACTCATCTTCTTTATTTACATGATGGTCAACATACACTTGACTACCACTTATTTTGTTACTTACAAATTTTTCAAAGTTTGAACATGTAATTAATTTTTTCGATTTATGAAACCAGAACTTATGTAAATTGTTATGCATGATTTTTTCCTACATTTATGGCCTCCTAAAGACCAGAGGCAAGGTTACCCAAAATGGAACCCCCTCATTTTTTTCTCTTCCACATGAAATATTTTTTGAGGCCTAAAATAACATAATTTCTAGATTTGACCTACTTCTCAACAAAGGTGATTTTAGACACATTTTTATTAAATTAAACTAGTGTTTTTCTAGTGATTAAAGAGACTTGGATACTCAGAGGTAAGGGAATCTAAAAGGGACAAACCTTCACCCAAAAAAAAGTATTCTTCCACATGAAAGAGTTTTCAATACCTAGAATTACACCATTGTTTATTTGTGAAGTTTTGTCATAAGGAGGTAATTTTAAAATAGTTTGATGATTGTGAGCTTCTATAAGCCCAAAATTAGTTGACCCCAAAAGGGGACCGATATTATTTTTATTTCCTATACCATTTGAGATTATTTGAAAACTTAAAACTATTTTTTCTAAAATTTTCACCTTATACATTTTTGGTGGCCATTATTGGTTATGGTAGAGCTTGAAGCTCCCTAAAACATTTTTAGAAATAGTAGGAGAGTGAGACCTCCTGAAATATTTCTATTAAATTGGGTACCTAAAATATGAATACATGCATGTTTTTTATGATTCTATAACTTTTAAAATGAAATATATAGTTTAGACCAAAATATTGGATACTCTATTAATGGTAGACATCTAGGGCTGAGGAAGGAGAGGAGGGATGACTATGGACAAGTCATCCTCCAATACCTCCTCCATCCTTTCAAAAATATGATTTTTCAACTTAATCATTTAATTGAATACCTTATGGTCTCTATAATGATATATAGGGCACCATTTACTTTAATTAGGTATGATGGTCAAGATTACCTTGGTCTAATGGTGGAGATGAGTTGATCTATTCTCAAGGGGAATAAACAAGATAGTTTAGGCACCTTTTTAGGTCCTATGGAGACTAAATGATATTTTTTTGATCACTTTACTCTAATCTAAGTAAAATTAAAATCAAACTTTATTTTTGACTTAAGTGTGAACCAAGCATTGTGATTGGTCGGAGTCACTTAGAATTCTCATTTAAGACCATTATGAGTTAGGGTGTCTCATTCAAGCCAATGGTTGCTTGAACCCACCTCCATTTAGTTGTGTGTCCCTTTTAGTCATTAGGGTCATGGATCATGCTCAGTTAACTTAGATATTTGTAGGCTTATTTAATATCTTTTAGGCTGATTTAAATGAATGGGGATAGTATGGTTACACAATGACCATGTGACCACATATGCATTCACATCCATACCATTTAGGCATGCAATTTTGTTTGGATGCATTGTGAATTTTTTTATAGATTCATGGATATCCATTCATAAATGCATTTGTGAAGAAAATACATCGTAATTTTTTTTAAATAGTTTTTATGTGGATTTAGTCATGTGATTTTTAGGCTAGACATTTTGGTATCAAAGCACAGTTAAAACATCTGAAGCTCTAGAGATCATTATTCAATATCACTTATTTGACAATGAACTAATGCATGTAATTATTGGGTGTTAGGGCTCAGTGATGAGGTAAAAAAAATACACATGAATAGTACCTTGGATTATGGACACTTCAATCGATTATCAAATGCTCATTTTTTTATTTTGGTCTTCTTGCCTAAGAGACCTAAACTAGGATTTGTTGGACATCTACCCATATATTTCAAAGGATGAGGTTGGATAAAGGATTGGAACAAAGGCTCCAAATAGGTATATAATTCATATTATCATGAGGGCCAAGTGACCTTTAGCTTGTGAGTAAACTATTGTGTGCTAGGATGATGGGGATTTTCCATTACCTTTTAGATATGCACCTTACATTGGAGGATTTCATAGTTAAATTATTGGGATATATTTATCTTGGTTATTAATACCATGAGGTTTGAACTTAGCTAGAGAATAGATTGTCTCATATGCCTAGGGTTGAGATGGACCTTTCTAGGTCAAGTGACCCCTTTTCAAGTAAATATTTCCTCACCACTCAAGTGGAGTGTGATAGAGTTTTACTTGATGTATCTCTCACCTTGAGTGATGAGGTTGGAATAGATTGGGACAAATTTAGTAATCCATCCCATTTTCCTTAATTGTTAACTCTTGCCTTATAAGTAGTTCCAAGGAGAGTTTGGGCATAGTCCCTCCCTAGGCCGAAAGGTTTGTTCTAGTGGAATAAGAGGGTTATAAATACTTAGGGACATACTTGGTCCATGTAAGGGACCATGAGATTCATTTTTTTGCATATGGGTATCCACTTGAAACTTATCCATATACATTTGAGTGTCATCAAATATTGTCTTCACCTTATGTGATGGACTAGTGATACCATGTGGATGGCCTTATTTGGGAGACTTATGTAGGCCACTTTTCTTTTTTACATATACTTGTGGTGAATGAACTTTCCCTCATTTTGGTAGTGAGATATGCCTTTTTTTAATCCTCATGATGGAGTGATTTTCCATCAGTGTTGGACATCAGTGATGGTTGGAGAGGATCATGTGGGCTTCGTTTAAACTTGGCACCTAGTAGGTGTGATCATCAACTTAATTAAATTGATAAATCACTTAGGCTAGGACTATTGAGGCTTTGTTTTGAGCTGGTTATGAGGCCAAAACAAATTTTTACCTTCTCAATTATACATATACTACTATGTTGTACTTGATGGACTTATGTTTGTTTCGAGAGGTACCGTGTGCCATTATTGTACTTTTATTTACTTAAGGATATTCATATATCTTATTATAAATCACTTTAATATATAAATATATCCATTTTAATTAAATTTTAATAATGGTTAAATTATTAAAAAAATATGCAATTTAATTTTTGAGTAATTTTAAGAACTTTAAAACTATAAAATACTACATGCAAAAATTTTGCTTGATCTTGTCACTTCACAATAGTATGATTCATAGTTGATTAGCCAACTATGAGAATTCAAATAAGTAATTTTGAGTTATTTAGGTACACAGAGAAATATTTTCATAAAGTTACCTATTTGACAACAATTTTCTTCATATATAGTTATGATCCTTTACTGGTTATAATTATAGAGGAGATATGATTAATGCAGTTGTGGACTAGTAGGGTAACTAATTATGCTATTATTATGCCAATGATCTAGATTCATTATGTTTTTATGTACTTGTACTCTCCCTACTGAGTATTTTGAGCACTTATGGATTGATGTTACCAGGTGATTATTTTACCTTATTTTGACCTTAGTTGCAACATATGTATGTAATTATAAACATAAAATTTCTTGTTTAGACCCTCAAATGATCTTATAATTTTAAAAACTCCCCTAAAACAAACCCATTTGCTCAAAATAACTATATGTTATGTGATTGTTATGTATTTAATGGTACAAAATGATGATTATTCTATGTAAATATTTGAACTTATGTAAATGTGATCATACCTATGATATGTTTTGTATGTTTCCATCTATGTGAACAAATGAGTAGTGCATTTATGATTTTTTATAGAAATGTCATGGAGTTTATTCCCTACATAATTTATTTGTGTTTGAACATGATGCAAATATGAATTAGAGAGAGGTGTAAAGCCCTATTTGTGCTAGTTTGACCAAGTTACGAGCTAAGAAGTGGAGCTTCTCATAGGCTAAAATCCCACTTTTCCCCTTTTTTAAAAATTAGTGCCCTGAATATTTGAGGTGAGTAAAATAGTTCATCATGCATAATGTTTGTCTTACAAATACAATGTCCCTTTATTCACCCTTAGTGGTTCTTGAAAGACAACCTTTGTGATGACTATTCTATATTAATCCATGTGGATCAGTTGATACTTAGTTATATTTCTCTTACCTTTGGGAGGTAATTGAGATTTCTATGATGGTTATTTATGTCCTTCTCCCCTCAAGTGGATTCCCTAGGCCACGTAGTCCACATGATGTGAATTATTTTTAATTTTATTCTATTGAAAGTTATTTTAAATTTGACTCACAAATGAGTTTATTTTGAAACAAGAACTATTTTATTATTTGGAATTTTTTTTTAATCCAAGCATTAACTTAATTTTGATTTAAATTATGAATTTTTATTTTATGGTTTTAACATTTCTTTAAAGCTACTTAGTCTTAAATCAGTTATTATTTTGATTAGTTTATTTTTAATTATTTATTGATTATAAATGTTTGTCTCATATATATAATATAATGTGAATAATTGTTTCCTTGTGTGTGGTATTGTGGAGAAGAGAATAGATTGCAAAAAAATCTATTTGGTCATGATGGGAACCTATATGGGTGAGTTCATGACACTATCTTACCCTCACTAGACATGGTGTTTTATTTTGTGTAGCGATAGTTGGCTGGTGGAACCATAATTCCTAAGCCCTTAGACATGGTACTTTGGCATGGTTTATTGTGTGTATGCTCTCCCATAGACAAGACATGTTAGAACAAGAGGGAGGCATCCCCACATTCTTCTGCTCTTTTGATGAACCTTTTATGTTGGGAATACATTTAAGGTTACCTAATTATCATTATGATTTTTGAAATGGTGCTCATTATTGATCAATTTTTCTCAGTATGGTATTTCCATGGAATGACACTTATCTCAAAACATTGTAATTTCACCATGTATTAGCACCCATACTTTTTATTAATAAAATTTACATCAGAGTGACACTTTTACTCACATACTCTATGTCAAAGATTTTTCAATTTTCAATTGATGTATCATGGAATTTTGGGTACGATTTTGTTATTATCAAAATCTACATGAATATATTGGTATAAAATTCTTGTCTAAAAAAATTTAAAATACTTCTAAGTTTATATCTTTAATAATGATTACAATTCCCCCATCAATGGGTCAATAGTACGTAGGTTTTATAAGAGAAAAAGTAGACCTAAAGCTAGCTAGGAGCCTCCCTCTTTGGTTTGGTTTAAGCTCAATTTTGATAGAGATTGTAGAAGCAATCATGGGGACTCAAGGGTAGGGTGTGTGTGCTGAAAGATTGCATTATTTCTTTGATCAGAGATGTCTTAGTTAAACTATTGGATGGCACCAATAATGAAGTTGAGGCTAAATCTCTAATTGTTAATTTTGAATTAGTAGTGGAATGTGGCATAGACTTCTTGATTATTGAAGAGGACTCTCAAGTGGTGATCCAAGCCATTTCAAATTAGAGGGCCAAAGCATAGAACCTTAATAATATCTTGGTTAAATCTTGGGAACTTATTTGTCACTTTAAGGAATAGAAATGAGAGCATTTCTTCCACAAGGTGAATGATGTGGCTAATTTTTTACCCAATTCAAGGATTGACCAAGTGGAAGGTATTTGAATTGATAATTGTAGTTGAGCAAAAAAAAGGTGGCTCAACATTGATGGGATATATCATATTGAGCTATAATGATTGGTGTTTGTACTAAATGGTACATAAATCAGGGAGACTCCCTCAAATTATGAAGGCATTTATTTCATGATGTGGGAATCAGCTCCCAATTTTTGCAATGTGGGAGATTTGGATTTATCTTTCATGGGATTTATTGGTGGTGGAAGATTTTGGTGAAAACATATTTTGAGAAGCTCTTGGTTCAAAGCTAGTGGATAGAAGGTGACAAGTGAGGCTATGGAGAAAGACCAAATTATGGCTAAAGTGGTAGTGTGGCCAATTATTATTGGTAATGACCCTAAAGGGAGATGGGTTTCTTAGGGATGGTCTCATCATGAAGACTATAACAAATCTTCTAGACTCCTTCATTAAACATTGTAGATGTTGTAGTGTGTGTTCTTTGGGTGGAGGAGATAAACCTCTGCTTATGTTAGAGAATCAATTTAAAAATTATTTCCCTATTTGATAAAAATATTCTTATGTTGGTTTTTTATAAAGGTATGGTGAAAGAACTAGTTGAATTTTTTGTCATACTAGAATATAGGTTGAATCTCCTTTCAGAGATGGAATTGGTCGATTATGGACCTTTTCACAGTTTTCCATTTTCCAAAAGGATAACCTTAGATTCATCCCAACTTCTATTTTTAGGATTCTAGGAGAGTGTTTTGCTAAGGTTCTCAACTTCATTAAAGAATTGGATGGTTTTTGTTTAGCTAATCAAGAAGGGGACTCGGAGAAAAAGGTTGTTCTCCCTGAGGTGATAAGGTTCAAAGCTCTACTGCCAGAATTAGAGGTTAGGAGATCATCTTAGAATCTCATACATGTGTTAAAGTAGTGAAATATCTTATTTGAGGTTTTATCAAAGGTAACTTTTTGGTGCCTCTTTGGTTTGTAAAATGGGTGTCATGGGTAGATGAATCCTCCAATTTAGATTTTTTGGTGGTTGGAGTTGGGGAACTCAAAGGAGAGAGGTAGAGTGTGAATTAGGGAGTGTCATAGGGTGTCATGTTAGTTTTGGCTTAGTATTAAATGCATCCATCAACACTGATAAAACAAATCCTATAAATTAAATTTTTGTATGCTAATTGGGATGGTAAACCTGTATTAGTTATGGAATGATAATTGGTTTTTGTATGGTTTTTTGGTGGTCAGTAGTTTAATTGCTCAAATGGTTTTGTAAGAGCAATAAACATTGTAACTATGGTCTTTTTGTACTTTCTCATATTAATAATATAATATACATGGTATTTTGGTTTTTACAGGTTTGAAAACATGCCTTTTGGATTCCTATCCTTAAGTTAGGCATTTTTTTTATGATATGATTTAGTAAGTAGGGGTTCCATTAACCCTGAGATCAATCCAAAAAAAATGACTACAATCAAGAAATTATGCTTATATGAAGAATTATATAATCTATAATTTAATAACATATTTATGTAAATAAATGTAATATGTTGAATATTTTCTTGGATCTTTGTTGTTGTGTTAAGTTGATAGTTTTGTCTAGAGTTTTTAGGGAGGCATGATTGGTTTTACTATCCTTAGTTATATATTTTACATTGAAAATGATGCTTATTTAAGAGGGGGATAATTTAATACCCCTCATGTGAATATTTTTACCCTTTTCAAAATTTTATCTTATCTAGTACATTTATTGATTATTTTATTCCCTTGTGCATGAGTTTTGTGTGCCTTAACTTGTTGGTCATCATGAGCAGTGTCTTTCATTTGAATCCATAATAAGGTTGATTTCACAGTCGACATACCTTTCTTGATATTTTTTTATGACAACTATACATTCATCCTTGCATTTCAAACATTAATATAATATATTAAAAGGAAGTATGCATAAGGGGAAGGGGATGTGAGACCCCGATTTTCATATTACTAGTTTGATTGGAACTTGTTACTACCATACACATTTTATTAGGACATGCTCCTTAGGATATGGAAACACGAGATGTTATTATCATTATAAGAATGAGACAAGGGATATTATGTTTTTATTGATATTGATTATGTATTTAAATTTCAATTATTATTTATGGATAATTTTAGTTGATTATAGATATGCATATTACATTATTGTATTAGTTGATATAATGTTTATTATCAAATAATTTAGAATTATGAGTATATGATGTTAGCATGTAGTGATTACCTCATATTTATATTGAAATGTTGTGATTTAAATGTTATATATATGAAAATGTGTAAATCATCTGATATGTTTAAACTCAATAGTTTTAGATACCTAAGGTAGAGAATTTGATGTGTGAAATGATGTGCAAGAAATAGGGGAGGCCAAGTGAGGTAACTAAGACTATGCTAAACATGGGTACAACATTGGTTCTTATCAGAGTAAAGACTCTTAATTGACTGTCATTGGATTATAATCTAACCTTTGTATTATTCCCTAGTCTAGTTTGGAGTTTGAACCTCATAACATTATTCACACCCCTTATCACTTTGTTTTCCCTCTTTACCAATACATAGATATTTTTTGAAACATATATAAGGTTTAAAGATTAAAAAGAGATCCAACTTGTGTCATCACATTCAAAACTCGAATGAAATGGAAAATCCAACTTTTGAGGGTGACATAAAGTGATTTTAATATGTTTTGTGTTAAATTTTGGGTCATTTCACCAATATGGATGTTGGAGAGTCTTTCTAGATCCAAATAAGACTTTTGGGGCAGCCCATGTGAACATTTATGGCATGGGATAGTGGGAACATTGAAGAGGCATGGAATTTCCTTTTTTCCCCACATGGGCTTGAAAGAGGAGTTAATGTTTTTTTGGAATTTGAAGCCAAGAGATAAGGGATGGGAAGGGACACATGTCACCTTCCCATTGGACAAAGATTGAGGGATTATTATATAACTAGGTGAGAAGCCATTCTTTTTCATAAAATTTTTCTCATTTTGAAATGAAAAGTGAAGGAGAGATAAATAAAGAAGATTATAAGCTTAGAGAAGGAGGGGGTAGTTAGTGTCCAAGGTTTGTAGGTGGTATTATTGAATGGATCCATGGTAGGCTCCCTTTCCCATTTTATTTTAATGTGGTTATGTTAAAATTATCTTTATTCATACTCTTGAGTATAGTTTTCCATAGGTGTAAGGCCATTGGTCTTTCCCTCTTTCTTTTCTTGTTTTTCCATGGTTTGTGCCAATGGCCACCATGTGGTTTTAATTTCCCATTTGTGCTTAGAGATATAACATACCTCCTATTTTTTTGGATATTTTGATAGCCTTTTTCTTGAATTAAAATTGTAAGGTTATGTTACCCAAATGGGCTTGAATTTACTTCATTAAGTATGCATTCATATGTAGGGTTAGGAAAAGGAACTAATTACCAAGAACCCCCCCCCCCCCCCAGTCACTACCCATAAGCTTTCCTAGTCTTGGGATTTTGGAAAAAAAAATTGTATTCCAAAGTTATCTCATATGTCTCCAATGTTCATATCCTCCCTCCTCCCCCCCAATGTGTAGAGAGTATAAATTATCATTTACAATAAGTAAGGGAATTTTTATGTTTGGATATTGTGGTTATATGAGTATTAATACTTCTTGTATGAGTATTATTATTTGATGTATTTTGGTTGTGATTTAATGAGCTTGAAATCCTACTATTATTGGATTGTAGTTGTGGCTTATAGTCCTCTTAGTAAAAGTGTGATGCCTAATTGTAAACCACCCACTTGTGTAAATGTACCATTGAAATTAATGCCCTTGTTGTCACCCATGCTTAGATATGGGAGTATTAGGCTTTGAGATGCCTAGTGCTACCACATAATGATGGAAAAAGGATGGTAGGAAAGCCCCTCCTTGGCTTGGCCTCACAAACACTTGGAGCTTTCATGAATACTTTTCTTAACTTTCTAGGCTTTACTTTGTAAATTAAGAAAAAAATATCTTGGATGAATTTGATGATGATATATTTTAAATCTATGTAAAATAAAAATAAAATGGATGTTATATGTAATGAATATATAATCATATGTTTTCCTTATCATGTAATAATGGATAAATAAAAAGGAATGTAATATAATGAGTTATCATGTTGAAAATTAAATTATATACATTATTTGGAATATATTATTCTTTGTATTTTTAAAGTTATTAGGAAATAATTTTATCTCTTTCCTAAAATCTTTTAATGTAATGATTTATTTATGACCAAGAAGGGCTAAAAGCATGTTTATAATTTTTCTACAATTTAAAGTATTCCAATTTTTACAAAATTATATTGTTCTATAAAATAGGGATAATTATGAAATTAACACAATTTATGATATATTTTTAGGACACGCAGTTGGATTTATAGCAATTTTCAAAGTTTAACCACAAAAACTCCTTATATCTCCATTATAAATTACCCCAACATTAGTTAATTTATTTGCATGAAAGATGAGGCAATGAAGTGCCCATATTAATTCTATATTTAAATTTGCAATGTTTAGGACCCAATGTAATTTATTTCATAATTTTTGGACCTATAGTTTGTTTGTATTAAATTATTGAATATTATCGGTTTGTAGGAATTTTTTAATATAACACATGTCCTTCTATAGGCATTGCACCTTTTTATAGAGAATATCCTATGCTAAGTTGATGGTCACCCATGTGATTGCATGGAAGACTGTTTAGAGCCTAAAATGGATAATTTAGAGAGGGTATGTGGCTAAACACCATGGTTTCGAGTCAAATGGTTCCACCACTTGGTCACATGGTTGGTAAGACTGGGTGGCATGAACCACATGAAATCTTCCCACTAGTCTTCCTTATTTACACGTTAGTCAACACATAGTTGATCGCCATAATTTTAACTTTAATTTTTTGTTTAAATTCATTTTACAATTATAATCCATGTGATATTAAACTTAATATGTATTTCATCAAAACCTACACATTTTCCAATGTTTTAACATGTAATTATTATTTTTTATTTACCAAACCAAAACTTATGTAAACTATTATACATATTTTATTCTAGTGTTTATGACCAGGCCTTGTAAAGTTGTCTTGGAAAGTAGATACTTGATTGGATTTACTTTGGAAATAACTACGTTCTTGTTGTTTAGCATGTAATGTCGCAGTTTTTGTGCTGCAAAGACCATAGCTAAACAAGTTTTTTCAATAGGCATATAATTGTGTTCATATGCGACCAATGTACAACTTAGATAATACACAGTGTGTTCTTTTCCATTATCGTCATGCTGAGCTAGAAGTGCCCCTAGGGCTTTATCCATGACAAATAGGTACATGAGAAATGGCTTTCGTGGCATAGGTGGCAATAAAATAGGTGGATTGGCAAGATATTCCTTTAGGTGCTCGAAGGATTTTTAGCATTCGTCATCCCAATGAAATGTGATACCCTTCTTCAGTAGGTGTGTAAACAGATGGCATTTGTCAGCCAACTGAGAAATGAAGCGTTTGATAGACTGAATTGTGCCCTGCGAGCTGTGGAGTTGCTTCAAATTGGAAGGTGGTGGCATCTCTGTAATGGCTCGTACTTTGGTAGGATCAACTTCAATGCCTCTATGAGAGACGATGAAGCCTAACAGTTTGCCTGAAGTAACACCAAAAATGCACTTCTTAGGATTGAGTCTGACCTTGTATTCACACAGCCTCTCAAATATTTTCCGGAGTGTGGCTGGATGATCGGCCCTGGTCTTTGATTTACCTAATATGTCGTCGACGTAGTCTTCAATAATATCATGCATCATATCATGAAATATGACGGTCATGGCTCTTTGGTATGTGGCCCTAATATTGTTGAGACCAAATGGCATAACTTGATAATAAAACGTTCTCCATGGAGTACTGAACACTGTCTTATGTTGGTCTTCTGGTGCTATTCAGATTTGGTTGTACATTGAGAATCCATCTATAAGTGAGAGAATTTCATACCCCGTTGTGGAGTCAACAATCATGTCAATGTTTGGCAGAGGAAAGTCATTTTTGGGGTCAGCCTTGTTTATATCTCTAAAATTAGTGCAGATTTTGATTCCTTGTGGCTTCTTACTGATTGGCACAACATTCGAGATCCACTCTAAGTAGTTGATCGATTGAATACTTTTCGCTTTTAAGAGTTTTTCCAACTTTTTCTTTACTAATACAACAATACGAGGATGAATTTTGCACAATTTATGCTTCACAAGTTTGGCATCAACATGTACAACAAGATGGTGTACAATCAAGGCGGGGTCCAAACCTGGCATGTCTGAATAGGCCCAAGCAAAGATGTCAACAAATTACCTCAAAAGGGCTATAAAGACTTCATGTTCCTCTTCGGTGAGGGACGCACCTAATTTGATCCATTTCAAGTCGTCTAGAGTCCCGATGTTGACTTTTGTAGTGTCTTCTACGAGGAGAGTCGAACCATCTTCTAGAATGGTGCAATTTTTTAAATTGGCTTGCAACTGCAAAGTCCTCTAGACTGGCTCTTCAAGTTCTAAACAAAACAAATCTGAATCTCCCAATGGTAGGGATGGCCACATTACAAACACTGTTGGAAATACCTGAATAATGTGATCAAAGGCATGTTCAAAACTGAACTTGGACCTGAAAGCAAATTTCATCATTGGGACCCCTGAGCTTCATTAGGGGATAGGTGAACACACCCATCTAATGGTGCTTGAAATAGGTTTTCACTAGAAGTCTGGCCTTTCTCTTTACTTTTACCCTAGTCCAAAAGCACCTCAAAGAGGTTTTCACTTTGGGACCTCAATGTTTTATTTATTTGTTTGTGGCTAAGGGTGTTCACCCGTTCACCAAAATACGCTGCAGGATCTAGTTTGATTGAGAACCCTTGATTGTGGTCTCCCAACAGTTAATTGTCTCTTAGGCCTAGAAAAGGTCTCATCATTCTTAAACTCATCTATAGGCACTGTGGATTCTTGTTGGTCCCAGGGTATAATTTGAGGATGATAAAGAGGAAGTGGATTATTGCAAATAACTGGGCTAAGGGTACAAATGGCATGAGTGTCAAACATATTGGTATTACAAGGTCTTCGTAAATGTTGTGATCGGACTCTGCTTCGTTGTCAGAATTGTCGTCATAAGTCGGAGTTGGAACACAAACAGGATATGCGGGGTTATCCCTAGGCGGTTTAAATCTGAGACCATAGGTTCCTTTGTCTTGAGTTATAGAAATTGACTCAAGAGTTCCTTTTTGATTTGGCCCAAGGCTTCCTTCGTAGGCTTGGTTCTCTATGATCCTGTTAGGAATGGGGTATTTGGCATTTTTATAACAATCGGCCAATTTGTCATTGTATAACCAGGGTTCATCATTTGCAAGTGGGTCCTATTCTTGGCCAGTGGCCAGTGTGAAAATGATAGGAGCTGGACTATGGAACTTGCCCTTTACTTTTTGTTGTCATTCCGTACAAGGCAGCTTGGATTTATGTCTTGTTGGCCATTTTTGGTCCACATACCAAAATTTTGCCCAAGTGTGAGAAGGTGGACATTCAAGCAAAAGTGGCAAGTTCAGACAACTTCGGGTTCTCCAAGGAGCACTACTTAATTACTTCATAAGCTGTGAGCAGTTAGAAACCCAAAATAAGTAAAGGGGCTTGACAAACCCGATTTGGTCTCGAAAAATAGTGCTTCTCGGGTTCTTCAAGGGACAAGTCTTCTCCAAAAGCCAAGGGTCATTTCTGAAAGAAGGTGGTCCCAACAAAAAACCCGAAGGTCCTTTTCACTTTTCCAAAGGGTCTTTCAAAAACCCGAATGTACACTTCAAATAGGCTGAAGGGCATTTTCAAAATGTCGAAGGGCCTTTTTTTGGCAAAAGGGATATTTTCAAAATTTCCGAAGGGCAATTCCAATTCTTCCGAAGGGTACTTTTGGAGCAAAAAGATCAAAACAACAATTCCGAAGGGTATGTTCCTTTCAAAAGGACCATTTGCAGAAAGCCCCAAGGGTCTCTTGCCCTTCGGGAAAGTCCTTGTCAAAAGGCCCGAAAGGCAATTTTGGAAAGGTTCCGGAACAATTCCTTCGGACTTTTTGTCTGAAGAAAATAAGCAAAGGAGATAGCCGCAGAAAATAATCCCGAAGGGAAGGAATGAAAACAAGAAGTCTGAAGGAATTCTTTCGGGGGAATTGTCCGAGGAAAAGATCCTAAGCAAACTGCACGAAGAAATTCTACCAAAGCAAGTTGCTTGAAGGAATTGACGGGCCCACAAACGTCAAAATCTAGCCCCAACAAATAGCCATTTGAGTTTGAAAAAGCTTGGGACGTTTCCGGGGATGTCAATTTTAGGGTGATGGACTAGCCGTTGGGAAGTAGCCAAGCTCCAAGAACCCGAAGACTTCGAGCTCCAAAAGTCCGAAGTAATCCAGCTCCAAAAGCCCAACGTAAAGGAGTTTGAAGAACCCGAATAGGTCTTGAAAAGTGTTTTTGGGATTGTCCAAGGACAAAACTTATGAAAGGAGCTTATAAACTTTATAAGCTAAGTAGTGAGGAAAGCCCAATTTACACTGCGAAGAGTAAATCGGGTTTTCAAGGCTACTTAACTTATAAACTTTATAAGTTAAGTCAAGACAGGATAATGGCCCAGTAAGATCAATGACACGAGCGATGGTCAAACGGTCAGCGAATTTGAGGGGCTAATCGATCAAGGACAAGTGGCACAAGGGCATCCAACTAGCAAAAGACCGATGGTTCGTGGGAGTCCAGGCTCAACAGATCAATGGATGAGAAAAGGTCAAGTTTTCAAAGGGTCTCTGTGGGATTTTGACGGCCAATCAGCAGAAAAGGATGAGGATTTTGCCTTCCAACTTTGATGATGTGGTCAATAGCCTACATGCAGGTCGCGCAGGTGAAAGGAACATGCCATTTTTAATGCAGGGATCAACTCAGTCACGCCAAGTGGAGACATCTAGCTACTCGTGACATGGCTCTCGCAAAATCCACCCAAGGGCGACTTGAATGTAGGATGGGCTTGAAGAGATTGGCGATGACCTTGAACGATTCACTCCATGGTCAAAGAAGGATGACAGTGGTGGTTGCAGGAATTTATGGCTCCCGTCTTTCCATTTTCTGACGCAAATCCCTCTTGTCTCTTGTCCCCTTCTATATATACGGGCTTTCAAGCCATTGTAAAGGGTTTCGAGTTTTTTAGATTTCATTTATCTTTCTGGGAGACGGGACATTCTTTGAGATATTGCAAAATATGCTCAGCTTGATTAGGTTCGACCTTGTCAAGCACTTGTAAGAACTACCTCTTGATGCAATAAAAGGACTTTCTTTGCCTATCTCTTGCTTTGGATTCGTGTCTGTTGAGTTTTGCACTATGGTAATGTGTGAAGGAGAATCTTCCTTGTCCATGGTCCTCCTTTCTGGCCTTGTTTAGGGTGTTTTCAAGGCTGTTCGTAGGTCTAGTTTAGTGTTCTTTCTGCCATTGATGTGAGCTTTCAGTGAGTCGTAGAACTCCTGTTTGCATTCATTGCTTTCGAAACCTTCTCCATGAAATACTAATGCAACCAACTCGATCTTGAGATTGTGCAAATCGGTATTGTCCTCTACAGAATCAGTGTGGGTTCAAGTTAGTGAGATTTTCCCATTTAGCTTTGGTGCATCGTCTAGTTAGCTTTCTTAGGAGCCCTTATCCCTTTTCTAACCCTTTTCTCTATGGAGTATTAGTTTAGCTTTTAGTTTAGGTGAGCATCAACGAGGAACCGGCCTACTCCAAAGGTTCAACCTCATTACAGGGTACCCACAGCCTGAGGTTGTTCCCACACTTGTGGCTGGAAGTGAGAGACCCTAAAAAACTCTCTCACAAGGGTGTAATTCCATGCCACAATAGGTCTTCTATAGGACTTGGGGTTTTGTGGAAGCTTGGCAATGTGAAACGTGTCATGGGTTAAATATTCTCCTGGGCCATTAGCTGAGATAGTAAAATGATTAGACAATTTAGGAGGTGGCATATGCGAAGATGAAATAAGGCTATCTGGGTCTATGCAATTGGCCTCTAGTAAGTCAACAAGTATTTCTTTCCCCTTATCCTTCTTGGGAAATGGATTTAGGCCAAAATGGTAGTTATAGTTTTCGTACTCAGCCTCCAAATGCTTGCAATGTTCATAGGGCTGCAAATCTCCATTAATGGTGAGCTCCATGGCTGAGTGAGAGAACTTGAGACATTGATGCAATGCTACAGGATCGCACGAATTTCATGTGTCCAAGGTCTACCCAAGAGAAAATTGTATGATTAAGTTGAGGTCTAACACATGGCAAAATGTATTGTGGGTCAAGGGCCCAACGATAACTGGCAAGATGATGGTGCCTTGTGATTCCCGCTCTTCATTATCGTAGGCCTTGATAGTGATTGTTTTCAACTAGAGATCGACTGTTGTGTATCTAAGATGCTTGATGAGCTTTAGAGACAATATTTAGGCCCAATCCATTGTCTATGAGAACACTTTTCACTTTGTGCCGCGCAATGACAACTTCAATGTACAACGGATTGTTATGGAGAGGGCCAAGGGATGACATCACTTTGATCGAAGTTCAACTGTTGCCCTGGGGTTAGATGTCCAACCAAAGCTTGGAATTTTTCTAGGCTTATGTCGTTTGGAACTTGGGATTGGCGTAGGAACTCTGTTAGGATGTTCTTGTGGATAGTAGACATATGCAACAAATTCAAAATGGAGATTTGTGTGGGTGTCTTATGAAGTTGTTCCACAATGTCGAACGTCTTTTCCTTTACAACGATATATGATTTGTTCCTATCCAGAATGGTGGGTTGGATGGGTTTGGTGGCAGATGGTTGTGGGCCAGGAATAGTAATCTTTGACCATTGAGTTGTGATTGCATAATCGGGATTAGATACAGGGCCATTGTTGCTAGAAAATGATGGTGGAGGGGGACCAGATAGATAAGTCTCAGTTGTCGGTCCACTTGTATGTGGTCACGGGGTAATGACGAGTTATCGGTATAAGGTCCAAAAGTAGTAATCCTTGCTTGCTGGTGCACCTGTATGTGGTCCCATGTCAAGGAAGGATCACTGGCATAGATGGGTTGATTGGAATTGGTTAGCAACAGTCCTGTTTTGTTAGCACTTGGTCTTGGATTAATGGTGATGGTGAAAACGCGACCTCCTGCAATATGACCTAAAACTTTGTTGTAGTCATGTACAACTGCATGGTAAGTCTGTTGGGGATTGGAATCGTTCTGGCCTTGGTTTCGTCCATTCGGTTGATGTTGTTGTTGATGTTGCTATTGCTATTGTTGTCATGGCTATTGATACTGTTGTTGTTGTTGCTCTGGCCTTTGTTGTTGCTGTTGTTGGTTGTTATTGTTATGTTGCAGAAAAGGGTTTTGGTAAATACCTAGGCTCTGATTGGATGTAGATGCTCTATTATTCAATGTAATCTCCTTGTTTTCCAACATATTTTCAATGAGGTGTTTGATTTGCACACAATGGTGTAGATTGTGTACATGAAAACACTGGTATTCACATAATTCATTCTCTATACCAGTCTGGATACGAAATACCCTCAGGATAGTGCTTCGGTATGGGCCAACTAATCATGTTAGTGGCGGCTAGCTTGCGAAACATGGATTCAATAGACTCTCCAAGGTCACTGAAAACTCAACGAGTATGCACATTCTCCTTGGAGGAGGGGTTTGCAAAGGTAATGGTTGCTGCATTTGTTGAGTTGGTCTAGGTTGTTGTGAAGGCTGCGCTTGCTGAATGGATTCTTGGTGAGGAGTAAGGTGTATTTACAGCGTTGGCTGAGCAAACGGTGTTTGCACCGTTTGGACGTGACGCAATTCGGTTACTCCATTTCCAACAACATTCTTGTTGCGATTGAATTGCTTGGATTTTTCATAATTACTAGCCTGGGCTGGTGCCGACGCTTGCACTTGAGCTTGGTTTTGGTTCTGATTTTGGTCTGTTCTTTGGTTTTGGTTCTGATTTTGATTCGACGAGGTAAGCTTAATAATCCCTTTGTTAATAAGGGCTTTTTCAATCAACAAACTTTTGTTGATGATCTCTTTGAAGGTATGTGCACATTGAATCTCTAGATGATAGGATATCTCATTGTGTAAATTTTTGGTAAACACAACAGCTAATTGTTTGTCTGGTAAGCTGTGGGTGAAGCGACTAGGAAGTGCTCTCCAGCTTTGTAAATAGCTTACAAAGCTTTCACCAACTTTCTGCTTGGCCTGAGTCAAATCTACCAACGAAATCTCGTGTTCAAGATTGTAGGAGAAATGCTATACAAATTTGTCTGAGAGGTCGTCAAAATCAGATACAAAATTCTTCGGCAATTTCATGAACCACTCCAAAGCCTGTCCCGCTAGACTCCAAGGAAACAAAAGTAGGAGGTATATGCCACTGTAAGCCACTGGCTGACAAGCAACAAAGAATTCTGTTAAATGGGCCTTAGGGTCTTCTTTATCGTTATATATGTCAAATTTCAGTGGTTCATACCTTGGAGGAAATGGTATTTGTAGATACTCCATGTTAAATGGGTAGGAACACACATCATCCAACTTGAACTTCTTGGTCTATTTCCCTGCTTGGATAGCAGCAATTGCATCCTTCATTTGCTACAGTTTTTGTGCCAAGAAACTTAATGGAACATTGGCTTGAGGTGGACGCTGAGAGGTCAAAGGTGGATTGCCTTGACTGGGGTATAATAGAGGCATGATTTATTGTGGAATGTTGGTTTAGTTAGGGAACCGACCAAGGATATGCATCCATGGATTGGGATGCCATTGTTGAAATTGCATGCGTTGTGGTTCGATATTCTTGTTGGGCTTTGGTATATAGGCTTGGTTTTGGGGGAATTGTGGCTGAGATGGAAGGATATGGCTTTGAGTGAAGGAATGTGCCTGTTGCGGTTGAGTAGGGACTTGCTACCGACTAGTCAAACCTGGGTGAATAAGGAAAACTTGTGGACCAAGGTCCTATTGTTGGATCTGTGGCATGTTCTGCACAAAAGACAATTGTTGCCTAATTGGCATTTGTGGACAATAGTACTTCTTGGTTGCGCGAACACTTGTTGTGAAGTAGCTGTTTGTTGGATATTCGACATTTGTTGCTGACCAATAGACATACGTTGTTGATTAGACAACGTTTGCAAAGTCATGTTGGTATGCGATTGTTGAGGTGTACTTGTCACTGCCTGACAAGGTGGAACATTGGTTGCCCCCTGCTAAGGTGGCGGAATGTTTTGCCTCTGTTGCATTGGTATACTAGATTGTCCCTGTTGTTGTGGAATGTTAGTCGTCCCCTGTTGTGGTGGAGTAACATTCGTCATGTTTTGTTGAGGCAAGGCACTAGTCTGCATTTGACTACTTAATCCTTGCGATTGCGTGCTTGATGAAGCAACTGGTTGAGGATTAGAGGTAGCTTGTTATGGTTGGGACGTAGGAGTTCCTGCCCCCTACTATTGCGAAGCACTCGTGTTTACTAAAGGCACTGGATTGTGGACTAGTTGTTGATGCATTTAAACCACTTTGGGCTAGATTGAACGACCCTTGCATTTTATCCATTGTGTTTGGCACATTTGTCTGCGTAGAAGTAGTAGACACTTCTTCAATAGCTGGGGCATTGAACATGTCTCCAATTGAAGTGCTTTGCGTGAATGGGTCTATACCCGAATTATCTTGGCTTGTCAATTCGATTAATACTCCTATTGAAGGAGCTAACTCGATGAGTGGAGCGTTTGACATAGCCATGTTATTAAAGTTGCGCGTTAAGTTCAAATAGGTTTGGTATGCTTGTTGCATTTGTAAAAAGTGGTCCTCCATGAGGCCCTTTCTTGTTACAAGCATACGTGGGTCTTGATATGACATCGGTACGAGCGCTTGAAGATTGCTAGAAGAGGCTTGTTCAATGGTTTGGTTATAAGGTATAGTTAAAGGCACTCTAACTAGACTAGGCAAATTTTCGTATGGGAAGTCTATTGGAAACTTGGCCCCTACTTCTACGGCTTTGATTAAAACTTCGTCCTTGTTTGCAAGCAAGTGACGATCAAACAAATAAGGATCGTATGCTGATGGCATAGTAACATAGTACATTTGTTGTTGAACTTGGTCAACAACCAATGGTACACTAGCAAGGTACTGTGCGGTTTGCTCTTGGACTTGCTCCGAGTATGGAGGCATGTTAACCAAATAGTGGGATAAGGAGTCTTGGCTTTGTTCCTCAAATTGAGTATTGTAAGGAGGATAAGGATCCATCTCACAAACTACATCATCACCATAAGGGTCTTGAACAAAGTCTTCTTGTGCGACCACGTTATCATAACCTGGATTGTACATGGCTCCGCTACGAGTGTAATGAGACATATCCAACTTAATGATGAACGTTTCGCAAAAAAGGCCTAGAGTTCTAGAAACTTTGAAAAACAATGTCCAAAGGACAAACGGTTCAAACTTGGTCTAGCTTGATTTAAAAAGTGGAGTTGTATCTCCAAAAAAGTTTGTGCTAAAACTTGGTCTAAAACAGTCTAACGTCAAATATTTTAAACAAATGGTCAAGTGGATGAATAAAAACTAGAATGCCAAACTTAGGTACAAAGTGTTTCAAACAAGTTTAAACTAGGTCTAAAGAAACAAATGTTGCTAGGTCTTTTGGAAAACAAGGCACAAAAGCTAGGCTCAAAACCAATATTGCTAGGTCTTTTGGAAAAGGCACAAAGCTAGACTTTAAACAAAACAAGGTCTAAAAAGGCAAGAGATTTAATCTAACAAATTTGAAACACTTTGACACAAACTAAGCATTTGGATTTTAAAACAAAAACTTGATCATTTGGCAAAAGACATGGAACACTAGGCATGTGGAAGATAGACTACTTCCCCAAATTTAGGTACAAAAATAGTTTTTAAATCAAGTAAGGAATTAACCTAAGTTACACAATGTAAAAGTGAAAGATCAATGTTTAAGCCAAAATTACACAAGGCATGGGCATAAATCATTCAATGTTTGGATTTGAACTTGTCAAGGCTAATTTCGAACTCAACTTAGAAAACTAGCCTTTTTAGAATAGACAAGCTAGACAAGAACGAACAGCATGATGGCACTAGGCATAGATCCAAAAAGCACATGTGGCTTTGAGATCAAAATTTTTGGAATCTAGACACAAGGCAACAAGTTTTTGAAACAATTTAAGCAATGTAACGATGTTATCGTGCTCTAAAGGTATGAGAATGTTTTGTTTCAAGACTAAAAGGCACAAGACTTAGAATGAATTGGGCAACGTAAGGACATCCTTTTCAAACAAGTGACACACAAAAGTTTAACAAAAGACTAAGGCAAATGTGTGATGTCAAATGGACGACATAACGCCTCTTCAAATAAAGGAGTGATGTATAAACAAGACTCATTTTTGATGTGGTATGTGTTACGGCTCAAATTTGCACCCTTTGGAAGAGGGTTCTTCAGGGCCTTTCCAACTTGAGCAGAACTATGGGAATAACTCCAGGCTATGGGTCACCTATGGCAGGGCTGAACCTTCGGAGTAGGCCGGCTTCCTCTTTGATGCTCATCTAAAACGAATGCTAAACTAATGCTTCACAGGGAAAAGGGTTAGAAAGGGAAAAAAGCTTCTAAGAAAGTTAACTAGAGGATGTACCAAATAAAAATGGGGAACTCCCATAAACTTGAACCCACACTAGATCTACAAAGGACAATACTAACTCACACAATCTCAAGATCAAGTTGATTGCATAAGTGTTTCATAGAAGAGGTTCAAGAAGCAATGAATGTAAACAAAGAGGAGTTTTAAGACTCACTAAAAGCTCATGTTAATGGCAGAAATAACACTAATCCAGACCTGCAAACAACATTGAAAACTCCCTAAACAAGGTCAGAAAGGACCATGGATGAGGAAGATTCTCCTTCACACAATGCCATAGTGCACAACTCACCAAACAAAGATTCAAGGCAAAAGATAGGTAAAGAAAGTCCTATATTGCATCAAGAGGTGGTTTTTACAAATGCTTGACAGGGTTGAGCCTAATCAAGAGGAGCATACTTTACAATATCTCCAAGAGTCCCCCAGTTCCTCTAAAATTTCCAAATCAGAGAGAACTAGTCTCTGAAAATTTCAAATCGAAGAACCCCTTACAAAATGAAATGAATGGGATATATAGAAGAGGGAAGAGAAAGAGAGAGATAAAGGAGAGGGTCATGCTGCCCATGATCATTGAATGAGCTCCACCTTTCAAGGAATGCCCCACCACCCCTTTGTCCAATCAGGGCAAGTCCATCATCAACAATTACCCTGCATTTGCTCCAATAGCCTTCAAGTTATTCTCATTGGTTGAGAGATCCACTAGAATCCAAGCGCTTATTTTGCATGATGAGTCATGATTCTTTCTAGGAGAAAATATCTCCAAGGGCCCTGATCAGCATTGAATATTCTAACTGCCTCTCCAACCACCAAATCCTCCTTTGCTTTGATTTTGCATGCCACCCTCCACTTGTCATCTTCCACTTGGTCTCATTATGAGGACAAAAATCCTCATGTTCATAGGTTTGATAGAGCCATGCCTAATTCTGCTTGAGTGGTGGTTTGTACCTGCTTGTTGAGGATGTGGCCATTTTGGAAGATAAGACACTCTTCCATATCTTGTTTATATCTGCACCTAATCCAACCCAGACATATATTAATTATAGATTGAAAACCAATCTAAATTATTGGTTTTCATATAGCTATTATATCGATGAAAACTTATAGGCTGCGTAGCCGGGCTCCTAGATTGTATTTAGGTTTAAATAAACCTTTTCTGTCTTTGAACCTTATGAAAACTGAGAGCTCTATGTATGCACAGGTCTCCTTTTGACAACCAATCATTGACCTTTGATCTATATATTAGGTCCAAAAGACCTATTCTATCTCTGTGACTCTCTAATGGTGGAGTCCGATCCTTTAAATGTCCATCTGGTTTAACCTGGATCGTGTCTGGACTCGGTTCCTTTGTTTTTTACCTTGCCTAAGTCGAAAACTGCCCTATCGACCTTCGTCGAAATGCCCCAGGCTCGATCCTTTGCTTATTATCGTAACTTATAGGCTACATAGCCTGGCTCCTAGACTGTATTTAGGTTTAAATAAACCTATTCTGCCTTTGAACCTTATGAAAACTGAGAGCTCTATGTATGCACAGGTCTCCTTTTGACAACCAATCATCGACCTTTGATCTATAAATTAGGTCCAAAAGACCTATTCTATCTCTGTGACTCTCTAATGGTGGAGCCCGATCTTTTAAATGTCCATTTGGTTTAACCTGGATCGTGTCTGGACTCGGTTCCTTTGTTTTTTGCCTTGCTCGAGTTGAAGATTGCCCTATCGACCTTTGTCGAAATGTCACGGGCTTGATCCTTTGCTTATTGGTTGTCGATCATGACTTAGCTTGTTTGACATTTTGACCCATCTCGCTCTATTGATCTTGATCTGTATGATTGAGCGAGAGCCATTGATCTTGCCCTTAACTTGTCAACCTTATCCGAGCTGGTGCCACTTGGCAGTCCCGCATTTGCCTTCAGGATCTGCTATCAGTCTGTCTGCATTACGCGCTTACGCCATGTGGTGGCTTCTCTAGCTCGACCTTTTGACTCATCTTGCTCCGTCGATCTCCTTTGGTACGAACGAGCGCCAATCGTTAGATCTACTTTAGTTTGAAAACAAACAGCTATTTACCAGGTCTTAAAATTGACATCCGTGCGATTGTCATTTGACGTTCGCGTGGACGTATTTGACGTCCCGTAGACCGTCAAATTTAAGCTCCAATGGATTTTTCAGTGGCTTAAAGTCGGCGTCTGCGTGAACGTCTCCCATTATTTGACCAACTTTGAAGATTTATATCTTGAAGCGCAAAAATCATGGAGGGACCAAATTTGAAGCTTTATATCTTTAAGCGCAAAAATCATGTAGGGACAAAATTTGTTGGAGATGTTCCTGATATTAAAAGGATTGTGTCCACTTGATCCGTTGGTTCCAGGAGCTTTCTAAGTGCGTTTACAAAATGTTCAAGTGAGCTCACCTATGCAATTCTGCATGATGCCTTGACGATGGTCTGGGTCATTTGACTATGGGAAAACACTATCAAACTGCCTAGGAGCCCAACTTTGCACATGTATATCTTTTGTTGCGCTTTGTCTCATGACTTGAAACTTAGCTCATATTAACTTGCTACAAATCTGAACAGACCCATGTGATCATTTTCTCTTGAGGCTACCACATGTGCGAGATATATCATCATCAAACTGCCCACTCAGCCCTATTTGAGCTCCTTTGCAAATTGGCTAAGTATGGAAACTTAGTGAATTTTGTCTGAGAGGCCAACTTTGGACCTCAATAACTTTTCTTGTGCTTAGACGCATGTGCTGAAATTTAGCACGTAGCAACTTGGGACTAATGTGATCAGAACCATATTACAAATTCCCTTGACTCGTCCACACATGGCAATGATAACGTCAACAAACCACTTACTCATAATTTCTGCCACTAGACCCAAAATGTCTAGATGAACACAATGAAGAACCAGGTGAATACCATGTACTTTCATACTTATTCCAAGCACTCTTGACACCCCATAGGGTCTCTGCGACTCTAGACCTGTCCTTTAGAAATTGACAATTTACACTTTAACTTAGTGTTTCAAAAGCTTTGCAAGTTGCATGATCTTTTTGGTCCACTCATTCCATCCAAAACTTTGCTCAAGCTCTTTGATCATTTGACCAATCAAGAACCCTACTTCTTGTTTGCATTAGGACCTCTTAGAGACTACATTGCATCCAAGCAGTTTTGTATGTGGGCCAAAAATGGCCAACATTTCTAGTCGATTGGGCATGGAGTCCCCTGCCTCTGCAACTGAACTGGTCTGAACTGGATACAAGGCGGACCCTTTCTGGATAACCCCTCTTGAAGCAAAAGGACAACAAAAACAACAACAACAAAGTGCCCAAGGCACTTATGGAAGGGAAACACAAGATAGAAAGGAAACTAACCTAAAACAAAGCAAGGACAACTAGTCTTCTAAACAAATGTGCACAAAGGCACTTGGAGAAAAGCATGAAACTACCTATCCTAAACTAACCGAAAAGAAAAGAACCTATACAAAACCGTTGATTGGATGCACAAAATAGTTGCCCTTCCTCACTAATCTAATATACTTTACAGGCTTGAGGGCAGCCACCCAAATATGGAGGAGTGGATAATGAACATATTGACAATACACCTCTCCAAGAAAAAGAACAAAAATAAACTTACCTACCCAATCTGATTGATTGGACATACAAGCATCTTGGAGTGGATAGGCAATCTGATTTTGCTCTTTTTGATGCTCAAATTTGTGCTTTGAATTAAGCACAACCTGTGATGGCTCCTCCTTGTCATCTTCCAACCGAGCTACGTACCTGATAGAACATCCTCTTGTCAACACAAACGTTGAGCAACCACATTTTACCTCACTCTTGCACTTTGTTGCTCCATCATTATGCTTTTTAGGCACAATCAGGTCAGAGTCTTCTTGAAGCACATGCTTATATTGAAAGCTTTGTTCATCCTCCAGGTTTTCCTCCAACACACAAAGTGGGGGTTCTTGAAGCTGCATTTCTTGAGCACCCAAGTTGTCCTCTTCATCAACCTCACTCAAGGTTTCATCTTGTTCCTCACTGCAAATGAGGGTTGATTTGACCATCCAAGGTCCAAAAAGACACCTTTGTCTTGCTCAAGGTCTGATTTTCCTTCCTCTAGCTCCAATTCATCAGGGCTACCTTCTTTTGATAAGTCATCTTGAAGTAAACCATCCTTTGGTTCCTGGGCCCGATCCCTTTCTTGATCTATGTAGAATGGACCTTCAATAGTCCATTCAAGGTTTGCTTTATTTTCAACTTGAGGATTGTCCTTATCAGGATCCAGGGCATTAGTGTCAAAGCCATGCCAAGAAGGTCAGTCTAAACCTGATTTTCCCCATCTGAATGAAGTGGGCTGCTTATTACAATCTCCTCATCACAGACACTTGCATTGTCTTCTTCAGGTTCATCTATGACTGCAAGCTCCTCTATCCTTTGTAGAACAGGTTTCTTCTCTAATAAGGATATGGTGGGAGGGTGAAGAAGTTTACCTGGCTTGCAGCTTATAAAAGTATTCTTCCAGCTAGGGACTTTGAATGGTCTCTTTGGTGGTTCTTAAACTGGTGCCCCCTTTTTCTGTATGCCTTTCTTCAATGATTCCCTTGAGGGGAATGTGTAAAAAACCACCTTTTCTTGATTTTGACTCTCTTCCTCTTTTCTCATCTTCAACTCTAATTCCTTGATTTGTCTATCTATATTTTCTTTGAAAAGCCTCTCTTTAAGGTGGTCGGTGGCCTCATGAAGATCAGGGACACAAGAGGGCTGGTATGAGATACAAGAGGATTATTGAGGAAGATAAGTGGGATCTTGGATATCAACAATAGGTTGTTCCACAACAGTCTCCTTCTTTGAAGGCTTACTTGGATTGAATTCCAAGAAGGGAAAGTCTGAAGAATACATGAAAAACTTGGAACATAAGAGGGGTCACTTGGAGTAGTTCTTTGGGAGAGGATGGTTGGCATATATGAGGGCTAAGGTGGTGTACATGAAGACACATGAGGTTGGTGTAATTGGACCTGCTGTCCTTCAAGGCCTCTAAGCTTATCCTCGATGCTTTGAATGTAAGCACTTACATCCATCATCTCACTTGAGAGATTTTTTCAATTTGCTACCTCAATAGGTGTCCATTCTTCCTTCATTAGCCGTAATGCATTTCTCATGCCATGAATGATGTGACTAGGGATATCCTAACCATATCCCCTCTGTGTATTAAGGTCTATCATGTACCTTTCATACACTGAGAGCATTTGCCTCTAGCTTGAAATGGATCGGTTTGGGGAAAAACTAGGGACACTTTGACCCTGAGAAGGCTGATACACTGAATTTTGAGAACCCCTTGAGGTGAAGCCATAAACATTACTAATCTGATATGAAGGATGCTGAGGCAGAGAATAAGCATTTTGATCAAAAGAGTGATGATACATACCAAATGATGGTGATTAGCCATTGGGTTGCTTACAATCAGAAGCTTTGATTTGGAGTCGCCATTGATGTTAAGTTGCTTCCAAAAGCTGATTAGAGGAAAGACACACCAACGATCTTTCCACTCTTTTGGACCTTTGTCCCATCGGGCGTGCCAGAATTGTTACCGCTCAACTTTTCACCCTTTGGAAGAGGGTTCTTCAGGGCCATTTCAACTTGAGCAAAACTATGGGAACAATATGACAAACGAAAAGTTGACTCATATGCATGTAAGTAAAAAGGACAAAAAGACAAATGCTTAAGTGTAACGTCCTAAATCTTAAAATTGTCAAGGTTGCATCACACTGTCAAATTTCATCTATGTACTTGCTCTTGAGAGGATTTTAATTGTTAATCCAAAAAAGTAAAAACGCATAAAAAGTAGGGTTTTTAGGCTCCCTCTTCTCTCAAGAGTTTGTATGATGACATGGAACTTTGAACTATTCGCCCTGCATCAATAGTATGTCCGTGGCAAGTGGGGTTGTCTAAACTATCAGTTTTCGTTCGTTTTTAAATGGTCCCAAGTGTGGTTAATACTAGAGATGCAGTCACATCATTTGGATCTAGGTCAACCGGCTTGTGAAAAGATCGTGTCCTTTTCACAACCATTACATCCATCGCTTGCTCAGTGTAATGCAATGTCTGAGTTGCCCCTACGTTTTGAGGCCAAATACCACTAACGGAGCTTGTTTTAACCGTTCAAAACAAGCGTCCCAATGGGTCACCCTCAATTTATATACCCCATCATGAAGTGGGGTTGAAATGATGTCGGGAGATGAATTCCACGATCAATGCTTCCCTAGAGAATTCGTGAATAGGTGATGAACTCCCGCCCACAAGCCAAAATATATGAAAATAAAAGATAAGTGAAAGGACTTTAGGGTCGTTTTAGGGTCACCCAAATCATACGGATTTGGGGAGGGCCTTAGCGACATTCCTTCCATGCTTTTGGACCAAAGTGACTAAATGCCAAGAATGAACGTTTTTGATCACCCAAGTTCCCTAAAGGGGACAGGGGGAGAGCATACACGTGTCACTCATCTTGCTAAACAAACACTTTCAACAAACAAGCACAAAAAATAAAACTTTTAAAAGTATTTAACTAATGTGAGAATTCATTTTAATCACCAAAATGAAATATGTGATGAAGTTTGAGCCCCTTGGTGTTTGTTATTGAAAACTTTAAACAAAATGAAAAACAACTTAAGTGCAAAGATTTTTAAAACACCAATTTGAAATATGAAATTTGCAACTTAAAGTGTTTTAAATGTCTTCCTTTTGGCCTTTGGGTCCTACAAAACACGTTAGGGGGTCTTTGTGCTTAGAAACAAATCATGAGTGAACAAATGACTTTCAAATTCTTGCTCTTGGGTTTCCAAAATTTTACATAGAGTGAAAAACCGTAGAAACATCGAGCAATATTGCGACTATTTTTGCAAAACCACAACTATTAGGACAATATCACTTGCCTGCAAACAGAGTATTTAACACAATATTGCTAGTATTAATGTAATATCGCTAAAATAAACACAAAATCGTAGAACTTTGAGCAATATCGCAACTCTACCTTGTAGCATGAATTGGTTAGCAAGCAGACCGTTAGCGGTTTAAGCAATATCACTAAAGTTTTGACAAAACCACATAAATTATGGCGATATCGCGACTTCGCAAGTCGCGATATTGCAATACTGCGATTTTTAACACAATACCGCAACTTTGCAAGTTGTGATATTGCAATACCGTGATTTTTAACACAATACTGTGACTTTGCAAGTCTCGCTATTGCAATACCGTGATTTTTAACACAATACCACGACTTTGCAAGTCATGATATTGCAATACTGCAATTTTTAACACAATACCACAACTTTGAAAGTCGCGATGTTGCAATATCGCGATTTTACCTGCAAGCATAAATAGTTAGCAAAAACCTCAACAGTTAGACACAAAAATGCAACTAATATGACAATCATCACTGTAAGATTAGCGATATTATGCAATATCGCAGATCTAGAGAATAAAATTGTGACTGCACAGAGCAACTTTGCGACTTCTAGAAAAATGTCCTTGAGCCTCCAATTTTCACCTGTTTTTATCAGCAAGCTTGAATTTTTACCTAAAAATTGTTAGGAGGGTGTCCTAAAAGGCCTTGGGAACAACTTTGTGGGGTACGGGTCCCATTAGGCGTGCCAACATGTGGACAAGGAATATGTAGAAAGGAGGTTAGTCCAAGAAATAAAACTCAAAACAACACACTAAAATCCTAACATCTCTAGCCTAGACATTAGGGAGAGCATAGGTAATAAAACTACATATGAAAGCACAACAAAAAATATAAAATAACACACTCTTTTACCTTCCTTGGAGCTCCAAATGGCTTGTTGAATGGCTTGTGCATCAAGAAGTCTTTGACAATGAAGCTTGCTTGGTTCCTTCTCTCCTTGGCACCTTGGCTTTGATTGCTTGGTTTAAGATTTGGGCATGGTAACATTACTTGCATGAGGCTTATGGAAGAAATTCTGCATAATAACTTTACAATATCCAAGTTTAGAAATGAAGGGGTATGGTTTTGTATTTATAGCCTCAAGAATTAACTCACCCAAGGTGAGTTAAGGTTGAGTTTCAATATGTAATAAGTTCAAACTAGCCCTAGGTGAGTTGAGACTAACTTTAGTTGAGTTAATAGTTGTCGTGTAATTATGATTTTGAATTATGACATGGCTCTCAAATTAGATATTTTAGGATATTTTGGAAGAGCTTGACAACTCATAAAGGCAATGATGAAAAGGCTTGATATTTTGAATTTTGGAATTTCCATTTTTAGATATTCATTAATTGTAAATGGATAATTCAACTAAGCATTTAATCTTGTTTAACTAGTTAATTGATTTTGATTAGCATTTGTGCTCTTTCAAGATTTGATCAAGTGCCCCACCTAATAAGTTATGTTGACAATCTTACCCCATAGGTCGAATTGTCACCCCTACCATTCGAAACTTCGTATATCATGCCAGTTTGTCTTGTGAGTCAGTTTTTGGTCGTTGAAAAAAAAAAAACCTTGAAGAATCCATGGTTAACGGGTCATGAAGTTGTTTAGGTGTTTCAAGGTCTTTTCTTTCACTTGTCGTGTTCTTTGCAGGAACGTATTGACGTTGATCAAAGCAATGAAAGGAGCAAGCTTTTGGAAGATGCCCGATGTAAGAAGAAAATGAAGACCCATTGAAGCGAGAGTACCAGTCTATTTCCTTTTGGGATTCTTTTTCACCAAGTGTTGGAATTTCTTCGGACTTTTTGTCTAAAGGAAAGGCTCCAAAGGGTCCTTTGCAATATTCCCAAAAGATATCTTTTCGAAGGAATTGTTTCAGACTTTTTGTCCGAAACAACTTGGGTACTTCATTTTCCAATTGGTTCTATACAAAAAAAAACCGAAGGGTCACTTTCTTTTCAAAGTGGACCATTGCAACTTTTCCGAAGGTATTTTTCAAAGGGAAAAGGACTCTTTCATCTTTTCCGAAAGATCCATTTCATTTTTTCAGAAGGGCACTTCTCGGAGAAAGAGGCACTTTTCAAAAAATCTGAAGGTCCATTCAAGTCAAAGGTCAAAGAATGAATTCTTTCGGGAAAATTGTCCGAGTGAATTCTTTCGGAAGAATTGTTTGCAAGAAATGGTCCATTGCAAATTTTCCGAAGGGTCATTTTCTTCTCCGAATGGACCATTTTAGGGAAGCCGAAGGGCACTTTTCTCGGCAAAGTGGTCCACTTCAAAATTTCTGAAGGGCACTTTCTTTGGAGAAGTGGACCAAAACAAGAATTTTGAAGGGTATCTTTCTTTTAAAGAAATGGTCCATTTCAACTTTGCTAAAGGGTCACTTTCTTTTCAAAGTGGACTATTACAACTTTTCCGAAGGTATTTTTCAAAGGGAAATGGATTGTTGCAATTTTGCTAAAGGCTCATTTCAAAGCTTCAAAGGACCATTTCAAAATTCCTGAAGAGTATTTTTCCTTTCGGGAAGGTCAATTTTCAAAAGTCCGAAGGGTATCTTTCCCTTTGAAAAGTCCTTTTCAACAAAGTCGGAGGGTCATTTCTTTAAATTTCTTCGGACAAATTGTCCTCAGGAATTGTCCATTGCAAAAAATCCGAAGACCTAATTCCTTCGGACAAAATGTCTGAAGGAATTGTTTAAAGCAAAAAGTCCAAAAAAATAGCCATTTGAATTTAAAATCCTGAGACGTTCCCACAGACGTAAAAAATGGGTCTCGTCAAATAGCCATTTGCATTCAAAAGAGGTCAAAGGGAGTCAATGAATCTCAAGGGCGAAAGTGTACATGACAGGTGTCAAGGATGCATTCAATTGGCAGGAGATCGACGACTCGCAGGCATCCATGTCAGGCAGATCGACGATGCGAATCAAGGATCCGAGTCAGTTTCTAACGACTAATCAAAACAAAGGAAAGCCCAAGTGACTCGCAGGATGGTAGGTGCGAATTAATGGAGAAGCCTTTGTCCTTTATGGCTCTCACCTTCGACAAGCGGCCGCTTGATTAGAGGTAGCATGGATAGGTCTTGATTCAGAGAATGGGGATTTCATCCTTTTTCAGGTAGGACATGCAAGGGCAAAAAGGGCATGCCAAGTTTTAAATGCAAGGATTGACTCATTCACATTAGGCATAGACATGCAGCTACCCTCGACATGGCTCTGTCAGTTCAAAAGGAAGGGATTTGAATGCATGAGGGGTTAAAAGAGATTCACAGAGCAAATTTGGGAGTTTGCAGAGACAGTTGGAGCATTCAATAATGATCAAAACCTTCGAAGATATTTTCTCCTTGAAAGGATCATGACTCACCATATAAAACAAACTCTTGTCCTCTAGTGCACTTTTTTGGACTAATGAGGACTTGAGAACTAACTGGAGCTATTGAAGAAAAAATGTCGATGGACTTGTCCTGATTGGACAAAGGGGTGGTGGGGCATCCCTTGAAAGGTGGAGCTCATTCAATGATCATGGACAACGTGCCCCTCTCCTTTTTCTTTCTTTTTCTCTTCCCTCTTCTATATATCCCCCCCTTTTTTTTGGGTAAGGGTTCCCAGTTTTTAGACCTTTTTTTTTTATTTCTCTAGGAGACGGGACACTCTCTGAGATAGTGCAAAATATGCTCAGCTTGATTAGGCTCGACCCTGTCAAGCATTTGTAAGAACTACCTCTTGATGCAATAAAGGATTTTCTTTGCCTATCTCTTGCCTTGGATTTGTGTCTATTGAGTTATGCACTATGGCATTGTGTGAAGGAGAATCTTCCTCGTCCATGGTACTCCTTTCTGACCTTGTTTAGGGAGTTTTTCAACACTGTTTGCAGGTCAGGCTGATTACTCTTTCCGTCATTGATGTGAGCTTTCAGTGAGTCTTATAACTCCTTTTTGTTTGCATTCATTGCTTCTTGAACCTTTTTCATGAAACATTAATGCAACCAGCTTGATCTTGAGGTTGTGTAAGTCAGTATTATCCTCTGCAAAATTAGTGTGGGTTCAAGTTTATGGGAGTTTCCCATTTTATTTTGGTGCATCATTTGGTTAAGCTTTCTTAGGAGCCCTTATCCCTTTTCTAACCCTTTGCCCTGTGGAGCATTAGTTTAACTTTAGTTTTAGGTGATTTACCAAGAGGAAGCCGACCTTCTCCGGAGGTTCAACCTCACTACAAGATGCCCATAGACTGAGGTTGTCCCAACGCTTGTAGCTAGGAGTGAGAGAGCCTGAGAAGTTCTTCCACAAAGGACACAATTCTGCGCTACAACAGGTCCATAGGCCAAATTGACAGTTGTAATGCCGCAAGGTGATTAGGGATGAATCCGTGAGAGGTTATTGTTGCATACGGACTAGTATCCCAAATAGGGATGCCTCAACACGATTTTGAGGTTTGATGAATGATGCACGGACAAATTTGGGATGTTCAGTGATTCCTAAACTTAATTTGCAATGGTTGGTAGGAATCAGTTTGAAGTTCGATCGGAAGCCAATTGTGGTCAGATTTGGGTGTCTATAGTTTGTAGGTTATCCGTTAGCAAACAATGACATCCACTAGTGCATTGGGGTCAAATTCAGTGAATGGTAGGCAAACGACTCCCCCTGATGCTCACATTGTTGATTGAAATATGTCATGCGAGTCGGATTGTTCTAGACATTTTCAATTTGTTCGTTTTGCTTGAAGGTGTCAGGAGGCATCAACCACCTCAAATACGACCTTTCATGCATTCCTTTTCGTGATGTCATGCCTTGTCCCAGTGTAACGAAAGAGGCAAAACGAGAGATGATTGCGGAGTTTGCATTGCTGGACGAAAATAAATTAGAGAGGGCAAGGGTGCAAGTAGCCCTAACAATGACCATTGCTCTTACATCGACAAATGAAGAAGAGATAGTTATGACAAAAATTGTGGGCTCTACTCGTGTTCCACACAAGCGCCATGACACATCTTCGAGTTCGAGTTAGATACACTCTTTTTTTGTCTAGAAACACATGGGGCACAACATTCGCTGCAAGGTACAAGATGAAACAAGAAGGCGCATGCAGAAGTAGATAAAACATACTCAATTTTTTTGTATTTTAACAATCCTCCTTTCAACGTGGTGAGAATCTCATATTGAGAATATTTGGTGACAACATTGACAGTTGCAGGGAAAGGGTAGAAGACATCCTCTCCAAAAGACTTAAGTGGGAAGTTGTTCCAAAATACAATTGAAGATGCAAAGGTAATTGTGAAAGATCAAAAGAGGTTGAGCCAAAAGTTCAGATGCACCATTCTTTCTGATGGATGGACTGATGGAAAGAACCACACCCTCATCAATTTTTTGGCAGCTTGAAATGGTGAGTTGTTTTTGTTGAAGTCCACTGATGCATCTAACAAGATAAAAAATGCAGAAACTTTGAACTTGATGCTCGAACATGCAGTTTTAAAGGTGGGCATTGAGAATGTTGTCCAAGTTATCACAGACAATGCATCAACATATGTGGCGGCTAGGAGACTTATCAGGGAGAGACATCCATTAGTCTTTTGGACACCTTGCGTGGCCCATTGCATTGACCTTTTTTTGGAGGACATAGACAAACTTGATTGGGTGCAACCGGTTGTAGAAAAAGCTATAGAAATCACAAAATATATATACAATTACCCTTGGGTTCTCAACTTGATGAGAGAGCACACCAAGGGAAAAGAGTTTGTTCGAGCGAGTGTCACCGGGTTTGCAATGAACTTTTTTATGTTGCAAAGTATTTTTAGTTTGTTGATTCCTTTGAAGTAGATGTTTGTGTGTCAAGCATGGGTGGACCCATCATATTCCAAGAAAGATGATGGATTCAAGATTGGGAAGACAATTTTCAGTGAGGCTTTCAAAAAGAGAGCTACAAAGATCGTCAAGGTAACTTGAAACTTCAATTTATTTTTCAAGTTGTTTCCCTTATTTTCAATTTTTTAAACTTAAAGTATTTATTTTATTTATAAGTTTGTAATTTTAATTTGTTTGTAACTTTGTAGGTGTTGGAGCCTTTGGTGAGGGTTTGGCGATTGGTGGATGGGGTGCAAAACCCAATCGGTTATGTTTATGAGGTCATGGATAGGGCCAAAGAGGGCGTTCAAAACTATAATAGGGGCGTTCATCCTAGATTTGATCCCATTTGGGAGTTGATTGATCGAAGGTGAAACAATGAACACCAATCCATCCATGCAGTGGGGTACTACCTTAACCCTAGGTTTTTCTACTTTGATTGTAAGGAAATTACTTAGACAATACCCAATAATAGAATTATATATCGCATATTGAAGAGTAGAATAAACAAATTCACAATAATAATTGACGAAAATGCATAATACTTGTGTTGACGTAGTGGATTGCACCCTGGGCAGGAGGTTGAGCTCCTACCTTCCACACGCAACAATGGAAACTCCCCTCTCACTTGTGGGACCGGCGAAGCTGGAGGGGAGAGTCTCTAAATAAGGGCTAGCTCCTTTTGATGTATCTTTTAGGCTCTGGATTCCCTACTGCTAACAATTAAATGAAAAAATGGGGGGGATTGAAAGGGAGAAAGATGCTGAAAACAAAACCTAAACCTAAACTGAAAAAAGGGTGATACACCAAAAAAAGTTGATCCACCCAGCCCGAATATACACTTTTCACCAAGAAGTGGTCATACACTACATCTGACATGGGAAACTCTTCTATATCAGTGAGTCAGGGGTCCATAGAGATACAGGGAGGAAGGAACTATCAAAGGTGATCTGAGACACACTTTGGCAGCCTATTCACATGCGCCTAAATTCATGCTGTAGACACTTCTGGCAGACCTGCAGAAGAAGAAACTTCACAATGCACGAGACATGCTGGAATCGTTCTATGAAAAGCATAAAAGAAAATGACTTAACACAAAAGAAAACATAGACATATGCATGAGTGCAAGTTCAAATGGAGGTAAAAGTTGCTAAGTCTTGATTCAAGGTAAAAATCTGGCAGAGTTCTGCCTTACAAACTCAGAGATTTTTGGGCAGAGCTTTGCCTTAAGGCTGAGAGACATCTTTCCAAATGAGAAGTTTTACAATATATAGAGAGAATAGAACTTGGCGCTCCTTTTGAAAAGACTTTGGTGCTCTTGACAAGCTGGCCCATGTGCGTTCTGAGCCTTGGGAAGAGAAAGCTGTTTGATTGTCGGCTCCTGCTTTGACTTTGGCGTTCCAACGTTAATGTGAAAGCATGGGTCGTGCCTCTTTTTGCAAACAGACTGCTCCCTTCAAGTCATTTACGTGGCTTGTCTGCTCATCAATGCGAAATGAAGAAAACAGGGCGCGCTGTTTACTGTTTGCGCCGTTTGATGACCACTAGACAAGCACTGTTCCAACTGCAGGAATAAATCCCTGAGTTGACACCTCATCTTTGCCACCTGGACTGTTTGTCCGCTTCTGCACTTTGTTTCTTCCTGGTTTTGTCTCTTTCTGGCTCCTTCGGCCCTTAGGGCTATCTGCTTGGCGGGTCGCTGAGTTCCTTGCGCTCTTCCTACTTGCCTTGTCCACTTTCCGCCGATTTCAAATAAGTGACATGTGGGGCGTTCCGCTGTGAAACGGGCAGGACACGTGGCAGCATCCGCTTGACTTAGAAGCTTTAGGCACCCTTTGAAGGTCCTGCGGAAGAGGACACGTGGCGGCTTCTGCTCTCTTTAGCAACAATACAGAAGCATTCGGGACTCATTCGGATTCATCACGGATGATGACACTTGGCAGCTTCCGCTCCCTTTAGCAATTCTTTCGGGGCCCACCACAGTTCCCGTGGGACAAAAGGGAGAGACCACGGATGTTGACACTTGTCGGCTTCCGCCGAGCTTTGCAGGGGACACGTGGCACGTTCCGCTTCTTTTAGAGAAAACATGTCAAAGCCTTCTACGGTTGCCACTTGGTGCCTTCCGCGCTCTGGGTTTTTCTGGTGTAAAATTGACGTTCGCGGGCCCGTCACTGTTTGAAAACCAATGGCTAGTTTGCCGTGCTTGATTTTGACGTCCTCGGGCCCGTCACCCCTTGGACTTTCTTTGGCTTTTCTCTTGATTCGGCTTTTTCGGTCGCTCCTTTTCCTTCGGACTTCTTGTTTTGAACCTTCCCGAAGGGAAGGTGACCCTTCAGCTTATGGAGAAGTGCCCTTCGTTCGGCAGCCGTGAGTCCCCCCCAAGGGCACTTCCCTTCGGGGTCCTTCGGCAGCCTTTTCTCTTTGGTATTTTCCGCGGACATTTTTCTGCGGACAATTTTCCCGCGGACAAAAAGTCTGCAAGAATTGTTTCGAGCACCCTTTGCCCTTCGGAATTTCCGTCGGCTTTTCCTCCCGCGGCCTTCCTCCGAATTTCTTCGGACAAAAAGTCCGAAGAAATTATTCTAGCCTTAGTCTTTTTTGCGGGATTTTTGTTTGTGGCCCTTCCGAATTCCTTCGAACAAAAAGTCCGAAGGATTTCTTTGCTTTTTCGAACTGCCTTTGAAAAGTGCCCTTCGAAAAAATTGGAAACGACCCTTCCGAAGGGTACTTCCTTTGCCTTAAACAGACTTCCGAAGGAAACTTACCTTTGCGGCTTTTCTCTGTGGCCTCTTTTGAAAGTTTTCCCTGCCCTCCGCAAGGGCTCTTGAAATGGTCCATTTTGCGCCTAAGTGGGAACCTGCCTCTTCCTGCGGATTCCGTAGTTTTCCGCCTACCGAGTCCGTAGAAATCCATGCCTGCAGAGTCCGTAGAAAAGTCTGCAGAGTCCATAGAAATTCCAGATTTGTGCAAAAAATCAAATGTACTGGCTCAAAACAGGGGAAAAAAAGGGGGGACCGATTTTGGCCTGCAGGACCAAAATGGTCAACAACTTGAATATTATGACTGAGCCACTTCGAGGGGGCTGTTGACCATTTTGTGAATCCTACATGCCAAAATGGACACCCCCCTTCTTTTGTCTTGAAGCCTTGTTCTTCATGCCCTTTTGCCCTGAAACCAGGGCTTAACCCTTTTGAAAATCAAGGAAAAGGTTGCTTTTGTGCAGGTGCAGGGGTTGTTTCATCAAGCATTGGTCTTTTCCAACACTCACAGAGTAATTGGGTTTTGAGACGTCTTTACTTCAAAGCTTTTGAGTAAGTCCTTCGGAAGAGCCCAAATTGGTCTTACATGCTTCTTAAGGCAAGTGTTTTTCCGCGGAAGGCACCTAGGCGTTCTGTAGGGTCATTTGCAATTTCCACGAAGGGTATGTGCCCTTGCGGGAGGCACTTCAAAGATAAAACGGACCTTTACAAAACTTCCGAAGGGTATGTTGGAAGACATAATGGACCTTGTGGAGGGCTTTTCGTCGGCGTGAGGACCTATGCAAAAGTTTCGAGGGGCACTTTGGGCTCGAAATGCCCTTGTGGAGGGCAGTCAATTGAAGCAAGAGGGCAAAGACAAGAAAGCCCAAAGAGAACTTGCCCTTCGGAAAAAAGTGACAAGCGGAAAGAATTCCTTCGGACAAAATGTCCGAAGGAAAACCAAAGAGGAAAAGCCAAAAGAGAATTCCTTCGGACATTTTGTTCGAAGAAATTCGACAGTCACAAAAATTCCGAAGAAATTCGAAAGACAAGAAGTCCGAAGGGTAGGTGTCTTTGCGGGGGGGACTTGGTTATGAAAGTGGACCATTTCCATTTTTTCGAAGGGTCACTTTCTTTTCAAAGTGGACCATTGCAGCTTTTTCGAAAGTTTTTTTCTAAAGGCAAGGGTCATTTTCGAATGCCGAAGGACCATTTCAATCTTTCCGAAGGGTCACTTTCCCCTTTAAAAAGTTCGTTTGCAAAAATGCCGAAGGAATTGTCTTAGTGAGAGACGGGCCCGTGAACGTCAACTTCAGGGTGATAAGCTAGCCGTTGGGATTCAAATGTCCAATGACGGCCTTGTGAATGTCAACTTCAGGGTAATAAACTAGTCGTTGGGAAGTAATCAAAGGAGAATTCCTTCGGACATTTTGTCCGAAGGAATTCAAGGCCCGAAGAACGAATGAGCGAACAAGCAAAGAAAGGGGTCCGGGAGAAAATAATAAGCGCTGAGAGCCCGAATTGCTAGGACAAAAGGGAAATAGCAAAGGGAAAACAAGGCGGGTAACCCAGAACGCAGCCACGTGCACAATAAAACAAAAGCTCAAAACTTTCCAAGTGGCATGACAAGTCAAAGTGCAGACCCAAGGATGAACAAGACCAATGCAGGTGGCACAAGTGTCGTCAGCAGGAAGAGTAAATGCACTTAGGCGAAATAGTCTCCACCGAAAACCAATAAAAGGATTGATTTTCGAACTATAGAGGGGAGCAACCCATGTTTTGACGCTTCGCCATTAATGCACAGCCAGTTGCGCTCAGCATTGAATGGAGCATGGCCCCATCAATACAACTTGGGGATGGCCTTGTCAGTTGCTAGGAGTATTTCATGCTTTTGTAGGCCCAGGATAGCAAGGGCAATGACTTGGACACCTACAACATGGCTCTCTCATACGCAATTGGAAGGATACGGCAGCAACATGGGCTTGTGGTCGTTGCAGAAGTGTTTAATACAGCATGGGTTTCCATCCCTTGATTGGTCAATGATCTGTTTTCCAAGCTCTCTATATATTGTAACTTCTCATTTGAGAGAGGATCTCTCAGCATTGTATGGCGAAGCCCTGAAGAAATTTACTTTGAATCCAAAGAAGCATTTTTACCTCCATTTGAGCTTGCACTTTTGCATGTCTATGGTTTTCTCTTATGTTAAGTCATTTCCTTTTCATTCTTTCATAAGTTTATGCCAACATATCTAGTGTATTGCGAGTTCTTCTCTTGCAGGTCAACAAGAAGTGTCCAGCTCAGAGTATAGGCGCATGTGAACAGGCCGTCCATAGTGTGTCTTAGAACACTTTTGGGAGTCTTTCCTCCCTGTATCTCCATAGGATCCCTTGTTGAAACACTGATGCAAGAAAGGCTCTCATTTGAATGAAGTGTATGTTTGCTTATCTCTGGTTTAAAGTGTAGGTCAAAGCTGAGTTGACCAACCAGTTTGGTGCATCATTGCATTAGTTAGGTTCTATTTTTAGTATTTTTTTATCTTTTCACCCCCCCATTGTTAGCAGTAGGAAATCCATGGCCTCAAGGTGCATCAATGGGAGCTAGCCCCTAATCTAGAGATCCATCCCTCAAGTTTGCAACCCACAACAAGAGGAATGTCTCCATTGTGCCGCGTGGAGGAAGAGCACTGAGCCTCCCTTCAAAAGGTGCAATCCACAGCGTTAACAGTTTTTGGCATGCCCAGTGGGACAAATTTGTGTCCTGCAAGTTTCAGGATTGGTGCTGGTCTTGATATTGTTAAAAATCCAAAAGGAGCTATAATTCAACACCTGACAACTCCATTCAGGAACTCAGTCTCTGGTTAATGATCGGCCTGGCATCCCATGCCAAAGGTCACTATTGTTAAAAATCCAAAAGGAGCTATAATTCAGCACCTGACGACTCCATTCAGGTACTCAGTCTCTGGTTAATGATCAGCCTGGCATCCCATGCCAAAGGTCACTACAAGATCTTCTTCTAAGGGTGTCCCTTTTGAATTTATTGAGTTGCCTTTGAACTCAACGAAAACGTTGAGGTTTGCAAGCACCCACCCTTACATAGCAAGCCACTTTTCCAAACCAAGCATAAAATCCACCTACTCAAGGAGACCCCGGTTGAATCCTTTCACAGCCATGGCAACCCTAGGGGCTTTCCCTTTTGTGGCCTTCAACGGTCGAAGTCCCTTGAACCTTTAGAAATATGACCCAATTCCAGGGACAACTCTCAAAAGTGTTCCTCCCTTTAGTGGAGAGGGCCCAATCACTGTTGTTGAGCATATAAAAAACATAGCCAACCTCTGCAACATCCATAATATCACTGAAGAAAATGTAGTCATTAGATTGCTAGACTTGTCCTTCAAAGGGAAAGTTTTGAACTGATATGGGACCTTGCCTATGAACTCAGTTGGCTCATGGAATGAGTTAGGGACCTGTTGACAATTCTTCCACAAGTCAGATTGTCTTTTGCCATTTAGAAAGTTCACATCTCTAGCCAAGGGAAGAAGAATACATTGTTTTTGGTAAGGGCCTTTGCTACAAAAGGATGAATTCCTTCGGACTTTTGTCCGAAGGAATGGTTCATGAAACAAGGGCAAAGCCAAGGAAATAACAAATCAATAGAAGGGGAGCCCATTAAGCAAATGAAGTAATTCCTTCGGACTTTTGTCCAAATGAATACTTCAGAAAAATCCAAAAGTCCACCCAAGTCATCAAAGCAAAAGCCAAGACCCTTCGGAAGGGTCATTTTCAACAATCTCGAAGGGCACTTACCCTTCGGGGAGGTACAGGGACGAATTCGGGACCTTTGCAAAAAGCCTGGGTGCCCTACAATTTTTACGAAAGGGGCACAGACAAGAGCAACTAACCCTTGCGGAGGGCACTTGGTCGGCGACAGGGCCATGGTAAAAAAAGCCGAAGGGCACATTTCGAAAAAAACAAGTGAAGCCAAGGCACAAAGGAGACCTTCGGACTTTTTGTCCAAAGGAATTCGGAGAAATTACAAGCCCGAAGACAAAAAGCCGACGGCAAAACACAAAGGCAAAGCAGAAGAAAACCTTCGTCCGAAAGAGTTCGGAGAAAGGGCTGCGGAAAAAAGCCCGAGGAAATAACAGTCGAAGGAAAATTTTGAAGGTAAAGGAAGATAATTCTTGCAGACATTTTGTCCGTGGGAAAATGACTTGGCAAAATGAGCAAATAGCAAAGGCAAAGGAAACCTTCGGGCTTTTTGTCCAAAGGAATTCCTTCAGACAAAATGTCCGAAGAAATTCAAACAAGGCCCCTTCAATAAAATCCGAAGGAATTAAGCCGAGACACCCAAAAGTAGTGGTTTTTGGACTGTGCAAAATTGACAAAAAGAGAATCCCGAAGGAATAAAAGCCAAAGGGTGACGTCCTACTAGCCGTCAAATTCTAACCGCGGGAAGTAACCGTTGAAACAAGAGAAAAGCCAGAATTCCGAAAGCAAAGCCCAATGGAAAAAACATGGACCGGATATAATTATAAAAACACATCCGAATATAGAACCCCGCCAGAAATAGACATGAACAGGCAGACCAGAATAGGACAGAATACATGCAAGCAGGGGCTATTTTCGAACACCGGTCAAAGCTTTAGTTGACTGGTTATTGAAGTTCCACTCATCTCCGGGTCAACTCCACGCATCCAAGAGTCAACCGAAATTCCAAATTCGAATGTCGGGTTGACTGTTCCAGATTTAGGGTTGACTAATTGTTAAACGCCGCATTCACTAGGAGCTTTCCATGCGAAGGAGAATGATTTCTTCGTCCAACTCAGCTTACCAAACGGTTAACTCAGCTTTCAAATGTTACAACTCGGCATCAAGCAACTCACGTAGGAGTTCTAAAATTAACATTGGCGTGGATTTCCATGCAAAGAGAGGTGGGCGGTTCATAGCAAAGACAAGTTCACTTCCTCAAGCGCAAGAAGCTTCATGCAAAGACAAGGAGAAAATATATTTTATTTGAAGGCCCAGTTAGCCTTGAGTTAACCGAAGTTAATCCTTCTCTTCAGATTTTCAACGCCAATCTTTGGCCTTTTGTAATACTCTATAAAATGGTTTTCAGCCTTGATTAAAAATAATCCAATCTCTCTTGGTTAGACTAGACTTTGCCATTGGTGAGTTGTGTAACCTCTTCGATCAATAGGATTGTACTTTTAGATTTCAAGCGTTAGCATAGTGTATTTTTCACTTAGCAATTTGCATAAGTGGTAGATTTCTCTCCCTTCCCAAATTTTGGTTCATACCTAGTTGCTAGATTATCTTTGTGCAGGTCATGTTAACGTGTTCTTTATGTCTTTTGCTAACGCTGTAAGTGGATGTTAGGTGGCTGCAAAGTGTCTCTTATCCGACCTCTCTCCATCGTTTTCCCTCAGGTTTTGGTCATTGGATCGAACCTCTTTCATGAAATATTTATGCATAAGTGATTGATTGAAATCATAGGTCTTCCTTTTCCCTTGTTCGTTCAGTGTTCAAGGTTCCAAGTCGAGTGGATCAAAATTCTGGTGTATCACCCATTTAGGTAGGATTTCCCCTTTAAGTTTCCTTCTTTCTTTTCCACGGTAGTCCGCAGCATAGAGTAGAGATCCTAATTGATACATCATACAGGAACCAGCCTTCTCTGGAGGTTCTTCTCACCATTGAGGCACCCACCCTCGTGAGAAGATCCCATTGTTTCAGCCGGATAGAGGACTGGCCATTTCATGCATGTCTTCGAATCAGGGCGCAGCTCCAGGTTGACAATAGGACCCTTTTGACCAATAGGTTTAGAAAAAAAAGTGACCATTTGTCTCTGACTGAGCAATTGACCACCATGAAGAGAGCCCCACATGAGTTTATGCAAGATTTTAACACTAGGTTTCAAAAGACTTGGGACAGAATCCCAATTCTTGTAAGGCCAACCCCAAGCTATGCCTTCCTTTACTACTTGAAGGCCCTGAATAGTGACATTGTTGTCATGATACAGTCCATGGGTGGGCACACTTTGTCCGCTGCTTATGAGATAGCTGCTAAAAATTGCCTTGGTCAAGCAGGAAAGATAGCTCTTAGACCTCACATGCCACTCTTGATTTACAGCCCTTAGTCCAGCTTGTTGCGCCCACCCTAGCTCCTCTGTCTAATCAAGAGAAGTTGGCTGCTACCCCTGCAAATGATCTCCATGAAGTTAGGAGCCTGCTGCAGGGTGTTACCAATGAGTTTGTTGCCCTCAAGAGACAACAAGCTTAGAGTTATAGGCCAAATCAAGGCTACCAACATTTTGGGCAAGCAAATAGACTTCCCTTCGAGAATTATGAAGGGCAAGGTCAAATTACACATATCAAGTCTTACTAGAGTTATAATCCAAATGCCCCTTCATCTTCCAAGGCTCTGGTCCCCACTCAAAAGAATTTGGTGCAGGAGTAGCCCAATTATCCACCCTTAGGGCATGGCCAAGAACATGTTGCTTATGTCAATGAGCTACCAAATCAAAGCATGATCGCACAAGGTGATCAGGCAGCCCAATTCTCAAATTTTGAGATATCAACACAACTTGGGATGGATAGCAGGTAGGCTCAATCTGATTTCACTCTTATGAGTCACTTGGAAGGAGAGTTCTACGTAGTCAACTATGTGGGGAGCACAAGTAATCAAAATGATTGTGTTGCAGCCAACACCAGGTTGAAAAAGAGAGCCATCGATGAAGCTCAAGCAGCCACTCAAGCAACCACTCAAGCACTTACAGCGTCCTTCACCACAAGCAAATCAAAAGTTTCTCAATTACAGGCCGTCGATTGCAGCTTCAGCTCCTCAGGTTGCACCACAGGTCATGAATGTTCCCAAGGAGAACTCTAAAGGCGGCAATCCTTCAATCAATGTAGTGGACCAAATGAAGAAGCTGCACATGAACATCTCATTGTGGGATTCTTTAGCACTGCCAGGACAAAAGGATATACTTCAAAAAGAATTGCACGGGCTAGGTGAGCAAGTTGTCCCAACAAGAAATGATAATGTGTTGATAGTAAATGGGGCCCCTCCCATGGGAGGTCAAGCAAAGAAGGATGAGAAGGTCCCTCCCTTCTATTTGTCCCCGATTATTGGTGATTTCTTGGTCCACAATTGCATCATTGATAGTGGAGCAAGCACCTCAGTTTTGCCTAAATGCATAGTTGATAAGCTAGGCCTCAAATATGAGCAAATGACCAAAGGAGTTCTACAGTTGGATGGATCACCAGCTAAGACCTTGGGAGTGGTAAGAGGTTTGAATCTGACTCTCCATGCCTGTCCGACCTTCTCAGTTCCCCATGATGTGGTAGTGGCAGATGTTCCTCCTTTGCTCTTTGCTTGTCAAGGGATTTCACATCCAAGATAGGTGGATACTTGGCAGCCAATTAGTCTTACATGGTTTTTAGGACAAAGTATGGAACTAAAGTGAAGATTGAGTCAGAGCCCATCCACAAGGATCACCGGGAGCCATACTTGCCCAAAGCGGCGAATGTGAACTACGCAATCATTGATGAAGAAGAGCTCCAGGTGGACCAATCTCTATCATCTTCCCTTGTAGGAGTTGCTGACCTGCTCCTAGATGAATGGGGAAATGACAATTTTGAGCATGATTCTTACAAGTTCATTGAAGACGCTGGTCTTGGAGTTTACTGCATGCATGAGAAAGATGCTTTCATGCCGAAATTAATGAAGACAGATCAAGAGGACTGTGGTTTGTGGCAGCTGTTCTTTGATGGATCTAGAAGCAAGTTGGGAGCTGGTGGTGGAGCAATGTTGGTTTCACCTTCAAAGGAGAAATACTTTTCAACTTTCAGGTTTCAATTCTCCTTCACCTGCAATGTAGCAGAGTATGAGGCCCTTATTCATGGCCTAAAATGGGCAAGGAAGAGAGGAATCAAAGAATTGCAAGTGTTTGGAGACAATGAGTTGATTGTGAACCAAGTGAGAGGTCAAAGCTTGACCAAGAACTCTTTACTCAAGTCTTACAAGCACAGAGTGTGGGACCTTGTGGAGAACTTCGCTGCTTTCAATATCACTTCCATTCCAAGAGAGGAGAACAAGCATGCGGATAGACTGACAACAGTTGGTGCTCAGTTTGATATCCTAAAAGGGGTGAGACAAAGCACAAGTCATCACCATTTAAAGGTGATTGTGAGGCTCTCCATACCAGACAATGTCACCAATTGGTAGGTGTTTTAAAGTGACTAGAAAATAACACTTTTCGTACAGGAAGAAGCTGAGTTTGCTTCCAAAAATCAGTCCAAGCTGCAGCAACAATATGATGGGCAGATTGTTCAACTAAAGACCAACAGGGTTCCTAAAGGTTTGGTAACTCTTGAGAGCATCTTCAACAAAGATGACCAACTCAAGAGAGACAAAGCAAGCATGTCAACGAGGAAGGAAAATTAGGAAAGGGTAGAGATCTACAAGGATAAGCTGCTTGCATTTGGGAAGGTATGTACCAATGAAGAATAACATGTTTTCATTATGTTATGCCAAGAGTTTGTCGTTGTCTTTGCTTGGGAGTATGGTGATTTGAAGGGCTTTGACCCAAGCTTGGCCCAACACACCATGGAGCTGGAGGAAGGTGCCAAACCCATCAAGCAAAAGCAAAGGCCAATCAATTCAAAGATCGAGCCTCTCATGAGGAAGGAACTCACCAAACTGATTGAGTCCAGGATCATCATCCCTATCAAATACTCTTCTTGGTTGGCCAATTTGGTCCCTGTTAGGAAGGATGGAGAGGTCAGATTGTGTGTGGATTTTAGAGACTTGAATAGAGTCTCACTGAGAGATCACTATCCCCTTCCAAGTATAGAGCAAATTTTTTAGATGGTGATAGGCAGTAAAAGATTCTCTCCTAGATGGCTACTCCGGGTACAATCAAATCCTGGTACAAGAGTGTGACCAATACAAGACAACCTTCACCACCAAGTGGGGAACATACGCCGACATGAAGATGCCATTTGAATTGTCAAATGCTGGAGCTACCTTCCAATGTGCTATGGACATGGCTTTCCAAGGTTTGATCAATGACATTGTGCTGGTTTATCTTGATGATGTGACAATTTTCTTCAAGGAGGCAAGTGAACATTTGAGGCCCCTGAGACAAATGTTGGAAAGGTGTAGAGAATTCGGCATCTCTTCCAACCCAAAGAAATGCGTGTTTGCCGTTCACAAAGGCAAGCTCTTGGGCTATGTCGTTTCAAAAGAAAGCTTGTCTATTGATCCAGAAAGGGTCCACACCATCTTAGCATTGTCCTTGCCTAAGCACAAGAAGGGCCTGCAAAGTTTCTTTGGTAAAATAAATTTCATTAGAAGATTCATTCCTAACTTTGCTGAACTGGTCAAGCCACTAACTTCCATGCTAAAGAAGGACGAGACGTTCACGTGGACAACAAGAAGAAAAGAAAGCTTCGAAGGCATCAAGCAAGCTATTACCCAAGCTCCTACCTTGACTAGTCCAGACTTCTCCAAGGACTTCAACCTATACACCTTTTAGAATGAAGAGGTAATCTGTGCTATGCTCATTCGAGCAAATGGTGAGAATTTAGAACCTCTCTTTTTTTTCAGGCAAGGTTTAGAAGGCTATGAGGTTAGATACAGGTATGTTGAGAACTAGGTGCTTGCAGTCATACGAAGTCTGAAGAAGTTCAGACATATGTTGTCTAACAACAAGATTCACATCATGGTGCCACATCCTAGTGCAAAAGACTTCTTGTTGAGCCGAGACTTGAATGAGAAAAGGGCTGGTTGGATCACCAAATCGATGGAGTATGACGTAGAGATCAAGACCACCAAGTTGGTAAGGGGAAGAGGGCTGTGTGAACACCTCACTACAGACTTGAAATAGCTGAAGGAGGACGTTTTGGTACTCCATGATGAACCTATAGCAGCTGTACCTACAGACATGAAGAGCTGGGCACAAGACATGGTTCATTTCTTTCGAACTGGTGAGTGTCCACAAGGTCATGATAGGACCAAGAGGAGGTATTTTAGATTCCAATCTCTTCCTTTGTCCTAGTTGATGGAGTGCTGTTCAGGAAAGACTTTTTAGGGGTACTCTTGAGATGCATTGATTCAGACCAAGTTGATAGGGTATTGTCTGAGTTCCATGATGGACCAGCTGGTGGCCACTTTGCTCCCAAGGTCACAACTGCAAGGATTATGAGGGCTGGTTACTTTTGGCCTAGTTTGTTTAGAGACACTCATGCTTGGATAAGGAAATGTCAAAAATGTGCCTTCTTTGATGGGAAGCAACGGCTGGCTGCCATGCCTCTTCATCTTATTCAGGTGGAACAACCATTAATGCAATGGGGGTTGGACTTCATAGAGTGGATTAATCCTCCTAGTGCTGGCAACAAGTGGGTTTTGACTGCCACAGATTATTTCACAAGATGGGTAGAGGTCGTAGCTTTGAAAGAGCCCAATGAGAGTGCAGTCCTAGACTTCTATGAAGGCATGGTGATGAGATTTGGGGTCCCAACCACAATCATTTCAGACAATGCATTGGCTTTCTTGAGAACAAAGACAAGTGAGTGGGCATTAAAGTATGGCATCTATCTCAACACTTCTTCCAACTACTATCCACAAGGGAATGGACTGGCCGAGTCCACAAACAAGAATTTGATTAGGATCATAAAAAAGACAATGAAAGAAAATCAAAGGACTTGGCATGCCAAGTTGAAGAGAGCTCTTTGGGCATATAGGATCACTCCAAAGAGGGTGATCGAGAATTCACCATACACACTTGTGTATGGAAGGGAAGCTAGACTTCCTATCTCACTTGAGTTACCAGCGTTGGATCTTGCCCATCAACTGCAATTGGTGGAGAGCGATAGCTTGAAAGTCAGGTATTGTGAGCTAATGGAGCTTCAAAAAGCGAGAGACCAAGCCATGGATGCAATGACTAGCCGCTAACAACAAACAAAGAAGCAATTTGACAAGAGGTTTACGCTAAAGAACTCAGAAGGTGACATTGTCTTGAAGTGGAATGAGGACCGAGCCAAGCTTGGAAGACACATGAAGTTTGATGTCTTGTGGAGTGGCCCATATGTCATCACTCAATGCAAGCAACACAATGCTTTCCAACTCTCGAAGTTGGATGGTGAAGAGCTACATATCCCAGTCAATGAGATATATCTTAAGCATTGTTACTAGGTTTTTTATGTCATGTACATAGTTTCTTGTTTTTTCCTCATTTTTCCTAAGTGCTGTTATGCATGTGTGTAGTGTTTTTAGCTTTTGTGTGTGTTTTTTCCTTATTGTTTGGGGTAAAATCTTTGTTGGTTCTTAGGTCCTTACAAGGCCGTTGCCAACTTTTCAAGCCACATCTTGACTCCATGCCCAATGGACTTTTAGGCCATCAGTCTTCTTAAGCATAGCAGACATGCTTCCCTTGTGAGTCGCCAATTTGTTGACCATTTTGTGAATCTTGCATGCCAAAATGGGCATCCCCCTTCTTTTGCTTTGAAGCCTTGTTCTTCATGCCTTTTTGCCATGAAACCGGGTCTTAACTCTTTTGAAAATCAAGGAAAAGGTTGCTTTTGTGTAGGTGCAGGTGTTGTTTCATCAAGCATTGGTCTTTCCCAGCACTCACAGAGTAATCGGGTTTTGAGACGTCTTTACTTCAAAGCTTTTGAGTAAGTCTTTCGGAAGAGCCCAAATTGGTCTTACACGCTTCTTAAGGCAAGTGTTTTTCTGCGGAAGGCACCTGGGCATTCTGTAGGGTCATTTGCAATTTCTCCAAAGGGTATGTGCCCTTGCAGGAGGCACTTCAAAGATAAAATGGACCTTTATAGAACTTCTAAAGGGTATGTTGGAAGACAGAATGGACCTTGTGGAGGGCTTTTCGTCGGTGTGAGGACTGGTGCAAAAGTTCCGAGGGGCACTTTGGGCTCGAAATGCCCTTACAGAGGGCAGCCGGTTGAAGCAAGAGGGCAAAGACAAGAAGGCCCAAAGGGAACTTGCCCTTTGGAAAAAAGTGACAAGCGGAAAGAATTCCTTCGGACAAAATGTTCAAAGAAATTCCTTTGGACTTTTGTCCAAAGGAAAACCAAAGAGGAAAAGCCAAAAGAGAATTCCTTCGGACATTTTGTCCGAAGAAATTCGACAGTCACAAAAAGTCCGAAGAAATTTGAAAGACAAGAAGTCTGAAGGGTAGGTGTCTTTGCGGGGGGCTCTTGCACTTGCATAAGGATAATCTAGCAACTAGGTATGAACCAAAATTTGGGAAGGGAGAGAAATCTACCACTTATGCAAATTGCTGAATGAAATATACACTATGCCAACACTTGAAATCTGAAAGTACAGTCCTTCTATTGATCGAAGAGGTTACACAACTCACCAATGGCAGAGTCTGGTCTAACCAAGAGATATATTGGATGATTTTTAATCAAGTCTGAAAGCCACTATATAGAAAATTACAAGAGGCCAAAGATTGACGTTGAAAATTTTAAGAGAAGGATTCACTTCGGTTAACTCAGGGCTTACTCGGTCTCTTTTGTGCCTTTGCTTTTTTGAAATGTGCCCTTCGAAAAAGTCACCACGGTCCTCTTGCTGACCAAGTGCCCTCTGCAAGGGCTAGTTGCTCATGTCTGTGCCTTTTTTCGGAAGAATTGTAGGGCACCCGGCCTTTTTGCAAATGTTTTGAATCTGTTCTCTCACCTTCCCAAAGGGTAGGTACCCTTCGAGATTGTTGAAAGTGACCCTTCCGAAGGGTACCCTGCCCTTCAAGATTCTTGTAATGGACTCTTCCCTTCGGCCTTTTACTTGGTTTTTCCTCGAAAAAATTGCAATTGGTCTCTTGGCCGATAAAATGACCCTTCGGCAAATTTGTGAACCCTTCAACTGCTTGAATAAATCCGTTCTTCCTTTTTGGGGAAAAATTGTCAACATTCTGGGGACTCAACTGGGAAGCATGCCTGCTATGCTTGAAAACTTAAACCATGTATAGATGCTTATTTGTCTTCCCAAATGGTGACAATTTCTGACTAAAGATCTGCTCTGATCATCGTTGTAGTAACCTCCTCCTTCAAAATAAGAAGGGAAACACGCGAAAGTAGAAAACTAACTAAGAAGCAAATGTGCAACAAGCACTTACTGAAACAAAAACTGAAGTAAACTATTGTGCTTAAACAACACTTGGAGGAAAGCAAAAAATAACGAAATATGTGCATGAAATTTTGCTCTTTAATAGCAATGTTTCAGATGTATCCCATTGACTGGGATTGGAAGCTCTTGGCCATCCATCTTAGCAAGTTGGAAGGCGTTGTGGGATTTGCAGTTGGAAATCGTATATGGGCCACTCCACAGGGAATCAAACTTTGTGTGCCTTTCTGGTTTGGCCCGATCCTCATCCCACTTGAGGACCAAATCTCCTTCATTGAAGCTTCGTGAGGAAGCACTTTTGTCGAATGTTCTTTTTACCTGTGCCTGGTGACTTTCCATGGCTTGCATGGCTTGATTTCTTGCCTCTTCCAACTCCATAAGCTCTGCATACCTGATCTCCATAGGCTCGTTCTCTAACAACTCAAGTTGATGCATTAGTTCTAAAGCTGGAAACTCAAGAGAAATAGGTAACCTTGCTTTCTTACCATAGACTAACTTGTAGGGAGAGTTGGCTACTGACCTCTTGTAAGTGATCCTGTCAGCCCATAGTGCTGACTTCAACTTGAGATACCATGATCTCTGATTGTCTTCAAGAGTCCTTCGTATGATTCTCAAGAGGTTCTTGTTTGTAGACTCAGCAAGGCCGTCTCCTTGTGGATAATAATTCGATGAAGTGCTGAGATAAACTCCATGTTGAACAGCCCATTGGCTGATCCTAGATCCCACAAAAGCCATTGCATTGTCAGAAATAATATTTGAGGGAACTCCAAATCTAGTGATCAATCCTTCATAGAAATCAAGGATGCTAGTTTCGTTTGCTTCCTTCAATGCAACTGCTTCCGTCCAATGTATGAAGTAGTCCGTAGCTGTTAGAATCCACTTATGCCCTAAACTGGAAGGAGGGTTAATGAGACCAATGAAGTCCAATCCCCACTGGACAAATCGCTGATCTGCTGTAATGGGCTGAAAGGGCAGGGCTGCAAGTTTAACTTTCCCTACAAACATAGCACATTGTTTGCATTTCCTAACCCATGTATAGCAATCACTAAATATAGTAGGCCAATAGTACCCACCTCTCATGATTTTAAGTGTTGTATTCCTGGCAGAAAAATGCCCTCCACCAAGTCCGCCATGGAATTCTTCATGTAATCTTTAAGTATGACTTGGCTCCACACACCTTAGTAACATTCCATTGATATCTTTTTTGAACAAAACGTCGTCAACGAGCAAGAATGGAATTGATTGCAATCTGAAATACCTTCTTTTTGAAGCACTTAGGTGAGAAGGGTAACAACCTTCTGCAAATAGCTTACCAGATCACGAAACCAGCTGGAAGATGAGGTGTGAACAGGAGAACTTTCTTCATCATTTGACACTAAAACGGATTCGTTAGTTTCCTGTAAGTCCTGGGCTAGATGCTCACAAAGTCCTTTGCCTCTAACCAGCTTTGTGATCTTAATTTCTATGTCGTATTCCATCACTTTGGTTATCCAACCAACCCTTTTCTCATTTATGTCTTTGTTCAAAAGAAATTCTTTGATGCTTGGATGAGCAACCATGAGACGTATTTTATTATTAGACAAGTGCCTAAATTTCTTCAGAGATCTTATAAAACTGAAAGAACGTGCTTTTCAACAAAAGAATACCTTGTCTCATACTCCTGCAAGCCTTCGCTGTAGAAGGCTATTGGCTGCTCCAAATCTTCATGGTTCTGCTGCATAAGAATGCCTGAAATGGTGTCCACATTAGCATGCGTATATAGAATGAAGTCTTTCGTAAAATCTGGGTTCAAAAGCGTAGGAGCGCTTGCTATGGCTTTCTTAACATTTTCAAACCCTGTTATTCCCTCTTTGGACCAGCTGAAATTCTGATTTTTCTTTAACATGGCTGTAAGTGGTTTAGCAACAGTAGCAAAATTTGAAATGTATCTCCTTATAAAATTGATCTTTCCAAAGAAACTTTGCAAGGCTTTTTTGCTCTTAGGCAAGGACAGTGCAAGAATGGATTGAATCATTTCAGAATCTATGTTTAAACCATGCTTTGAAATGACATGTCCAAGAAGCTTACCTTCATGAACTGAAAATACACATTTTTGGGGATTTAGAGATATCTCAAATTGCCTACATCTTTCAAAAACATGCTGGAGGTGAACCATGTGATCTGCATCTTTTGAAAATACTGTTATATCATCCAAATAGACAAGCACAAATTTGTTAAGAAGACCTTGGAAGTCGATATCCATGGCTCTTTGAAAGGTTGCTCCAGCATTGGACAGACCGAATGGCATCTTTTTGTATGCAAATGTTCCCCACTTAGTTGTGAAAGTTGTCTTGAATTGATCCTCTTCTTTGACCAGAATCTGATTGTAGCCACTATACCCATCCAACAAGGAAAACCTCTCTGATCCTGAAACAAGCTGTAAAATTTGTTCCATTGATGGCAATGGATAGTGGTCTTTGAACGAGGCTTCGTTTAAATCACGGAAATCAACACACAAACAAATCTCACCATTTTTTTTTCGTACTGGAACGAGGTTCGCCACCCAAGTTGAGTGCTTGATTGGAAATATGATAGCCGATTCTATGAGCTTGTGAAGCTCAGCTTTCATCAAAAGTTGAAGCTTTGGATTGATTGCCCTTTGTCTTCGTCGTATTGGTTTAGTTTCATCTTCTAACTCAATAGTGTGTTGAGCCAAACTTGATTAAAACCTTTGAGATCACTATACTGCCATGCGAATATATCAGCAAAATTTGTGCATAATTCAACGAAAGCTTTCTTTTGTGGAGAAGTGCATACCTTGCCCAATTTCAAAATCTTACCAACTGCAATCTCTACAATGGCATAGTGCTCTTCCTTTGTTGACAAGGTTGGTTTCTCTTTCCTTAGTTCATCATCCTCACTGAAAATATTTTCAAGGGTGACCAATCCCTTGGGTAGCTTATTAGTTTTCAGCTGTACGATCTGATCACCATACTACTGTAAACGTTTTGACTGATTTTTTGAAGAAAACTAAGCCTCTTCCTGCAAAAATCTCACAATTTGATTGTCACTATCAAACACCTTCCAATTTTCTTGGTTATATGGGACAGAAGGTCTTACAATTATCTTTATATGTGACTGAGAAATGTCACTTTCTACATCAGCTGGGATATCAAATTGTGCTCCAACAGCAGCCAACCTATCAGCATGTTTATTCCTATCTCTTGGTATTGCCTAAATATTAAAAGCCTGAAAATCTTCAAGTAGATCCCATACTCTATGTCTATAAGATTTAAGCAACATATTCTTGCATACATTCAAGCTTCTTACTTGATGAACTACAAGTTCACTATCTCCCAACACTTGTAAACAATTTACTTTCATCTTCCTAGCCCATTGCAAACTGTGAACTAGTGCTTCATATTCAGCAACATTGTTTGAACAGCCAAACTGAAATTTAATAGAGGAGAAATACCTTTGTTTCATAAGAGAAACTAACATCATTACAACTCCTGTCCCATGCTTATTTATTGATCCATCGAAGTATAATTGCCACAAGCCTTGATTAGATTTGCCCTCTTTGACCATGGCTAGGATTGGTGCATTGTTCTCATGAAGACAATACACACCAAGACCTTCTTCAATTAGCTTGTAGGGATCATGCTCATGCAAGGTGGAAGCCCACTCATCAAGAAACAAATGTGGAAGTCCATCCAAAGGTGAGTCCTTTTCTACATCACTACTTTGTTATATTTCATCTGAAATAATACAATTTGTATTGACCACACTTGGCGTATAAGGTTCCATGTGAAAACGTGTAATAGGTTTTGAATGAATTGTTACCTTTATGCCATATTTGGTCCTGAATAGCAAGTAAGTCCAATCAACTGATAAATATCCCCCTATCTTTGAGGTGAAATCTCTTGAAAGGCACATGGCGAAATAAAGAGGCAGATCCACCACTAAAACGCCCTGCTGAATAGTTACGTTAGGGCAAGCATGTAATGTTAATTTCAAATATTTGATAATCCCTACCGTTTTTGCGGGTGAACCATCCAACTGCAGTACCCCTTTAGTATTTGGCTCATAAACAAGGCCGAGCTTGTCTGCAATCTGTTTGGGCATCACCGTACTACTGGCTCCACTATCCACCATACAATTATGGATTAAAGTATCACCCACTATCAAAGAAAGATAAAAAGGGGGAGTTTTCTTTATTTTTACCTTCGTTTTGTCAAACTTAGATATCTTATCTCCTTGCTATACCTGTTGCTTATTTCGCTGATCCGAATTTGTCAAGACAACACCTTCTTTATCAACTGATTTTGGAGACAATTCAAGAGCTGAAAGTTCCTAAACGAGTTTATCATTTTGGCTTGGAATTGAAAGAGTATCCCACATGCTAATGCTGATGTTAGACCTTTTCATCTGATCTACAATACTGAACTGAGATGGACTAACCTTTGATTGCACCTTTTGTGGTACTTGCTGCTCACGAATTAGAGGTATTTGATGCACTTTACCAACCTCTACACTGTTTTTTTTGGACTGTGGGGGCAGCACTTTGTTCTTTTGTACCTTGGGGAATGATATTAGGAGCATTTGACGTATTTGCCACTGTTTGAGCTTCTTCAACAGCTCTTCTTTTATTTCTCTGATAGGTTAGAGCTGCAACTTGATCATTTGAAGCGTTAGTTTTAACATCTAGAGTAAAAGCAATATGATCATCTACCTGCCAATTTATAGTAATAGCATCCGGCTGCCCTTGGATCGCTCCTTGTGATGCCAAACCCGTATCTTGATATTGACTCTCTTTTAAAGAGAACTCCTCTTGCGTCATTTGTGGCATGGTGTTGTTTGGTGTTACCAAGCTCTGATTTTGAACATCATTAAAATTTGAGGGCTGCCAACCGGAATCCTGCACCAAGTTGTTCTGAGTTGGGGTTCTGAGTTGGGGTTGGAACAATGGCTTTTGAAGTGGAAGGAACATTTGGATCAAGAGCAGCATATGGCTTAGCTGGAGTTATGGCCCCTTGTGCTTGATAGGGTGGTCTATTTTCTCTGAAACCCTGATAAAGAGATCTTTGATCTTTGAAGGGCTGATAGTTGTCCTGATTTTGCTGTTGATAAGGCCTATTTGACTGAAATTGCTGCCTTTTAAGCTGTATTATTTCATTTCCAAAAGATTGTAACAGACTTTTCAGCTCTCCTATCTCACTAGATTGACTAGTAGAGGCTGCAATAGGACGTTGAGGTGCTAGAATTGGAGCCAAGGATGGAACTTGAGGAACTTGAAGGGCTAGTACTGAACTTATCTCCAGAAATATGGGCATTGGAGGTCTTGGAGCAAGCTTCTCTACTTGAATCACACTATTTTCTGCCCTTATTGCAACTTCATAGGCATCTGGCAAAGTAGTGCCACCCATTGACTGTATCATCACACTAATATCAAAATTGAGAGCTTTCAAAAAATATAAAAATGCATATTCAGGTGATGGCCTAATTAGAACCGGTATCCTGTGCCATGTCTTTTGGAATCTGAGATTAAAATCAGACATGAACTCATAAGGAGCTCTCTGTATGGCAGTTAATTGCTCAACCAAAGATAAGTGGTCAGATTTGTCCTCAAACTATTTGACCAAGGCAACACCCAATTCATCCCCAGTAGAGATAGATCTAAGTGGGAGGGTTCTATACCACTGAAATGCTTTTCCTTTGAAAGAAGCAGCTAGTAATCTGATAGCAACGTTATTCTCAACTACATTATGAACTGAACAAAGATTAGCCACATCCTGGATATGCTCAATAGGGGTTGTTTGATTTTCTCCTAAGAAGAATGGAATACTTTTGAGGGCAGATACAGGTATATCATCTAACTGTGTTAGATTTAGTGGGCTCCCTCCATTGAATGGATCAAATACTTGATTTTTATTGGCCATCTGCATGGTGAGGATTTCAGTGTCTAGAATAATAGGATGAGGGGGAGGTAAATATTTCCTTTGAGGATATGGACTTGCCCTCCTAGATCTTGCCCTTTTATAAGTTACAAATTCAAAAGGAATACCTTTGCTTGCTGATCTTGTGGTAACTTTTGGCATGAACGGATTGTCTGAATGATGCTATGAACTATTCCGTTGGCTGTAAATGAATACCTTCCTTTGCTGCGAAGACTTTCTATAAAGAACTCTTTTTCGTAGTCCCACCGGGCATGCCAAAAACTGTTGTCAACCTGGAGCTATGCCCTGATTCGAAGACGTGCACGAAATGGCCAGTCCTCTATCCGACTGAAACAATGGGATCTTCTCACGAGGGTGGGTGCCTCAACGGTGAGAAGAACCTCCAGAGAAGGCTGGTTCCTGTATGATATATCAATTAGGATCTCTACTCTATGCTGCAGACTACAATGGAAAAGGGAGAAGGAAAACTTAAAGGAGAAATCCTACCTAAAGGGGGTGATACACCAGAATTTTGATTCACTCAACTTGGAACCTTGAACACTAAACGAACAAGGGAAAAGGAAGACCTATGATTTCAATCAATCACTTATGCATAAATATTTCATGGAAAGGTTTGATCCAATGACCACAACTTGAGGGAAAACAATGGAGAGAGGTCTGATAAAAGATACTTTGCAGCCACCTAACATCCACTTACAGCTTCAGCAAAAGACATAAAGAACACTTTAACATGACTTGCATAAGGATAATCTAGCAACTAGGTATGAACCAGAATTTGAGAAGGAAAAGAAATCTACCACTTATGCAAATTGCTGAATGAAATATACACTATGCCAACACTTGAAATCTGAAATTACAGTCCTTCTATTGATTGAAGAGGTTACACAACTCACCAATGGCAGAGTCTGGTCTAACCAAGAGAGATATTGGATGATTTTTAATCAAGGCTGAAAGCCATTATATAGAAAATTACAAGAGGCCAAAGATTGGCATTGAAAATTTGAAGAGAAGCATTCACTTCGGTTAACTCAGGGCTTACTTGGCCTTTCAATAAAATATGTTTTCTTTTGTCTTTGCATGAAGCTTCTTGCACTTGAGGAAGTGAACCTGTCTTTGTTATGAACCGCCCACCTCTCTTTGCATCGAAATCCACACCAATGTTAATTTTAGAACTCTACGTGAGCTGCTTGATGCCGAATTGGAACGTTGGAAAGGCTGAGTTGGCCGTTTGGTAAGCTGAGTTGACTGTTTGGCAGCTGAGTTGGTCGAAGAGATCATTCTCTTTTGCATGGAAAGCTCCTAGTGGATGCAGCGTTTTAACAATTAGTCAACTCTAAATCTGGAACAGCCAACTCAACATTCGAATTTGGAACTTTGGCTGAAACTGAGTTGGACCCTCGGATGCATGAGATGATTTGGAGATGAGCGGGACTTTAGTAACCAGTCAACTGAAGCTTTGAACGGCGTTCGAAGATAGTCCCTGCTTGCATGTATTTTACCCTGTTTTGGTCTGCCTGTTCATGTCTATTTCTGTCGGGATTCTATATTCGGATGTATTTGTATATATTTTCTCCTATTTGGCCTTTTCTTTCAAAATTCGGGGTTTATTCTACGAAGTATTCCTTCGAACAAAAATTCCGAAGGAATTTCTTCGGACCTTTTCCCATGCTCCTTTTCATAATCGGGTATTCTTTCTCTCAGTTTTATTGGCTTCGCATTTCTTCGGGTTTTTTTCGTGGCCCTTTCTCCGATTTTTTTCGGACTTTTTGTCCGAAGGTCTCTTTTTGCTTGCCTTTGTTTCGTCCGAAGGTCTCTTTTTGCTTGCCTTTGTTTCACTTGTATTTTTGCGGACTTTCTTATCTTCCGAATTTCTTCGGACTTTTTGTCCGAAGGAATTTTTTCGGAAAAGTTAAAGGGCAAAGGCAGGAAATGAATTTTTTCAGACTTTTTGTCCGAAGGTCTCTTTTTGCTTGCCTTTGTTTCACTTGTATTTTTGCGGACTTTCTTATCTTCCGAATTTCTTCGGACTTTTTGTCCGAAGGAATTCCTTCGGACAAAAAGTCCGAAGAAATTCGGAAGATAAGAAAGTCCGCAAAAATACAAGTGAAACAAAGGCAAGCAAAAAGAGACCTTCGGACGACTCTGATTCCTTCGGACAAAAAGTCCGAAAAAATTCGGAAGATAAGAAAGTCCGCAAAAATACAAGTGAAACAAAGGCAAGCAGAAAGAGACCTTCGGACGACCTTCGGACAAAAACTCTGAAAAAATTCATTTCCTGCCTTTGCCCTTTAACTTTTCCGAAGCCTTCGAATTTTTTGCCGTTGGCTTTTCAACGGGCCTCTTCCTGTGTATTCCGAATTTCTTTAGACTTTTTGTCCGAAGGAATTCCTTCGGACAAAAATTCCGAAGGTCTTTTTGTGCCTTTGCTTTTTTGAAATGTGCCCTTCGAAAAAGTCACCACGGTCCTCTTGCCGACCAAGTGCCCTCTGCAAGGGCTAGTTTTCGTGTCTGTGCCTTTTTTCGAAAGAATTGTAGGGCACCCGGCCTTTTTGCAAAGGTTTTGAATCTGTTCTCTCACCTTCCCGAAGGGTAGGTGCCCTTCGGGATTGTTGAAAGTGACCCTTCCGAAGGGTACACTGCCCTTCGAGATTCTTGTAATGGACTCTTTCCTTCGGCCTTTTACTTGGTTTTTCCTCGAAAAAATTGCAACTGGTCTCTTGGCCGATAAAATGACCCTTCGGCAAATTTGTGAACCCTTCAACTGCTTGAATAAATCCGTTCTTCCTTTTTGGGGAAAAATTGTCAACAGTTCCTCTACATCAAGATCAATCTTCTCACTCTCAACTATAATTGGATGCTCAACTACAACCTCAAGTGAAGTATCAGTAGGAAATTTTTCCTCAAACACACCTGAAGCATCTTCTACACACTCTGCAAGAACTTGACCTGTAGCTGCAACCTCTTTCTTAATCCTCCAAAGAACATGCTCCTCCTAAGGAAGGGGGATGGTGGGAGGGTGATGGAATTCATTTGTTTGGGAGGGAAAATGAAGCATGGGAGTTTGATCATGATCAGATTTTGGAATCTTGAGGGCAATGTAATTATCTAGGGAGTTTTGGAGAGGAGGGAAAGAAATTCCTAAAGACCTCTGTATTATGTTCCTTCCACTTGGCCATTACCTCATCAAAGTCTGAAACTTGCTTGTCTTCCTGGACAACTTGAGCTTGAAGGATGATTGATGAGGAAAGGGGACTATAGGAAGGTTTAGTCTCATGAATAGGCTCTTGAATACAATTAGGAAGCTCCCTTGTCACACACTGGGCATGATTAAGAACTTCATGAGAATAAGAAGCACAAGAACCCTTTGTAGACAATTGATTTAACTCGATTTTCTGCCTCTCCCAAGCCTCGATCTTTTTTAATACAAGAATACACAGCCCATTTATCTCTTCTGGATCATTGGACACATTTTGCAATAGACCATTCACGTCCTCATACTGAGAGTTAGAACAAACCTTTCTTTTATATGCTAGTATTATGAGCTCTATTTCATTCATTCTTTCTTGAAAGCAAGGCTGCTCATATACAACATCATAGCCATATGGGACAGATGAAATTTGGTCCTGAGATTGGTATGGCTCACAAGGAATGTAAGATTCATGCTCTTGATAATAAGGATCATGAGAAACTTGATAAGGCTCAACATAGCTTTGATAATACTCTTGATAACGCTGAATAGGCTCATGAAAAGGCTCATAGGTATCATGACAAGGCTGGTATGATCCATCATTGGGCCGATAAGGAAACATAGCATAGGAATTCTCTTTATACACAGCCATCAAAATTCATTCATGATAATGCAATAAAAAAAAAATTACATGGAAACTGTGCCTGAACTATTAGAAGCAATTGCTTGAGCCTGGAATCACCAAATACTTCTTGAAGAACACTGTTGCAACTGCAATTTTATCAAGACCAGATCCAATAGGTCCCACCGGGCGTGCCAAAAACTATTGTCAACCTAGAGTTGCACTCTGAATCGAAGACGTGCTATAATAGCCAATCCTCTCTCCAGTTGAAACAATGGGATCTTCTCATGAGGGTGGGTGCCTCAATGGTGAGAAGAACCTCCAAAGAAGGCTAGTTCCTGTAAGATGTATCAATGGATCTCTACTCTGTGCTGCGAATCTACCATGGAAAAGGGAGAAAGAAACTTGAAAGGGAAATCCTACCTAATGACGGTGATACACCAAAATGTTGATCCACTCTACTTGGAACCTTGAACACTAAATCAAACAAGGGAAAAAGAAGACCTTTGATTTCAATTGATCAGTATGCATAAATATTTCATGAGAAGGTTCGATCAATGACCAAAACATGAGGGAGAACGATGGAGAGAGGTCTGATACAAGACACTTTGCAGACACCTAACATCCATTTACAGCTTCAGCAAAAGACATAGAACACTGAACATGACCTGCATAATATGATAAGCTAGCAACTAAGTACGAATCAAAATTTAGGAAGGGAGAGAAATCTACCACAGATGCAAATTGCTGAATGAATGTACACTATGCCAACACTTAAAATATAAAAGTACAATCCTTCTATTGATTGAAGAGGTTACACAACTCACCAATGGCAGAGTCTGGTCTTACCAAAAGAGGGATACAATTCAAGGCTGAAAAGCCAACTTATATAGAAAATTACAACAGCCAAGAGTTGACGTTGGAAAAATAGGAGAGGCTAAATCTGTCCAACTCAACCTTTACAAAAAGTCTATTTGTCTTGCATGAAACTCCTTGGCGATAGAGGAAATGGACAGTGGGTTTGTTGAAAGTCAAACTCTTATCATGCAAAATGCTACGCCCACCTCCAAATATGGACTTCCTCTTGAGCCGTTTGATCGTTTGAAAGCACGAGATAAACAAGAGTATGCATGAAATCCATGCCATGCTAAAATTAGAACTCGAATTGAAACGTTGGAAGCTGAGTTAGAACGTTTGAAAGCACGAGTTTGACTTGGAGATGAGCTTGACTTCAACAACCAATCAACTGAAGCTTTGACCAGTCAACTGAAAATAACCTTTGCTTGCATGTATTTTCTCTTATTTTGGTCTGGCCTGTTCGTGGCTTGTCTATTTTTGGCGGGATTCTATTTTCTGATATCTTATCTATATTTGGTCTATGATCCTGTTTCAACCCCTTAGCCTAATTCTTTCGAATATTCTTTTGTTATCTGTGGATTTCCTTTGGTATCGGATTTTCTGTTATCTCCTTTTAATTTCTGCGGACTTTACTCTTTTTTGCACACTTTTTTTGGCTGTATTTCTTGCTTGCAATCTTCCCAAAGTTTTCCTTCGAATAAAAAGTCTGAAGGAATTCCTTCGGACTTTTTGTTCGAAGGATATCTTCCCTCATTTTCTTTCTTTGCCTTGTTTCTCATTTCTTCGGGTTTTTTGCAATTTGTAAATTCCCTCGGATTTCTACCTGCCAATTTTCTCGAATTTATTCCTTCTATATGCCTCGGGCTTTTTGGTTTTCAAATTCCCACGGGCTTTATGTTTACTCTCATTTCCTTCAGACTTCATTTTATCTCCCTTGAATTCTTTGTTTCCTGCCCTTCTTGAATTCTTCCATTCCGCGGGTTTTTTCTTTCTCCTGAATTTCCTCAGACTTTTTGTCTGAAGGAATTTGTTACCTTTGGCTATCTCTTCATGCCCTTCGGGACTTTTTGAAGGGTCCACTGTTTATGTCTCTGCCCTCCACAACGGCTTCTATCTCTACTCTGTGCCCTCCGTAACGGCTTTTGTCTCTCCTCTGAGCCCTCCGCAAGGGCTTCTGTCTCTCCTCTATGCCCTTCGGGAAAATTGGAAAGGTCCACTATCGACCAAGTGCCCTCCACAAGGGCTGGTGTCCTTGAATTCTTTCGGAACTTTTGAAGGGTCTTGCCATTGACCAAGTGCCCTTCGAGAAAATTGGAAAGGTCCACTTTACCGACCAAGTGCCCTCCGCAAGGGCAGGTGTCCTTCAAAAATGGGTTTTCAAAAGAATTGAAGGGCACCTGGGCTTTTTGTAGGGCACCCGGGCTTTTTGTAAGTCACCCGGGCTTTTTGTAAACATCCTTATTTCTTCGGACTTTTGTCTTGCATCCCCTTTTGTTCCTATTTCTTTCCGATTTCCTGTTATGATCATTCTTTCCTTCAAATTTTCTAATTTCTAATTCCCGTGGGCTTTGTTTTGGTCCATTTCCTTTGGACTTATACAGTCTTGCCCTTCGGACTTTTTGTTGTCTGCATTTTTGTTGGCCTCTCCTTAGCTTTTATTATTTCCTTGTTGGCTGTGGGTTTTTTGTTTGCAAATTCTCCGTAGTATTCCTTCGGACAAAAAGCCCGAAGGATATCTTCCTTCAATATAATTTCCTTTGCTTTGTGCATATTTCTAACCTTGCCTAAGGCATTAATTAATGTATTGTATGCAGTAACCCTATAAGAATAACCATGTTTGTGCATCGCATGCAAAACAACCTCCACCTTTTCAAACAGTCCAGATATGCAGTATGTCTCAACAAGTAGAACATATGTATCTTTAGTCGCAACCCAGGGCACCTGTAACATCCTCAAGTAGATCATCCCATGTTTTATGTGAAGGTTGTAGAGAATCAAGAGCATGGTAAATAGTATTTTTATCGAAAACTTTCAACATGTATCAAGCCAATTTATGAGCCTTGGGGCTAAGTATTGGAACCACTCCACCAACAAAGCTTGTACCATAAATCCACCCACGTCCTTTTGTTAAACCACCTGGGAAAAAATCCGAGAAACTAAACCTGCATAATGTTGCCTTTGATCCCGTGCTTTCATTGAAAGTGAACCTACAGGCCTGTAGGTTAACTTCAAGAATGGCTGTAGCTATTAATTCTTCATTGGCTCCTATACACCTCACAAAGTCGTTCCTTCTACAAGGCTGGAGCTTTAAGACTGTATGTGACAGTTTGAATAAGGGATATAGCCTTTGAACGTGTTGTAGGTGTCTTTCCCTCGAACACACTGTGTGCTTTATATGATGGTTGTAGATGGCTCCTTGGGATTTGCATGGTTGCAGGTGTCTTTACCAATTTACATGTCTGTAGGTGTCTATTTAAGGACCCCAAAAAACTGATTTACAAGACAAACTGGTACCATAAGACCATCTTCCGAATAGTAACGTTGACAATTTTGGCCTGTGGGGGCAAAAATGTCAACAAGTACGTCATCATATACTGAATTTACTTGGACACAAATTTGCAGCCTGACCCACCAGGGATGAGATTTGATGCCCATCCCACCCGTTTTTTATGGTTTTGAACATATTTGATGTGTACTTTATAAGATTTGTCATCCTGGGCAACATTTGATAAACTTCAAAGACCGTCAAATTTATTTATACTTGTAACATTTTAATACAGGCATATGAAATATTTTGGGAGTACTATGTGGATGTATGTTCTTGTTTTCATGTCATTACCCTAAATTTGTAATGTACGATGTCTATATTCGTTTTAACATAATGGTAAAAGCATTCAATTGTGTCGTTGAATAATTGTTGAGTACCGAAGAGATTATTACGGTAGTTGCAAATCAGATTTAATCATCACCAAATTTTCCATTGACAAGCAATGGTGCCCATCAAATCTCAACTATGTGTCCCACTTAAAACCTATTTCCCTCAAATCAAAATTTTGCATTTTGTTAAACTTCTATCAAATCAACACAGAATTTAATAAGCCTTTCTAGGTAAATTAGTACACCTATATAATCTGCAAAAACTAATATTACCTAATACACCAACCTAAATTTGCACACAATCTAATCCAAATGGACACTAGTCCTACCTAATTTGACAAATTTTAACAATGTTTATTTGTAGATGCGTCAAATTTTGTTTTAACTCTGTAGTTTCTGATGAGGTTGGGCAGTTTTCATAGACTTGGGAGCTCACTACTTCAAAACTTGAAATATCAACCTTCTCGGAGAATGAGCTCTACTAGGTTTAATGAACGCCACCAATGTTTTGCAATGTGTCTTATGTGGTTTTCTTACCGTGTTTTAATAAAAACAACGAAATTTTGATTCTTTTTTTGCATTCATTGTTTCCTTTTTCGTATCTACACCTTCGGGTAGTCCTTCTGCCCATTTAATGGCATCTCACATAGATAGTTCAGTTGTTGAAGTTGCTACTATTGATTATGAAATTGTTGGAGATGGCGCCTCCAGCCAAGAAACCTCAGAAATTTGTTTAGAAAGTATTCCATGAGGTAATGACTCTGAAATCTGCCTGATGTCATCTTGCCAATTCCCAAATTTGACAATGCTTGTAAATGGTTTTGATCAATTTACTTTGACGAGGTATTTTGTCGGGAGAATTCTCTCTGAAAGTAAGCTCAAAAGCTAGGTGCAATCTTCTTGGAATTCTTATGGGATTAAGTTGGACACAATACAAAATATGATGAAAGGTTTCTTTTTATTTCAGTCTGTTGATGTTCAACATGCTTCTGCTATTCTTTAAAAAGGCTCATGGTTTGTTATAAGCTCTTTGCTTGTTTTTTCCCAATGGATGCATGATTTTGTTGTCTTAGAGCGGTCTGCCCTTAAGATTCTGGTTTGGGTTGAGTTCCTTGGTCTCCCTCTTCTTTGCTGGCCCTTTCTTGTCTATCTAGCCAATTTGTTAGGCTGTCTAGTGTGCCATGAACCGGATAAATTATTAAATTCTATTCAGCCTGTCTTCAAAAGTGTGTCTACATTGAGGATGATCTCTCATGCAAACTTAAGGAAACCATGGACATACAAATAGGGGATACCCTCCGTTCCTAATGAGTGTTGTATATCAACTTGCCTAATACTTTCTTCTATTGTCAATCCTCTAAGCATAAAATCAGAGATTGTTCCTTCTTGGCCTCTTGAGCCACACCGGTTTCAAAACAACCAAGAACTCTCAGATTGGTCGTGAGGATGGTTCGACCACTGTCAATGGTCAAAAAGCTAGACAAAATAAGGGCGTTGTTTCAAACCCTATAACAAGTGTGTCAACCAGTAAAAAATGTTGTTTCAAACCCTAGCTTGAGTGCTCATACTTAAAAGTTAAGATATGTCTAGTTATGTCATGGAGGCAGCTCAACCCTCTCGGGAGCCTTCTCATCATCGGGTCGAGTCCTCTAATGAGCCAGTAAACAACGGTTTTCTAGCACTCCTTCGGCAGCAAATGCCATCTTTGCTTCTCAATAAACTATTCAAGACGCTCAGCTCTCTCTCCAAATCATGTCTCCTCACAAGGCGTCTACTCAATTTTATCGCAACATGTCTCGTTAGTTGGAGGGAGAATGTGTCAAACAAGCAATGTTCATTTCAGCTCGATAATTTCTTGCAAAAAAAACAACAATTTTTGAATAATAGTTATAGATCCCTTCAAGGCTTATAGGTTCTAAGGATGTCCCTAGGCCCCTACTAATTATGAAAATTTAATCATGGAATGTACAAGGTCTCATAGACCCACCTCATATGTGGTGCATAATATTCAACAACGATGTATAGATTTGGATATTTTGGGTCTGCAAGAAATCAAGATCGCTAGGAAACTATCAATAAGATTATTCGGTCTGACAGTCTTTTCTAACAAGAAATCATGTTCCTAGTCGAGAGGGAGTAGGTAGGCTTATTTCTCCAAAATGGTGGTCGCATTATGTTGATCATGGATGTGATCCCACTAATTGGGACCTTTGGGTTTTGTTAAATATTGAAAACTGCTCCCTAGGCATTATTAATCTTTATGCCTACAATGATGTGGTGGAAAGGTTGCACCTTTGGCAATGGCTTGTTGACAAGCTACCAAATGCGCATTGGATCCTATGCAGCAAATTCAGTATGTTTGAGATGGCATTTGACAAGCAAGGCTACCTACCGATGCATTGGACAACTACTGAGCAACAAACACGATATTATATGCGAAATAAATTCACTTTTTATGATCCAAATTTCTCACCCCAACCTGAAACTTCAATTTGGTACACGTGGTCTAATCTCCTCCATGCAAAAGAAAGATTACTTAAACAGCTTGACAAGACCATGATATCTTCTCAGTTGTACTTTTCCTTTTCCAATTGTTTCTCATTACTAGTGGAAGTTTTGTTGGATGTTGTCCTTTCCAACCACTTTCTGATCTAGTTCCACATAGAATAGAATTTCAAATGGTCCAAAGTTGAAAAATAATAATAATAATCTTAGGACTAGTTTATTGCATCATGGCTCCTCGTGCATAGTTCCAATGGAATTGGAATCTTGTGCCCTGTACCTCAAGGAAAACTGACTGGATTGTTTGGTGGTCTAATGTATTCACACACAAATCTGTGCCTTTGCATCTACGGGCACCTGCTTACGCACATCTGCCGCAAGTATTACTCTGTCACCACCATCGAGCTGAGCTACACGACGACTACTTTGGAGTTGCCACCTTTGCATGAGTCATTCCAAGTGCAAGTGGCTCAATATTGGCACTACATCCAAGTTGAAGACACATACAATACCTGGGGTGCTCAAATCAAATCTGGATTGCATTGGATTAATGTTAGTGACAAAGTTTCCAAGGATTTTTTACAAATGCTTAAGGTCAAACACTCCTCTCAGCAAATAAAAGCCATTTAGGAAGTTGACCAATGGCTCACTGACTTTCATGATATCATGCAAGCCTTTTGTCTGTCATTATTAGTTTCAAAGCATGAGTCCTCTCCTGCGCGAGAACAAGCTCTCCAAAAGTGTTTGTCAATGGTCACTTGCAAGCTCTCTTAACCTCAACAAGTTTCTTGTGATTAGCTACTCACCATTGAAGATCTTCACAAATATGACCAATGATAAACCACTTGGGTGTGATGGTTTTTCCAATGAATTTTACAAAGTTCTATGGGACACCATTGGATAATATTTTTATCACGTCTACCTGGAAGCTTTTCACACCAGCTTGGCCGAATTATTAACAAAGTTCATATTAAACTCATACATAAGGTTGGTGATCCTAAGCAAATTTGCAATTGATGGGCCATCACACTACTTAATGTCTCTTACAAGATTATTGCCAAAGCCCTAGCTCTGTGCATTCGAAATCTCCTCTAGTTGATTGTTAGACGTAAATAAACATGATTTATCAAAAGCATATATATATATTAGATAATATCATTGTAGTCTCGAAAGGTATTGAGTGGAATCATAAGTCTAAGAAACAAATGATTTTCATCAAATTTGACTTTGAGAAAACCTATGATCACATCAAATCACCATTCACTCTTGCTTTGTTGTAGGCTTTAGGGTTTGGTTCTAATTTTCTTTAGTGGATGCAAATGTTTTTTTCAATGTCTTTGCTTGTCTCTCCATCAATGGTATGCACTCAGAGTGATTCAGCCTTTTCCACTCTATTAGGCAAGGGTGCCCTATTTCCAAGCACTGTACGTATTGGGTTCGGAATGCTTTGGGTTTTTTTTGGCTAAGGTGATTTCCCATGGACTTATTAAAGGAATCTCTCCCTACAAAAAATTCCCCTCAACTTTTTAATGGCCACTTTGGAGATGGCTCCTTACGCTAATTGTAAAAGAGGAGAATATCAAACAAGCTATATAGTGCCTCGACACTTTTTTGTTGGAATCAAAATGACTGAGGGGGGGATGAATCAGTCTTCAAAAACTTTCTTATACAATCTTACTTAAGCAATCATAGATCATTTGGACAAGCATGTACATCTTAGCAAGCATAAGCATCAATTCACAAGAGCATGAAACACATGAACACAATATGTATGTGGGAAACCCTCAAGGGGAAGAAAACCCACTAATGATGCAAATGGAATACAGTCCTATAAGACAAACACCAACTTTAGTGAAGCACCAACTTCACATGAAACACCAACCCCAACTAACTAAGTACCAACTTAGCTAGGCTTTAGCAAGCACCCACTTGTAAGGAGGCACCAACCCCCTAGATAACTCAGCACCAACTCAGCCATCTAAAACACTTGATCACCTTCAGAACACTATGTTACTCATACAACAGATGATCTCCTTCATCTCTTCACACACTTCTATCCCTCTCAAACTAGCCTCTAGCGTTCTTCACTCAACTAACCCTCTTCTTGACTTGATTAGGTCATATGACCTTGATCCTCACACACATAACCTCTGTCAAATGTTCATCACTGATCCTCTATCCCCTTCTGATGGTCTACATGACCTCCTTCTGCTCTGCAATATACTTTCTTGTTTTCTTACTTTTTACACACAATAGGCCTAAAAATGCCTAGTATTTATACAAGTTTCTTCTTCATATCCTTTTTAGTCGACCGAACACTTTTATCCTCTTAGTTCGGCCATGGAATGGTTCTTGGAACATCTCATAGACATGGATCAAACGTGTTTTTAGTCCCTTTAGGTCTGACCTTCCTCAAATAGGCCTTATCTCTCCTGTTAGGTCTCATGGAGACCTAATCCCATTAGGCTTACTTAGCACATGTTACCCTTTGATCTTTTTGGAGAACATTCAAACACTTTACGCGGCAGAGACAAATCATATGCCATCCCAACAGACCCCCACTAAGCTTATCTAGGCTTCATAGCACTTTTTCGCTCAAACCACTACTTGGAGCACATCATTAGTACTGTTCATATTAGGCCTGTGCATACCCAGAAAGTCTATCTTGAATAATTGAAGCATAGACACAAATTTGCCAAACAATCATGGCAACAAAATACATATACACAAGCTACATGACCTTAGAGTCATCACCATGTGCATTAGACTTCATAACTCAAGGTAAAAAGACTCAAACGCTTCTCTGCAAGTAGCTCACTCATAATTGCCAACTAGTCTGAAAACACAGTCATGGAAGCTTGAACTTCTGACACTTGAAGGGACACATCTAAGGACTTCCAATGCATGAACATGATCTTATAACATCCTTAGAACAACCTCCAATAAACACATCATAAGCTCTAATGGAAACTATTGATCTTACAGACCAATTTGTTGACCTCTCTAACAGTGCTTACTCAGCCCAACAAGCCATTTTGGCTTTGATGTTTCAACCTCTTACACTGACTCTCAAATCTTTTACAAAGCATGGATAGGTCATTCAAGTCCCAAACAACACCATGTCCTTTACATACTTCAACTTAGGGTAAAGAACATTCAACTCATCACTGCAACTTGCTTACTTAGATCTGTGAGTTTATCTTCACATATAGTCATGGTGATAAAGACCTTCCACACCTATGTAGACACTTTCAGAGACTCTTGATGCATGTGGATGATCCTATGAGATCATTCGATAACTCTCTAATTAAAATATACCATGGTCAAGTGACAATATTGGTCTTGCAGACCAATCTCACAACCTTACACCTTCTATGTCTTATCTGCACAAGATAGGTCAACTTATGAGCAACAAATTCATTATATCTACCGACCGCCAAAACATCTATCCAACATGAACATGTATTCCAGGTCCTAAACAACTTCTCCGTGCACTTGGATTCATCCCTAGTCCATGAAAAAACTTCCCTAATCAACTACTCACTTTTGCCTGGTTTTCTCACTTTATGCACCATTAGGCCTTTTAGCGATAGGTCAACTTGTATGACCGATTTAGCTCACTTGAGGACTATAACCTATCCAGAAACCACCATGAACATGAAATACAAGTCTCAAGCTTCAACCTTCATTCATTTAGCAACTTTGACTTGGTCAACTCTGACTGCTACAGTAAATCTTCGAGAAACAACGTTTTTCTTGTAGGGTCCACTCACTCACTTGACAAACCAATCACACCTGGAGGTGCTAGGAGAGTTGACAACCTCCAATCACTTACATAGCCATTTCAAACCATTTTGAGTTGTTTTGATCAAGATCGTTTTCATCGGGTCATTGTTAGGATTTTAGAGAGGGTTAAAACCATCTTAGTCTTAACGATCATTCATAAAGCTTAGGCCCTTATTCCATAAACCAATGCTTGGAACTTTGAGCTAGAACCCTTCCCCATCTACCATGAATAGCTTAGGTTCCCATGCAGAGGTTATACATGCCAATGAGTACTTGAAAGTTCTTGTATTGAGAATCCTTCATTATGTGCACACAGAAAACCTCAAAACCACTTTCCATGCCTTTTCTTGCAAACTTTAACCTCAGACTTGGTCAACACACCTGAAACAACATAGCATACCTCTAATGCTTATTTTTCCATGCTTATTTTGAAATCTGAAACTCACCTCATTTGGCCACCATCTCTCTCTTTGCTTACTTGGACTTTGATCTGCAAACCACATTAGGTCTTGAAACTGACCTTCAAGCCTCTTTTTATGTGCTCCCCACCTCATATACATGCTCAAGCAACCTCTCACATGCTCAAACACTGTTTTGCAACCTTCATAGGCCTTGACAACATCTCATGGCACCTCATTAGGTTAGGAAGAGTCTAGAACTAGTCTAGTTGCATATTAAGTCTATAGGTCTTACCCCTGTAAGCTTACTCTGAGACACTCATAAGTGATCCAATGCCTCATATGCATACTCAAACAAACCTATACTACCTCTTATGCCTTTGTGCATCCATCTCATCAGGCCACTAAGCTCATACCTTCTCACAAGGTCTCTTCATGTAATGACCAATGTCATGACTAGGGCTTCTCAATCACTTGAAGTTTGACAACTGACCTTGAAACACTCCTTGATGCTTCTACACCTTACATGCCTTTCACGCTTTTTAGACAATATCATACATTTGTACACACCTCTTCATGCTCATCATGCACATGCTTGTTATGACTAGGCTTTTCAACACACCTAGTATTTTAAACATGCTTACCTTGACCTGATCATCAAACCTCTTTGTAACAACACTGACAGTCATCAAGATGACCTAAATCATGACATTGACCTCAAAACAATCATTAGGTTGCCTTCAAATTCTCTCTCAACAGAGAGACAATAGGTTGCCTTCAAATTCTCTCTTGCCACATGGCTTATCACATTCCACTTCATGCATCTTTATTAGATGTACCTTGACATCAATGACATCAACCTTGACCTTGACATCAATGACATCAACCTTGGCCTTGACATCAATGACAACACTTCTCAATATTTTTTTCTGGCATCAGTTTCCAATGTTCAATGGAGGGAGACACTATGTTAGACACAATAGGTTCAACATGGTGAGCTTTTTCACTTCCTTGGTACTTGTTGTCAATCAGACTTGCACCCCTGTGAAGGTAGTTTCAGGCCTTCACAGTCTACTAAAATATGGAAACAATCCTAGGCTGTAGGTGACCTAATCAGTGGATTGAATCTCTAGATTATAAGGGCTAACTCCCTTTGGTGTATCAATTAGGATCTTTGCTCTACGCTACAAACTGCTGAAAAAAAAAAGAGAAACTTGAACAGAAATTCTATCTAATGATGGTGATACACCTGTATTTTTTGATTGATCCACTCAATTTGAGCTCCTAAGAACACTGATTTAGACAAGAAAAGGGTTGAACTCTCAACTCCAATTGACCAATATGCATAAGTATTTCACGAAAAGGTTTTATTTGGTGATCCAAGCTTGAGGGAAATAAAAGAATATGCCTGATTTAAGGCACTGACCAGCCACTTATATCCACTGTAAACTCAACCAAGAGACATCAAACACAGAACATGACTTGCATAAACTGATTAATTATGTTACTAGAAAGAATCAAGACTTGGCAAAGAAGAAAACTCTATCACTTATGCAAATCAATGACATGAATACTGTTGACGTTGTGGATTGCACCTTTTGAAAGAAGGCTCGGCTTCTCTCTTCCACGCGGCACAATGGAGACTCCCCTCTTGCTGTGAGTCTGGCAAAACTGAGGGGAGAATCTCTAGATAAGGGCCAGCTCCCCTTGATGCATCTCTGAAGTCTTTTACTACTACTACTACTAACAAGGGGGGATGAAAAGGGAGAAGAAATAACTAGAATAGAAACTAATCTAAGCGGTGATGCACCAAATGATTGGTCTACTTAGCTTTGACATACACTTTACACCAAGAACAAGCTAATATACACTTCATTTGACACGAGAAAACTCTTCTGCATCAGTGATTCAATAAGGGGTCCTCTGGAGATACAGGGAGGAAGAACTACCAGAGGTGTTCTAAGACACACTATGGCAGCTTGTTCACATGCGTCTATACTCTGTTGTGGACACTTCTTGCTGACCTGCAAAAGAACTCACAATACACTAGACATGCTGGAATCATTCTATGAAAGCATGAAAGAAAATGACTTAACACAAGACAAAACCATAGACATATGCAAAAGTGCAAACTCAAATGGAGGTAAAAATGCTGTCTTGATTCAAGGTAAAATCCTGCAGGGCTTCGCCATACAAGCTGAGAGATATCTTCCTCTCTTGAGAGGTTACAATATATATAGCATGAAGAAGAAAAGTTTGGCACCTTCCAGAACAAATAGTCCATGCTGCGTTGAACACATTGGAAAGAGAAAATTGGCTCATGTTGGTGTCATCCTTCTAGAACGCCCTAAAATAACCATGTTGTAGATGTCGCAGGTCTTGACTTTGGTGCTTAAATCGTATTAAATGTCACTGCGAAAGCATGGGTCGCTGCAATAACTCCCTGTGCCGACGCTTCTATGCCATCTGGACTATTCTATTTGCTCCTGCGCTTGGCTTTTGTCCTTTTCTGGCTCTTTGGCCCTCGAGGCTATTTTCCGTCATTTCTTGGCTCTTTGAGCTCCCTTTTGTCGGTGATCTTTTCCCTTTGGTCTTAAGGCCTTTGAATTTCTTCGAGTCTGTCGCCATTTGAACAACAATGACTATTTCATCATCTCGAATTTGACGTCCGCGGGGACGTCATTAGATGTTTAAAATGCCAACGGCTAGTTCGCCATGCTGAAATTGACGTGCTTGGGCCTGTCATTGCTTTGGTAATTCCTTTGGCTTTCTGCAACTGAACCTTTGGCCTTTTGTAATTCCTTCGATCTTTTGCAATTCCTTCGGCCTTTTGTAATTCTTTTGCCCTTTTGCAACTGATCCTTCCCGAAGGAAAGGTGTCCCTTCGGAGCTTGGAAAAGGTCCCTTTTTGGTCGCTAAGAGCCCTCCGCAAGGGTACTTACCCTTCGGGCTCCCTTGTCTTCTTAATTCCTTCGGACATTCTGCCCAAAGGAAAACTTTCCTTCGAAGTCTTGGTCTTTCTTTTGTAAATTCCTTCGGGCTTTTTGTCCGAAGGAATTTTGCCTTGGGTTTTTCCTTTGTGAATTTCTTTGGACAAAATGTCCAGAGGGCAGTGAGCATATTTGGAGAAAGACCACGGCAAAGGGAAAAGAGTTCCTTCGGACTTTTGTCCGAAGGAAATCCAAAGAAGAATCAAAGGGTGAATTCCTTCGGGCATTTTGTCTGAAGGAATTCACCCTTTGATTCTTCTTTGGATTTCCTTCGGACAAAAGTCCAAAGGAACTCTTTGCCTATTTATGGTGGGATTCTATATTTGGATGTATTTTTATAATTATATCCGGTCTATATTTTCTCCATTGGGTTTTGCTTTCGAAATTCTGGCTTTACCCCTATTTCAACGGTTACTTCCCGCGGTCAGAATTTGACAGCTAGTGGGACGTCACCTTTTGACATTTATTCCTTCGAGATTCTCTTTTTGGCAATTTCCTTTGGACTTCTCTTATTTCCTCTTTTGCACAGTGCAAAAACTATTACTTTTGGGTGTCTCGACTTGATTCCTTTGGATTTTATTAAAGGGGCCTTGTTCGAATTTCTTCGGACTTTCAGCTTAAACCATTCCTTCGGACTTTGCTATCTTCTACGACTTTCCTAATTTCTTCAGACTTTTTGTTCGAAGAAATTCCTTTGGACAAAAAGGCCGAAGGAATTATCCCTTCGCTTTTTTCTGCTTTCGTTCATTTTCCCGAATCCCCTTTGGATTTTGCCATCGGCTTTTCTGCACGGGCATCTTGCTTGTTTCAACTCCTTCGGACAAAAACTCTGAAGGAAATACCCCTTCGCTTTTGCCTTCACTTGTTTTTCTTCGGTCTTCTTTCTTGTGTCTTCCGAATTCCTTCGGACTTTTTTTTTTGAAGGAATTCCTTTCAGACAAAAGTCCGAAGGTCCTTTGTGCTTTTGCTCTTCGCCCTTCGAAATGTGCCCTTCAGAAAAGTCACCGTGGTCCTGTCGCCGACCAAGTGCCCTCCGCAAGGGCTAGTGGCTCTTGTCTGTGCCATTTTCGAAAAAATTGTAGGGCATCCAGACTTTTCGCAAAGGCCCTGAATTCGTTCTCTGTACCTTCCCAAAGGGTAGGTGCCCTTCGGGATTGTTGGAAATGACCCCTTCCGAAGGGTACCCTGCCCTTCGGGATTCTTATAATGGACTCTTTCTTTCGGACTCTTACTTCTGTTTTTCTTCGAAAAAATTGCAATTGGTCTTTTGGCCGATAAAATGACCCTTCGGCAAAATGAATGAACCCTTCAGCATCCTTGGAAGTTTTTTTTACCCTTTGGGAAAGTTGCAGTCCTCCTCTCCTTATGATCCTTTGGGCTTTATACAAGCGCCATTTCCTTCAAACCAATAGGTTGAAGCAGTTGCATATTCAGCTAGTGACCCTTCGGATAAAAGTCCGAAGGATTCAAACCCTTTAGAATTTCCCCTTTCGACTACTTGCATAAATTTGTTCTTTCCTTTGGGGAAAAATTGTCAACAATAATCAGTTAGCCCTAGAAATCCTTAGAGGTTCTTGAGGGTCTTAGGACCCTGCCACTCCATCATCGCTTGAATTTTTTTAAGATCAACTTTCACTCTTTCATGTGAAACAATATGACCCAAGTACTCTGTCTCTTGGACACCAAAAGTACATTTGACAGGTTTGGCATAAAGATGATGTTACAAAACTAAAAGTACTTGTTTCACATGCTTCAAATGGTCTTACTAATTTTTGCTGTAGATGAGAAAATCATCAAAAAACACTACTACAAACTTCCTCAAAATGGCTTAAAAATAGTATTCATCAAACTTTGAAATGTAGATGGTGCACTTGTGAGGCCAAAAGAGATGACCATAAATTCATAATGGCCTTCATGAGTTCTGAAAGTTGTTTTAGGTATGTCCTCATTGCGGATGCGAATCTGATGATATACAGAGCGGAGGTCTAAATTGGTAAAATAAATAGCACCATGCAATTATCTAGCAAATCATCAATTAATGGAATAGGAAACTTATCTTTGATGGTGTACTTGTTGAGTTCTCTGTAGTCTGGGCACATCCTCCAACTGTCATCTTTCTTCCCCACCATAACCATTGAGAGGAATATTCACTTTGAGTGTGTCAGATGATTCTTGCCTCCAACATTTCTTGTACCATCTTTTCAATTTCACTCTTCTGGGTATAGGGATACTTGTAGGGTTGAATGTTGGGTGGCGTACTTCCTGGAATGAGCTTGATGGCATGATCATGCACACGACTTGGAGGAAGTCCTTTTGGCATGTCATCAAAAACAACAAAATGGTCATCCAACACTATTTGCAAATCGGGATGTGTAGACTCCTTGGTTGAATCTCTATGAAAAATAAGCGTGCCGCAAATCCTTTATCTTTTTTGAGGTTCTTCGTCATCTGGTGGGAACTAACCAATTGTGGAGCTTTAGCCCATAATCCACGCAATTCAAAAGTCCTGCCTTCTGAATAGAACCTCATGAATAGTTCATAGAAATTCATTTCAATAGTGCCCAAAGTGGTGATCCATTGCATTCTCAAAACAATGTTATCTCCTCCCATAGGAATAACAAACATAGGGGAAGCTAACAAGTAGTCTCCCATAGCAAACTTAATGCTAAGACATTTTCTAGAACAGTTGGTTGTACCACCATCTGCAATCACGACCTGAAAGTCTGGAGCTAGGTAAATGAAACAGTTCAAACAAGTAGCCAACTTATTTTTGATGAAGTTATGTGTACTTCCAAAATTAATTAACAGTCACCTTTTGTTTCTTTAGGAAACCTACCACCATAAGAGTTTGAGTAGTGCTAATGCCATAAAGTGAATGACAGAAAATAGTAGGTTGAGAATCTTCAAATTTATCCTTAGGTTCTTCCAAATATGCCCCTGAAGCCTCCTCGTTGGCATCGTCAATGTAAAACAACTTTTCAGCACATCGATGTCTTTTTCTCCATTTGCTGTCGCAGCCAAAACATAAACGTTTTGCATGCTTTTCTTCCACTTACCGAGGTGTCAATCTGGTAGGCTACGAAAATGATGGTGCTGGGAAGGTGCATTCACGGACATTGGTGAAAGGTCTTCGTTTGATCAACGCTTTTTTCTCAGCTATGCGTGCCCTTGGTATGGCCTCAGATACAGTACTAGGATGAAACATGTGAACCTCCAATTGGATGCTATTTTTGAGACCACCCAAAAATAGGTCTGTTAGATTTTCCTTAGTGATGTTTGCCACACGTAAGGAGAGATTTTGAAATTGATGAATGTAGTCCACAATCCCAGTCTGGTGCAAATTGGCTAGTTGACTAAAGTAGTTTTCAAAGATATTGTTGCGATAGTGGAGCTGCAAGTCAGAAAATATCGACCATGAAACTGGGACACCCTTCTTTTTCTTTTAACACACAACCAACGACACCAAATGAATGGCTCAGGTTTCAGATATAAAGAGGCCATAACCACTTTTTGCGAACATGGAGTCTAATGTAGATCAAATAAAATTTAAATTTGAGTGAGTCAGGTGAGTGGATCATTACCATCAAACTTGCACAGGTCCACTTTTGGCAACATCAGCTTAGGGCCATGATTGGTGTTGGTATTGTGTGGAGGAGAAGAACCAAATTGAAGTGGAGGGTTATTTTGCAGTGGTTGAGCTGACAAGTTGGCCAATTGCCCAGATATTTGTTGCAATTGATCCATCACGCTATACAGGTCCCTTCTCAACCCTGTAATGCCCCCTTGAATTGTATCAAAATCATTTTTTTCACCATGCCCTACAAATCTATCTTAAGTTGTTGAATTGCCTTTGAAATAGACAGATTAGAAGTTCCAAATTCCATGTGGTCCTTGTGAGGATTTTTCGGAGTTTCTTGCCCTTTCCCGTGTCCACGAGTGTTTGGACCAGCCATGCACAAACCTTAGGAGGGTTTCAGCGCCAAAAAAAGTGTACTAATGGAATACATAGTTGCGATCGTCTCGTTGAGACGAATCCAACTATTGCTATTGTGCACAAGGGTGTAAATTTTCAGCCCGAAAAAGTGTACCAGTAGAATATACTATTGTGATTGTGTTGTAGAAACGAATCCAACGACTAAAAATTTCTCGACTTTTTTAATTGAAAAAATGTTTTTTCTATTTTGTAAAAAAATCACGAACAAAACTATCGTGACGAAAAATTTCAATTCCTCCTTAATCACAAGTTATGTTTTTCCGGCCTTTTAGTGCTCAAGACGCTAGATCCAAAAAATTTGTGCTGCAAAAAATTGCCCAAATCGAAACTCTGATACCGCTTGTAAGGAAATTACTTAAATGATTCGCAACAATAGAATTATATATCTTAGAATTAAGAGCATAATAAGCAGATCCACAACAACTGGTGAAAGAGCAAAATACTTGAATATTATGACTGAGCCACTTCGAATGGTCAATCTCCACAATAATGCAATAAGAACATAATTCACATTATGATGATAAAAGACTAACCACTACCTCCTATATATACTCTACTCAGCTATGGTTATTCCATAGGCCGACCATACTAAGAACATCGAGATATGCAACAAGATAATATGGTGTATAAGCCACAAGTCGGCTACACATATCCTTAGATGCACTATAGATTAAGGGCGTATAACTGATGGCTTCACCGATGCTAGTGGAGAGGTTATGGAGGGGTACTCAACATGCATTGAGAGTATGACACTTGACGTTAAGGTGAGGGACCTCATTATTTTAGAGTTGCATAACTACAAGCAGGGTAGGGGAGGCTCCTTTCTTCAACACTAGCTATTCGAGAGAGAGCCACGCAGTCACCAAAGAATAGAACATGAAGTCTTGACTTGTACCTTGCCGATTACAAATTTATAATTATTAATTACAAAGTTTTGAATATCTTTTTTGCAGGGTCGTGGTGGGAAGATTGAGGTGGGAATATCCCACATCTTCAAAGGCTAGCCCTCCGCATTTTATCTCAACCTTGTTGCACTTTTGGATGTGAGCACAATTAGAGTTTATTTGATGCCATTGACACGAAGAAGCGCAACAAGTTGAGACAACAACACCTCAATGACCTGGTTTTTGTGCAATACAACCTTCGACTTCGCACAAAAAAGTTGGAGAACACATGAGAGAAGCATATCGATCTAAATGAGATCGATCCCTACAGTGATTAGATTGCATAGGAAGAGGAGGCCCACATGTTCACAAAGGACGAATTTGCTGATTTCGAGAGGCAAACTATGGAGGGTGAAGTTGTAGTAAGAGGAGAGATTGGATTGGGGGACATCCTTGAAGATGAGGCAGAGGCAAAGGTAGAAGTGGAGTCACAGGTGCAAGTGCAACCTTCTAAGTAGAGCAAGGTGGTGCAGTCGAGTGGTAGGACTAGACTTTCGTAGTCTCCCTTAGTTTTTTAGAGAGCAAGGAAGAGAAAATTATAGATTCTTATAATTTGTACTTGTAGGTTCTTGTATAAGACTAAGTATCACTGTATCAGTTTGTTGTTGACAACTTGACAATGTCATATTTGTATTCAAATCTAATAGAAAACACTTTCCCAACGTTTTACATACTCATTTGATCTATTTTGATTTTGCAATTTCTAAAAAAAATATGTTTTTTCTGATATATTTAAGCATTTTTTAATTTGTCGGTTATTCCCGGTTAATTGATCAGCTTTGTCGGTTACTCTTTGGTTACTCAAAATCCCACTTGGCAACTACTCACTGGTTACGGTTATGTAATCTATACATAAGACACCAAGGGAATAACTATGGGTGTAAAATGTGAGCAATGGGGAGGATGGTTCTATTGATCGTCCACATTGAAAGTAGAGATTTCTGGAGGATTCTTATACTAGCCACAAAGGTTATATAGTGTGATGTGATGATAAATATCTCTTAATTTTTTTTTATAGTTTGTAAGTTCATGCTTCCGTGATGTGAATCCAGTGGTATGATTTACAATAGTGGGGAAGAGAGTGTGATAAGAGAGGAAACATGTAATTTTTGGGTATTTGGGATAATTCGAAATATGGAGTGTAGGATGTTGTGGATCTTTATGCCAGCATTTGACTCCTATCAAGTGGATAATGTAGTTATATTGTGTGTGTTTCTTGTTAGTGCTAATAGTATTTCTAGCTTAGTTCGTGTTTGATAGTGATTATGGGCTTATAGACACTGTGGCAGCAAAAGAAGGTTCTACCATTAATCGTTACAATAAGAGGCTCTTATTTGGTGGTGACGCTCATGGTATGGTGGAGAAATAACTCTAGAAATCATTCTCCATGGAGCTATTATAGCTAGAAATTGCACCCTTTGTAGGAGATTTTTTTTTTAGGCTCTCTCACTTCCAGCTACAAGCATGGGAACAACCTCAGGATGTGGGTATTCTATGTTGAGGTTGAACCTCTAGGATTTTTAATGAGGTTAGTTCCTCAGATGCTTCACTTCAGCTCTTGATTCCCACACACTAATATTTATTGTTGGCTAAGGAAAAGAGATAGGAGGATAACATGAAAGGAAATCTAAGCTAAGGGAGGTGATGCACCAAAAGAAATGATCCACTTAGTCTGGGAATCAACACTAATTCAGCATAAGATAAATTTTGCTTACACAACCTCACAACCAGTTAATTTGCATAAGTATTTCGTAAACTAGGCTCACTAGACCATACATGAAGCAAAGAGGAATTTTAAAATTCACACCAAGCATCCGTTAATGGCTGAAAGAGCTCAAGTCCAGACCTGCAATTAACTTGAAAACACCTAAAAATAGGCAAGAAAGAAGGGCAATGGGCATGGAAGAACACTTCTTCACAAAGCCATTGTGCACAAACTTGCTCAACGCAATTTTCAGACAAGAGAGACAAAAATTAATCTTTATTGCTTCAAAAGGTCTTTTACAAAGCGATTTTGGCAGAGTAACTTTATCGCCAGTCTAGAGATAATTTCTTGGCTACAAGGCCTCTATTTATAACATAAAAGGGGGAAGAGAAGATGGGAATGTGTGAGAAACTGGGAATGGAAACCATAAATTCTTGCAACCACCACCGTTGTCCTTCTTTGACCATGGAGTGAGTCGTTCAAGGCCGTCTTAATCTCCTCGAGCCATTTCCGCATTCAAGTTGCTCCCTTGGTAGATTTTGAGAAGCCATGTCGTGGGCAGCTAGAATGTTGCTTCTTGGCACGACTGCATTGATATTTGCATTAAAGATGGCATGGAGACCTTCCCCTTTATGTGTCCTGTTGAAAAGGGATGTAGGTCTCTATGTGTTGAAAAAACTGGCCGAACCATGCCGATTTTATGCTAGACGGTCATTTGTTGGGAGCGAGCCATATTGAAGATCAGAAACTTCATAAATTCCCAGCTACCAGCCGCTTGGACTCCCCTTTACGTTGATTGGTCGTTGGAAGCTGCCTTGGATCTTGACCTGCACCATGGATGCCTTTGTGCCACTTGGCAGCCTTTCATTTGTCCGATCATGACTCTCGTGCACTGTCGATCCTTAGAAAATACCATTGGACTGAGCTTATTAAGTCAAGCAACGCTGGAAACCCGATCTACTCTTTGCTGTGTAATTCAGGTTTTCAAAGCTACTTGACTTATAAAACTTTTCAAGCTAAGTCATTGAAGAATCCCTATTTACTCTATGCAGAGTAACTCGGGCTATCTGATCTCTCCAACTTCGGACTCTGTCTGCGGGCTCCTTTGTTCTTTGGAATCTATTTGTCTTGGGCAAATCTCCTGAAGGAATTCCTTGGGACAATTTGTCTGAAGGAATTCCTTCAGAGTTTTGTCCGAAGCTTCCTTCTTGCTCTCTTCCTTCAGAATTTGCCTTTTGGATTTTTCAAAATGGACTTTCCCGAAGGGTGAGAGACACTTTCGGCTTCCTGTATGTCCCTGAGGACTTCCGCAAATGGTCCTTCCGTCAAGAAAAGTGCCCTTCGGCCTTTGAAAATGGTCATCCCGAAGGGAAAGATACCCTTCGGGAATTTTGAAATGGTCCTTCCGAAGGGTAACATACCCTTCGGACTTTTGTTTTTTGTTCCTTTCCTTCGGAAATATTTTTCGCGGGCTTTTGTAAGTACTCTCCCGAAGGGTAAGGGACCCTTCGGGCTTCTACAAATGGTCTTTTCCGAAGGGAAATATACCCCTTCGGAAAATTTGAAATGGTCCTCCCGAAGGGTGAGAGACCCTTCGGGAAACTTGCAACTGTCCACTTGGTGAAGGAAATGCCCTTTGGATTTGTCAATGACCCTTGGAGTATTATTTGGAGAAGACTTGTCCCTTGAAGAACCCGAGGAGCACTATTTTTCGAGACCAAATCGGGTTTGTCAAGCCCCTTTACTTATTTCGGGCTTCTGACTGTCCACAACTTATGAAGTAATTAAGTAGTGCTCCTTGGAGAACCCGAAATACACTGTCCATGAGTAATTCGGGTTCGTAAACCCGAATTACTTCTACTTGTAAAACATTTAGAAGTCAGGCACCGTTGGAAACAACGATTTGCACTATGCCCTCAGAAACCCGAAGTCTTGCGACTTTGAAAGCCCGAAGACTTCTACTTTGGAGAACCTGAGGTTGTTTGAACTTGCCACTTTTGCTTGAATATCCACCTTCTCACACTTGGGCAAAATTTTGGTATATGGGCCAAAACTGGCCAACAAGAGCATCATACTTAAGGGATTGCAAGGATAGGGGCTACACCACAAATCGCTATGAGTTTTATGACGAGGAGAGGAAAAATAGGATGTCAAGATAGAGGTTTGTGACGACCTTGGGCACAAGGGGGCTGTAATAAACTGTTCATTACAACTACTAAAGTCCATTTCCCCATTAAGATGATTTTTTTTGCAGATTGGGATTCTCTATGCTGCACAAAATTCAAGAGCATCAGTCCGGCCTGTTGCTAATTTTCGAAGGTTGGGATAAAATTTCAACTAGGTGGCTGGTGGGCCATCTTTCCTCAAGGGTTTGAAGAATGTTGGTTCTTATTGTCGGGCTCGTCCCTGAGGAGCGTTCTGTCCCTTGTATCATCTTCAATCAGTGGTACGCCTTGTAGTGTTCTGCACTTTGCTTTTCTCCATGGAATGTGGGAATGGTGTTTTGTTCTTCCTCCCCCTTTTATAATATTTATGTGCAGATGATATTTAATCCTTGGTATGACTGAAGTACCAGCATAGTCTAGACTCTATATTGACAAATATGCTGACTATGCTGTTAATTGTGTCTATTTCCCCCCAAGTTATCGGAATATTAGATATATTTCTAATAGTCTTATGGGATTAACTACCACAAAAAATCTCTGAATTCACCAATATCACTGTTTCCCCTTATTTTTTTCTGCACATTGATTTTCTGTATGGAACATGGATATGGTGTTTTGTTCTCTCTACCTCTTTATAATATGTTTGTGCAGATGATTTATAATCCCGAGTATGGCCTTAGTACCAGCACAGTCTATACTGATAAATATGTTATCTATGTTATCGATGGGGTGTCTATCATTCTCCAGTTTATCGGAATATTAGACATTATTCTAATAGTCTTATGGAATCATCTACAAAAACAAATCCTTGAATATACCAATTTGAAGCTTTACCCTTTTTCAAGACTGAAATAATCAAGGAGTTGCCTCTTCAGCGATCCAGTCCTTGATTATCAAGTCAATAGCAAATTGATCGCTTCCTAATAATGTTTCCCCTTCATCCACATAATTGGAGTTTATGCCAAGATCATAGCATAGAAACTTATAACAGATCCTTGGTTGTTTCTGAGAAATACTCCATCCCGTACAAGTCCAGGATAAACCTTTGAAGCACCATCAAACCTTAAATGAGTATTTCTACCATTTGGAGGCTCCCACATCTTTTTGTTATTCAAAGTTATTTTCAATCTATCTCCTTTATCGTGGTTCCTTGCCATTATTTTTTTTGAAGATACAAATTGTTTTAAGAATAAAGGGAATTATTTTATGTTTGTATTCTTTTTCATTAATCGTCCATCAATCTATGTCCTCTCTGAAATTGTAGTCTTCAATGACTATCAATTTCCTGTTGCTAGAATTAAATTCTTTTCTATGTATATCTGATGTTGGATTAGTCAAAATTTTGACTGCTTTAGTCATATTGATGGTTTTCAGTTAATGTAGATTTATGATGTCTATGTTTGATCTTTGAACAATGATTATCATACCTTTATTCCAGATTTGCATGTCAAGATGAACTGCATAAGTTAAAAAGAGAAGATCATGCTAATTTGCAATTAATTTACTAGTTAGTCAAATTCAGTTGTGGTATTGATCTTTCATAAATTCTATTTTGGCTTGTTCTCAGCTATATGAGAGAAGGTATACGAAGATGTGTGGAAGGAATACTTCTGGTTAGTAATCATTTATATCAATCATTTATGTAAATACGCTCCTAAGTCCACAGATTCATTCGGAATATCTTACACAATAAAGATAAAGAATTGATTTTAATGACATGACTAATCTCAGTTGTATGATTATCTGAACAAATTTCAATTCGAGAAGTTTGTATTGCGCATCTTTTTGTGATCTCACTTTGAAACCCTCTTCCAGGGTAAGCTTAATAAAGAATAAAAGTAGTTCCCCAAAAAGTATCACATTGAGGAACAACCATGAATTTAGATCTAATCTTCTGTTCGGTAGTGAAAAAAAAAATCACTATTGTAAAGTGACCATGAAGAAGGATTTTTGGACTCCTAGAATCCTCTCTGATGCTTCTTGGAACTTCTATTGTAATAGTTTCCCCTTATGAAAGGTGAATGAAAACTACAAACTGGAGAGTGGGTTTTGCCGTTAGTGTTGTAGAGGCTGATTTGTAATGTTTTGCTAAGCTTTTCTCTATTGATATGTTCAGGTTAAATTTCATTGTCTGCTAAGTGATTCATCTGTTGCTTATAAATATCCAGGTTTTTTTAACTATTTCTCTAATATTCTACTGGTTTGCAAACCTAGCATGGTAACAATGGTCGAGAAGTTTGGTAGGTTCGAGAAGGTGAATGGTTCTCCAAAGCTTGAAATTTCAAAAAGGTTTGGATAGGTTCAAATCTATATGACATACAAATTTATGCATAATGACAAAAATAGAACATGAAAATAATATGAAATAATATTTCATGCCCAATGTCCACAGCATTTCAAAATCTGAGGCATCACACTATCGTACAATATTGAGAGGAGTCTCCATAGTCTAGGCTCTATGGCCACTATTCTCTAAAATAAGAACTTACAATTCAAAATAAAAACTCCCTGCATAATGCAAAATCTAATTCATGACCATTAATGCAATTAGTGCCAATATCTTGATCCAATGCATCTGCACTACCACTACAATATTCACTATGCCCATTATGGGTTTCAAAGTGTGCGGGCTTGCAAATAGAGTGTACATGACAAAAAATGAAGGTTGATGTCTCCGTCAATGTGTTGACCTGACATTGGCAGATTCAGTCCAGCAGCTTGACCCTCTAAAATCTTTTGGTTTGGGCAAAAATACTTGAAGCTCATTCGAACCTAGTTACCATGAAACCAAGTAGAGCATTTCTTTAAGAATCTGGATCCTTGCTGCTCGGAAATTACTAGATTCTATGATATTTTCATTTCAAGTTACTTAATATGTCTTCATTGATTTTGTAACTAGCATGTCTTCCATTTTGCAGGTACATGAGTATGAATGCCCACATTTACTACTTTTACAGAAAGGAAATAAAATAATTAAGCTGCCTGGTGGGTGCTTAAAGCACGGTGAAAATGGTTAGTTGTGTCCTGGAAAGCTCACTCAAATTTCATATTTTAAGATAAGTATTTTATTAGTAAATCCCTGAGGTATTTGTGGAAGTTTCTATTTGTATTTCTTTGATTTAAGACACCTATTTTGTTTACTCAGAGATTGAAGGGTTAAAGCACAAACTCACAAGTAATCTCAGTTCCAATTCAAGCTATTATCAACCGGACTGGAAGGTATTGTTGTTCATGCTTGGTTTGTTATTGCTTTATATATAGTATACAAACAATATATTCCAGTCTCATCCTTGCATATTATGCTTTTTAAGATGGTATATTTGTAAGTAATATGTTATACTTCTTTAGGTATTATAGTTGCTAGCAAGTTGTAGACTGGTAGATGTTGTTTCAGACTGGGAGTGGTTATAGGCTGGTCGATTCAAACAGAAGGTGTGTTAGCATGGTCACCTCAAAGATATTTACACTTAGACAAACTTGACATCCTTGTTGATCCTTTGGAAACCATGGATAAAAATATTTATATGTCATGCTTGATTATTGATGGGAAGACCATTACACAATACGTACACATTGGAGAAGGATGCTGTGGTTGTAAACTTCACCTCGTGGAACCAAGTGTTCAAATTTGGAAAACAAATGCTAGATGGACTAATTAGACTATCGAGGAACTCGTTAATAAAGAGATGATTAATAGAGTAAAAAAAATATAGAGAAGCACAAGAAATCAAGGATCGAAAATAAAAATATATGATTCATTGATAAAATAATCCTACAATAAGTGTAATGTGCTGCAATCATGGGGAAGTACTGATGATTACAATGCTAATTTTGATATTTCCGAGGCATACAATCTATGAATCCAAAGTAGTAGACATACATTTCTTCTTCCCCACTCACAACAAGAATTGCAATTCATCACATTGAGGTAGTAGATAAGGAGAGTATCTGCAAAAGCATAATAAGAGAACTCAATTCCCATTATTGCCTTACAAAAAATTGATTGGTAATGTAAAAACCCCAATTAGTTTGAACGATAATTTTTCTGATTGTTTCAGTTCGACATGTATCATTTTGTCAAACAAGTTGCATACTAACTATACTGTGTATATTTCGGTGGCTTTGATGGTTGCAAACTTATGAATGACAAACTCAAAACGAAGATAATTTCATAATTTGCATAACTTCAGAATAAGGGTTTACATGGCATTCAATGAAGCATAAAACTCGACATTTACATTTCAAATTCTCATTTTTCTGGGCAAACAGATAACATAGCTTATACATTTACATATACAAATCACATTGCATAACACAAAGTACCCGTTTGCTGATTACTGAGCATTGGCTATGGCTGTTGATGAAATGAGACTGGTGTATGAAGACCAAATGGTAGGAGAAAGCTGGAAATATATACAGAGTCACCCCTGAACTGGTAAATCACAGCCGGACCAACATAAACGCCCTTCACAAAGCACTGCAACTCCCTTGATAATCCTGTCCTAAGCAAAATATGTGCCCAACAACACACAGAAGACAATAGCAGCAATATAGGAAGGTGGGAAATGAATGTTTGCAACGGACAACACCACACAATCACGCTCGGCACTCAGAAATGGATTGCAGAAATAATGGTGCTGTGCTTATGGCCCTGTTCGCCCTTCCAGATATCACCCAACTCCTTGTCAAAGTCTCACGACCTCCAATAAATCGAAACTCGCCTCTTCCAAGCATAGGGAAGGGCCATGCAGGTATATATATATATATATATATATATATATATATATATATATATATATATATATATATATATCAGTCACAATCCTCCAAAATGCCCACACACAACGCAAATATCAGAAAATGTAAATGCCTAACAGTGGTGGCTTCTCAAAACCCTATGTCCAATCTGAAACATGAATAGCAAAACCCTGAATATGATAAAATGCCATGACTAGCTAATCTTCCTTGAAAATGGCGGCCAACTGTCTTTGCAAGTGCCGAAAACTGAAAGATAAACTCAATCTCCAAAATGAAAATTGTCCACCCCCAAATTTGTCTCCGCAGGAGACCTACAAATTTGCATTGATGAAAGACCTAAATGATCTTTCACACATAACCAGCTAGGGTGGAATCGTTTCACCATCGAAACTGATCTTCCCCAGAGGGTTTCCGTCCTCTAGAGACTGAGATGAACTAGGTTCAATCTCCAGAACCACACGGGTTTCGATGAGAGAAATAGAATAATCATCACCCGAAATGAGCTCTCATAACCTCTTTTTATACTTTTCCCGCCAAACTCTCCAAAAGCTTCTATTTGAAATTCACTTTTAATTTAAACTCCCCTTTAGCTCCGAAAAAGACCTTTGTATTAAAATAATGATAATTTGACACACAAGGTCTCTGTTTAACGCATCCATGATTTAAAACATTTCATCCCGGTTCCGACGAGCTATAACACTAAGGTGCCTTTTAAATATTTTAAATAATATTTAACAATCTTAGTAAAATTATTAAAATAAAGCCATTAATATACTCATTTTGTAAAAACTGCCGAAATGCATCAGAATCGGAAACTAACTACACTGGAGTGGTCTCGATGAAGAATAATGATAAATGAAACTGATCGGGTGATTTTCTATAAATAGAAGCCCTCTTCAAGATTCTTGAAGAGCACATTAGAAGCCAAAAATCACCCCGAGAAGCATCAAATAACTCCTCTAAACCATCTGAGCTCACTGGTAACATCAAATTACCCCTCTGATCAAGCTGACACAAACCCATAAAACCATCTCTAACTGCAAAGCAAGAGAACTTGAAAATGAGGACATTACAGTCCGCCCTTCCCAAAGATTGCTTGTCCTCAAGCAATGCCACTACACCCCCACAAACATCAAATTGAAACCAACCAAATCCAAGTGTAATCTCGGGGTCCCAAGTCAATCTTTGCAAATGTCCACCATGTTGTCGTTGCACTATAATGAAAACTATAAACTCATCATGCTCCAATTGTGCTGCGATCCGAAAAAATGAACATCACCAACTCCCATACTGAAATTCATGTGAGGGCTGAAATTTGTATCATGAAAAATCTCCTGCCAAGGCGCCATAGTGAGGCCCACGTCTGCAATTCCATTGTCTAACATGATCTTGGGCAACATGAAGTATACCTTGCTCAACCCCAAAGGATAACCTCACATTATCCCGGAAGTGATACCAATCAGTCCCTAATTGAAAGCCGATAACAACAGTGTTGTCCTTGAAATCATACATCCCGACAATGCCATCCCGATCATAGATTGATAACCCTTCACCAACACCTAATCTTCAAGTGTCAACATGCCCATATTGAGCACACCAACTCATCCAAATGACTGCAATCATCACAGTAACAAAATCAGTAGATATATACATCAACAACTCGAATTGATTGCAGTAATCGTCATTCATACTGGCGGGAGCTAGAAATAACTACTCAAACTCTGTAAATCCTCCCACAATCTCTAAAAACATAGGAAATGTGAATGCGGAAATGTCCAAAAGATCTCCAATAACCAAACTACCCATACTAATTGACACCCATTGAAAATTACTCCAATATTGAGCTGAAGGTAGTGGTCATTCCATTTGAATGCTATCATGGAAGTTCCTGTTGACAAATCTTCCACGAGTCAGATTCTTTTTTTGCCACTTGGAAAGTTCTCGTCTCTAGTCAAGGAAGGAAGAATTCATTGTTTTCCTTTGCTGATTCTAAGGACTCACTCAGGATTTTCTACGGACTCAAAAGAAAATCTACGGAATCACTCAGAGGCAGTTTCTACAAACTCAATCAGTCAGGCAAAAATCTACGGACTCACTCAGGCAGGGAGAAGTTTCTACAGACTCAGCAGTTTCTACGGACTCAGTCAAATTTGTAAAGCACTTAGAAGAAATTCGGAAAAGGCAGTTTCAAGACTTCCGAAGGGCAGGGTACCCTTCGGAAGGGACACTTACAAAAGGGCCGAAGGGCACCACCCTTCGGGAAGGCAGAAGACAAAAATCAGTGACCGTTGCAAAAAGTCCGGGTGCCTCCAATTTTTCCGAAGGGCATTGCTAGAGGCCACATGGACTGGCGAGTGGACTGCTAAAGGACACGTGAACTGGCGAGTGGACTGGTAGAGGACACATGGACTGGGGAGTGGACTGCGGGAGGACACGTGGATTGGCGAGTGGACTGCGGGAGGACACCTGGACTGGCTGCCGAAGGGCACATTAAAAAGCAAAGGCAAAGAAAGATTCCTTCAGACAAAAAGTCCGAAGGAATTCGGAAATGGCACAAGTCAAATGTATAAACAGAGACCAAAGGACGTTTCAAAAGGCAAAATCAAAGAAAATGAATCCTTCGTACTTTTTGTCCAAAGGAATTCCTTCGGACAAAAAGTCCGAAGGTATTCGGAAATGACTTTACATAGAGAAGAAATCCCGAGGAAAAGTCAATGAAGTTGCGAAAAAGCTTTGCAAGACAGGGAAAAACTAAGGGTATGAATTTCTTCGGACTTTTTGTCCGAAGAATCCTTCGGACAAAAAGTCCGAAGAAATTCATACCCTTAGTTTTTCCCTGTCTTGCAAAGCTTTTTCGCAACTTCATTGACTTTTCCTCGGGATTTCTTCTCTATGTAAAGTCATTTCCGAATACCTTCGGGAAGGCGTTCAAAACAAAAGGCCGCAAGATATAAAGCGAAGGAATTCGGAAGCTTAGACAATCAAAAGAAATTCGCAAGAATATGACTCAGCGACCAATACAAAAGAGCCGACAGAGAAAAATGACAGAAATAAGCCCGAGAAATTTTTCCGAAAGAAATATGACAGTTTTCGGTGACGTCCTGCAGGCCGTCAATTTTTTCCTGCAGGAAGTAACCGTTGAGATTAAAAAGATAACAGAAAATCCGAAATAAATGGAAGCCGACTGTGCAAAAAGGAATAGAAATAGATAATTCGACGAAGAATTAAATACGGAATCCTGCCGGAAATAGACACGATCAAAATTAGAACAAAATACATGCAAACATTGGAGCTATTTTCGAACGTTGGAGCTATTTTCGAACATCGGAGCTATTTTCGAATAAACGATCAAAGTTTCAGTTGACTGATCATTAAAGACTTGTTCGTCTTCATTCAGCGCATGCATCCGAAGGACTAAATCCGGCTTCAACAGGAGTTCCGAGTTCTAACGAGGAATTGATTAGTCCATATTTAGAGTTGACTAATTGATCAAACGCCGCATCCACTAGAAGATTCACATGCAAAAAAGAGGTGGACGGTTCATGACAAGGATGAGTGCGCTTCATCAAACGAATAGGCTTCATGCAAGGACAAAGGAAAAATATATTTTATTTTAAGACCAAGTAAAGCTTGGAGTTAACAAAAGTAAATCTTTCTCTTCAAGTTTATACGCCTATCTTTGGCCTCTTGTAATTTGCTATATAATGGCTTTCAACCTTGATTAAAAAATAATCCAATCTCTTTTGGTTAGACCAGACTCTGCCATTAAGAGTTGTGTAACCTCTTCGATCAATAAGGACTGTACTTTCAGATTTCAAGCGTGGCAGTGTATATTCCTTCAGCAATTTGCATAAGTGGTAGAGTTCTCTCCCTTCCCAAATTCTGTTTCGTACCTAGTTGCTATATTGTCCTTGTGCAGGGCATGTTAAAGTGTTTTTTATTGTCTTTTGCTGAGACTGTAAGTGGATGTTAGGCGGCTGCAAAGTGTCTTTTATCAGACCTCTCTCCACCATTTCCCTCAGGTTTTAGTCATTGGACCGAACCTCTGCATGAAATACTTATGCACAAGTGATTAATTGAAGTCTAAGGTCTTCCTTCTCTCTTGTTCGCTCAGTGTTCAAGGTTCCAAGCTGAGTAGGATCATAATTCTGGTGTATCACCTTCTTTTTAGGTAGGGTTTCCCCTTTAAGTTCTCTTTCTCCCTTTTCCATGGTAGTCAACAGCGTAGAGTAGGAATCTTCATTGATACATCATACAGGAACCAGCCTTCTCTGGAGGTTCTTCTCGCTATTGTGGCACCCACCCTCGTGAGAAGATCCCATTGTTTCAGCCGGTTAGAGGACTGGCCGTTTTGTGCACGTCTTCGAATCAGGGCGCAACTCCAAGTTGACAACAGTTCCTATGTAGGTTGATTGGAAAGTGGTCAGCGGTACCATCTCTAAAGTTTTGTCCCCCACTCCAATTATGAGTCAACATCTCATCCCTAGTAACTGTACCTGGATCCCAAGTTCTCTAATTATCTCCAACCATACTCACACACACAACCTCATGGCTGCTGCAACAAATGTTGACAGTCCTACGAAGTTTGAAAGTCAAATTTATAATCATCTTCGAATTGCCCCTACTGTCATCAATGATAAGGTTTCATCAACATTCAATTTCCAAGTGCCATAGTGACAAACATGCGCACACCAATCCATGCAATCGGCTGCCAACATCAATGCAAAGTCTGAGAATTTTATGATCAGCACCCTAGAGCAGCCCTTAAACATTAATGTGTAAGTAGGAGACCAAATAACCAAGTCTGAACATTCTTCCACAATTTGGTACCATTGCTGTTATGAGTTTTCATGAAGTAAGGAATAGTGAAACCATTATGAAACATCATATCACGTGAATGACTTGAGCCAACAAACACCATTTCATGCTTAGCCATAAAATTTTGAATATCAACAAGATGAGGTACTTTACCAATGTCATCCATAAAATTTTCATCTATCATCTCATGAGGAATCAAATCATATGAAGATACTGGTCTGCTGTTCGCAATCAAAAGTTTAGCAACTAGTTCATATCTTTCATCAGTGTCTTCATGGATCTCATGCATACCTTCTCCCACTTCAAGGGAGTCATCATTATTCACATATTCAAGAAGTATATCACGTCCATACCAAGACAATATGCTGCTATTAACACTCATAGAATCCACACTTTCTTCATTCCATTCAATGGTGACTTCATAGGTTTCCTGCACCCCTACACCCAATGTTGAATGCTCATCATTATTTGCTGATTCAAAAGATGTATCACATTGAAATCTGCCCTCATTACCTGTTATATCTGCTATCCCATGGCTGCAAGCTACCCCTTCATATAAAAATTGATCCTCAAAATTCAAAAATTCATAATCAGGATGTGGGTTCCAAACACTATCAGCATATTGAATCTCTCCAATATGAGGAATTCTAGAATCATTATACAATATTTCACATCTATGAAGTTTCTCAATCCCTTGAACTGATTGCTTAGTCTCCATAATCCCTGCATCACTTTCTTGTTCCTTGGAAATGGCTGCAATAGAAATAGCATTCTTTGCTTTGTATAAAGAATAGCGAGCCATACTCAATTGTAAGCAAAGATCATCAGCTTCTTTTTCTGTCTTCAGCATACTTGAAAGCCAAATCCCTCCATAAGCAATTGCAAGTAATCTGATTTCATTATTTCCAATGCTACTTTGATAGAGTACCAATGGATATGAGTGACTCCACTTGCAACTCCCTTTTGCCTCTCCTCAATTTGATTTTTCCAAATGAGATCTTCAACGTATTTATGAATATCATCTGCCCTTGTTAACACTTCCACAACTTTCTCATCAGTAACCACAAATTTGTCCCTCAAATCTTGCAATGCTAGTGGTTTTTGATCAAGTTCATCAAGGTTACTTTAGATGCCACGCATTAAATTTTCTGAATTGCTTTCATGTGTAGGAACCATCTCATCATCAAAATCATTTTTTTCACTAGTTGATGCCTTGCAATCCCCATGTAAAAATGTCGGGACGGCGTTATGATGAAACACACTATCCTCAAAGGAATCCGTTTTCTCCTCACAAAGCTTATCAATAACAATCTCTACTTCACCAACATAGAGACTCGTGTACACCTCACTTGTAGAAGCAACAAGTGACTCTTTTCCCTCAATGTCCATGGTATTGCTTTGCTGGAAGGAAACATTGTGGCAATCATTCTTTTGATTGTTTGTCCCTACATTCACATTTGCTGATTTAGTGAACTCCAAATCAGGAGATTTTTCGCTCTCATCATTACTGTGAAGTTTAATGTACTCAACTTCGTTAATAGGAGCACTTGAAGAACTAACTTCATCCTCATTTTTGAATGTATCATAGCCATCATGAACTTCCGTCACCTGTATCTCTTTTCCAACCACCTCATCTGTGACTGTTTGCCCTTCCTCTGGTCTCTTCACCATTTTACCTGTACATTGATGATTAGGTTCCCAAGGTCCTTTGCACGAGAAACAAAGATTTTGTCTTCTAAGATCATTCTTACTGACTTCCCTTTTTCCTGTGTTGGTACACTTCTTTACCTTAGTATCTGTTTTCTTTTCTTCAGCAACAAGGGAATCTAGCATTTTAGGATGCTCTAACAACTTTGTTAAATTCCTATCATAGTCTTGAAAAGTTTGCATTAATTTGTTTAAAAGATCCTTCATAGACTTCATCTTTTCCCAACCAACAATCAGCTACAACTGAGAGAAAACCCAATACCGTCCTAAAACTTTTGCAATCAAAATGTGTTTCCAAACTCACAGGCTGGCATTATGCATAGCTCTAATACCACTGTAAAAACCCCACTTAGTTTGAACGATAATTTTTTTGATTGTTTCAGTTCGACATGTGTCATTTTGTCAAACAAGTTGCATACTAATTATACTGTGTATATTTTAGTGGCTTTGATGGTTGCAAACTTATCAATGACAAACTCAGAACGAAGATAATTTCATAATTTGCATTACTTCAGAATAAGGGTTATACATGGCATTCAATGAAGCATAAAACTCGACATTTACATTTCAAATTCTCATTTTTCTGGGCAAACAAATAACATAGCTTATACATTTACATATACAAATCACATTGCATAACACAAAGTACCCATTTGCTGATAACTGAGCATTGGCTATGGCTGTTGATGAAATCAGACTGGTGTATGAAGACCAAATGGTAGGAGGAAGCTTGAAATATATACACAGTCACCCTCAAACTGGTAAATCACAGCCGAACCAACATAAACGCCCTTCACAAAGAACTGCAGCTCCCTTGATAATCCCGTCCTATGCAAAATATGTGTCCAGCAACACAAAAAACAATAGCAGCGATATAGGAAGGTGGGAAATGAATGTTTGTAGCTAACAACACCACACAATCACGCCCAACACTCAGAAATAGACTGCAACAATAATGGTGCCATGCTTATGGTCTTGTTCACCCTTCCAGATATCACCCAACTCCTTGTCAAAGTCTCACGACCTTCAATAAACCGAAACTCACCTCTTCCAAGCATAGGGAAGGGCCACACAGGTATATATATAAATTAGTCACAATCCTCCAAAATGCCCACACAACCCAGATATCAAAAAATGTAAATGCCTAGCAATGGTGGCTTCTCCAAACCCTATGTCTAATCTGAAACATGAATAGCAAGACCCTGAATATGATAAAATGCCACAACCAGCTAATCTTCCTTGAAAATGGCAGCCAACTGTCTTTGCAACTGTCGAAAACTGAAAGATAAACTCAATCTCCAAAATGAAAATCGTCTACTCCCAAATTTGTCTTTGCAAGAAATCCACAAATTTGCAAATATTGCACCAATGAAAGACCCGAATGATCTTTTCCACATAACCAGTTAAGGTGGAATCGTTTCACCATCGAAACTGATCTTTCCTAGAGGGTTTCTATCCTCTAGAGATTGAGATGAACTATGTTCAATCTCCAGAACTACAAGGGTTTCAATGAGAGAAATAGAATAATCATCACCCGAAATTAGCTCTCATAACCTCCTTTTATACTTTTCCCGTCAAACTCTCCAGAAGCTTCTATTTAAATTTCACTTTTGATTTAAACTCCCCTTTAGCTCCGAAAAAGACCTTTTTATTAAAATAATGATACTTTGACACATGAAGTCCCCATTTAATGCATCCATGATTTAAAACATTTCATCCCGATTCTGATGAGCTATAACACTAAGGTGCCTTTTAAATATTTTAAATAATATTTGACAACCTTAGTAAAATTATTAAAATAAAGCCATTAATATATTCATTTTGCGAAAACTACCGAAATGCATCAGAATCGAAAACTAACTGCACTGAAGTGGTCTCGATGAAGAATAACGATAAACAAAACTGATCGGGTGACTTTCTATAAATAGAAGCCCTCTCCAAGATTCTTAGAGAGCACACTAAAAGCCAGAAATCATTCTGAAAAGCATCAAATACCTTCTATAAACCATCTGAGCTCACTGGTAACATCAAATTACCCCTCTGATCAAACTAACACAAACCCATAAAGCCATCTACTGCAAAGCAAGAGAACCCGAAAATGAAGACATTACAGGTAATGTAAGGGAATGGATCAAACAAATTGAATTTTCCTCTAATATGATGCATTTAGGAGAAAGAGTAAAGCGACTTCATTATGTCATGTCCCCCTTTTTGGCCTAAAAGCCATGGACATGGTCCCTAGCCTAATTCTTAGTGTTTCCCCTAGGCTATAGAAAAGAGAATAAGCAGGAAGCACATATCACCTCCTTGAAAGGTAAAAGTGAAGATTTCACTTAAGTTGTTCTATTTTTGCATTAAGGAGGGCCCTTTTTTGACTTAAAAGACATAAAGTACCTTTAGGTGGGATTTAAAAGCTAACCGACCTTTATGATTTTAACTCTATATATCTTAATAGGGTGAGTATATAAAGGGAGTTTGGAATTCAATTGAGGGCATGCTATTTTTGATAATTGAATTTATGAGCTTAAGCACGAAAATGCTTAACTTAGCCATTGAAGATGAAACCCTTCAATGGAAGTTAGAGTAAGGATGGAAACTCTTACATTCAACTAGGGCAGCGTCATTCGGGGGTTGCATTGAGCTTCATTGAATTTGATTTGCAGTGTTAAACCCCTTATAGAGGTAGCGATCTACCCTAGGTGTGGCATCTAGGGTTTTGGTGCAGAATTTTCAGCTTTAAGGGCAACTTACAGCTAATTGAGGGCAAGCTACAACAACGACCCTGCTTGTGGAAGGTGGACGTCTTGTTTATAGGGTCCTTGGGCAACAATCAGGCATAATTTGTGGACAACAAATTGCTAAGGTGATGATCTAGGGCAGCAAACAGAGTTATGGGGGTTTTGAAGATCCAATAAATGTAGCGACTGGGGGATAAACACAGCAGTCCCTTTTGGGCAAATAGGCGAGTCCCTTGGGAGTGGAATCCACTGTTTTGAATGGCTATTTGAAGCCAAAAACTATGTTTGTATATTCAAAAAATATTATCATATTTCTATATTTTTTTCCAGCTAATATTTGAAGCAAAAACAGGGTGTTAAAAGGGTATAAATTCTGATCACAATATTCTAGAAATTTGATAAATTATTGGTTAAGGAAATATGGAGTTTGAGCCCTAAATTTTGAATTTTCTGAGTATATATAATTGGCTGTGAAATTGGGCAATTTCTTATAATTTTTGGGGGAATTAGAATATTATTTGATGCCCTAAAATTGGAACTTCAGTATTCTGTTTTTTTAAGTATTGCTAGGGTTTGAGGAAAAATCAAAAAATTCACCTCATTGTTGGAGTGGTTGAATAATTTCTTGTTCAACAAAATATCCCTAAAGGGGACATTACACATGGAGGATGAACTCTTTAAGTAACATTATTAGTGGCAAAGGATTATCTTAAGAATATTACTCATAATCATACCTAAATGAGGTTTATTAAGTGGTACTCATGGTTAGGTATTAAGGAGGACCTTATTGACCATGATAGTCTTGGGTGATTCAATCCAAGTTGGAACAAGGAGTATTGGTTGCACTCCTAGAGAGTATCATGTGGGAATTCGATAATGTTTTTAATGAAATATAGCAGGGTGCATGTTTCAACATTGAAGTTGTAATGCCCCCCTTTTTGAACTAGTCTTGGGAGGAGACCCTTAGCCTTTTCGTTCCCAAGGGCTAAGGAAATCAGAGGCAAAAAGGGGAACATTTGTGAGTTTCAAGAGCATTTTATGATGAAGCACTTTATTATTTAATTTTGGGACCTTTTTGAGGGTCTTGGTAACTTAAGGCCTAAAGTGCTTTTTTAAGGAAGCTTTTTATAATATCTTTTTTAAAGAAAAAGGTAAATTGTCCCTCCTTATTTTGGGTGCCACACTTGGAAGAGAGATATAAAAGGAAAGGCTCATTCGAAAAGGTTATGCAGTATGTGATATTGATTTGGATGATTAAGTATATCAAGCTTGTTCATAATGACTTGAAGATGAAAACCTTCAAGTGTACCAGGGGTTTGGGGACGAAAACTTCCGTTTCTTCTTTGAGGGCAGCTCTATTCAAGGGCTGCAATTGTGCTTCAGATTTGCATTATGTATGCAATTGTTCTTCTAAAGGTGTTTTGAAACACCACCTTTATGCAAAGGAATTTGAGTGCCTTAAGGCGCTGGGCGAAGGTCTTGGTAGGGCAAGGGAGGGTGAACGAATGCCCTAGGGCTGTAGCGAACTCTCCTCAAGCCTAGCGTCCCCCTTTGGAGGGCTGGGCGAGTGCTTTTGGGGGCCTAATTTGGCCTTGGTGGAGTGTGGAACAGCCACACTAAGTTTCTAATAATTTTGCTAATATTTTCCAGCTTAGCAAATCATATGGGAGGGTAATTTGATTTCATATTGGCAATAAATATTTTTGTAATTTGCCTAATTTATTCATGGTTTGTTGAGGGTTTAGGACCTCAAAATATTCTGAAACTTCTTCATATGTTCAGCAATTACCTTCAATATTTTGGCACTAATTTGTGAAGAGTCAACGAAAGGGTTTGTTGCATGATTAGAACGCTAAAATAACCATTATTCTCTGCTGCAATTCTGCATAAGGACGCCTAGGGTTTGATGAACAAACCCTCATTTGAAGGGTCAATCTTACCGTGTGTGAAGAGACATTAAGGGCAAAAACCATAAGGTATTTATTTCATAATTTTTTTTTAGTGGTTGGAGCATTTATTTTCTCAACCTACATCATATTTGTTCCAAGCTAAGGTTCGCTGGTCTATACACAATTTTTTGATTTGGGTAAGGAATTGTGAGAAATCCTAATTTCAGTTGAATTGTCTCATTTTGGAGACATTACAATGGTATTATAGAAATTTCTTGGCCATTTGTGGGATGGGAAGGTTATTGTCAACCAGGGACATGGACAATGTTAGGTTTGAGAGGCTTACTCAAGCCCAAGAGTGGTCGAAGGAAACTATGGTCACATTTCTTTAATCAGTGAAGGGCATGAAAGGGGACCAGCCCCTTGAAATGGAAGAGGAACATCCCTTTATTAGTTGGGAATTGATGGAATATTATGATTACTTGGAATGCACACCCCAAGTCAAAAGGACAATGAGCTTCAATAAGTTTGTAGCTTGGAAACAAGGAAAGAGGCACCATAGGCAAGTGGTTGTGCATGATGACATGGGAATGATTGTTCTCCCTACCCTTGATGGGGACCCAGGTACTTCAGTTAGAGCATGGGTGGACAAGGTTAATGAATACCTTGATCTGAGGTTTAGAAGTGAAAAAGAGGCCCTAAAGTTTGTCATACAGCACTTGGAAGGAGCTGCCCATTATTGGTGGCATCTTGGGTGGATGACACAAGGACATGACCTCATTAAAACATATGAGGAACTAGGTGAGAAGCCCATTAAACAATTTGATAAGAAGAAGATGGAGCCTCTAAAATCAAAAATCATGAGGGTACCTAAGAGGGACTTTCACTTATATGAGGGGCAGCCATTGAAGCAACCAAAATCGGAAGTTTGTGGGCAGCCAAAAACAAATTCTCAGAAATACAAGGAACAACCAACACATGGATTTTCTAAATTGCAAAAATAAAAAAATTTAGGGTAAGAAAAAGAGATATTTCAGCTAGATAAAGGGCAGCCAATGATTGGATTTTTTGAACCACAAGAACTAGAAATTCAAGGGCAGGGTAGTCGGGGTTTCCCACAAGCTATGGGGCAGCCAAGGGGGTTGCAAATGGTAGGTTCTAAGGTGAAGGTAATAGAAATGTCAGATCTTCCAAAGGTAAAGCAAGGAGAAGTTGTTCAACAACTTCATGAGCAATCAAAGGGTCAAGAAGAAAACCTGGGTAGTGATAAGAAAATCACAAGGGGAAGGTATGTCATGAAGAAACATTTATTCATTATCTCTAATCATAGATCACTTTCTTTTCATAATTTAAGATTTCATGAAAAATCTTGGGAGAGACAATTGTTGTTAGCACTTGGAGAGGAAGCATAAGTCCTAACAAGGGTGGACAAGGCAAAGGGATTTCTTGAAGGAGTGATGCCAAATAGGAAGAAAGAAGATGTCATTTTGCATATGGAAGAAGGAAAATCAGATTTGTGTCTGGGTAAGCAATTGAGCTGTCATCGTGGTAAGTGCACATTGATTTTTCCTCATGATTGGTTATATCATTATCTTGGTTGAAAGACTTATGCTATCACTAAGGTTGAGGTGAAGGGCGCAAAATGGGGAAGAAAATTCTTCCAAATAAATAAGCACAAGTATCCCTCATGGATATGGGATCCAGGTGAGCACTACAAAAGTAACATTGCTAGTGGGTCATGTTGGGCCAAAAGCAGAGAGTAGGTAAGGATTATCATGGCCCCAGGATGATGGTGACTGCTGTTCTTAGCATTTTCAGTTTGTTCTTCTTAAAGTTTGTTGTCATCACATGGATTATGGGCACTAAGAAGGTGTGCTTATCACACCTCAACACCATGGTGGTGGTCCAAGTAGGTATAAGTGGATTTCCAGCCACTAGATGGTGGAATTGGATGATAAAGAAAGGTTAAGGCACCAAAAGGGAACCCATACTATGCTGATAAGGCACGATGGAGTGATTGTAAAGTGTTGCTAAACAGTATTGTTTTTGTTAATGTGTTTACTTCATGTGTAGGATCACCATGTGGACTGGTTGTCATAGCAATAAAAAATACCAAGAAGGCTGTAAATTCTGTGCATGGGCAGCCACCTAGACTTTGTAGAAATCATTCAATTTGGTGCTTGAAAAATGTTGGAGTTCCTATGAAGAAGATGCAAACTCAAGGGGATAAGTGCACCCTAGACTCCAAAGTTTGTGGGGCAATGAGTTCTGAAATTGATGATGGGTCGAATGTTGAAGGTAATATGCAAACCCAGTTGGACATCCATACAGAAAATTCTGATTTCTTGAGCAATAAGGATCCACCGGAAACTACATCAAGTAGCTTGATAGGTACTTTCTACATGAGCTTGAGGGGAGAAAAAAGGATGTAGTAGGGAAGAGACTGCAAATTTCAAGCATAAGCAGCCAAAAAGTCCAAAGGAGGTATGCCCTACTATGAAATTAGTAAGTATGGCCAAATTTGGAATTTGTTGTGCTTTAGTGAGAAAAATAAATAGAGAATTAAGTTTGCACAATCAGCTTCTAACTTACAAAGGGAAGCACCATATTCCAAGTTGTAAAGAAGGTTTTGTGGAGTTGGATGAGGGCATAAAAACTCTCTCGGTTTAGGTAAAAGTTGGGATTGTGAACAGCAGCATAGTGGGGAAATCTTTGAGGAGTTTTTGGTCAAGAGCACACCCAGAAATTTCTGAAGTTTGAATGGCCAAAGCCACTACTTCCTACCATCAAGAAATTCACTTTATTTGATATGCTACAGCAGGTAGGAAATCAGTAAAACATTAATGCAAGGTCTGAATTTTGTTGCTCCAAATTTTCGAAGTTATGGACGCAGTCATAGCAATCTTTTATGAGAGAGATCACTCATGTTTTTGACAAGGTAAGTGGGATAAAAAGGGGAAGATGTTTTCTAGTCGAGGAGATCAATGAAGTGGTCAGCAATCAGCCTTCAAGGCATGTAAGAGAGCATCTAATTTACTTTTGCATGAGCTTGATCCAAAGATATGAAGGCAGATCTGAAATTTGCCTTGAAGATCAATCTAAAAGATATGAACACAATTCAGAATTAGTTGTGAAGTTTCATAATTTCTCAAGCTTTGAAATTGATGAGTTAGAAGGGCCAAATCAGCTATTTATTGAGGACAAAAATTCTGATTTGTTAGGCACATTGCAGCCCCAAACCAATTTTGGAAATGTATATGAAGACTCTGATTTCTTGTTCCATTTACAGCTCCTAACAAATAATGGAAAGGTCTATGCTCAAAGGTACAACTTGCATGAGAAGGGGCCAAAGTTTGAGGGCACGGAACAGCCTTACATCTTGACTCATCTTGAGGCACTTTTCCAGCCATTACACGTGAGCAAGATGACGGTTTTTCTTGTCTATTTACAGCTATCATTAAATTCTAGAAGTGTCCACGTTTTGGGGCACAAGTTGCATAAGAGAAGGGCAAACATTGAAGGCATGGAATGACACAACTTGGTGCATGATGAGTATTCTCTTGACTCCTATTTTATTTCTCACATGCATAAAAACAATGAGAAGGGGCAACCAATGGTTGAGCACATGAGGACATCATTGTAAGGTTACTTGCACACCCATGACATCCCCTCACAAGGTATGCTTTCAAATTGGCTCAAGTTTGTTTTCTCTTTGCAAATAGCGGGGCTACCATTTTGGTTTGGGGAGAGATTGGCATGGCATATAGAAGGCCCTAGCAAGTTTTGGAATGTATACCATGGGAACACACACTCCCTAGCACACTTTCAAAGGGAAATTTTCATAAGGAGCAGCCTTATCACACATTTCAGTTTGATTCATTTTGGCAGCCCTAGCTCTTTGTGCATAGTGTTTGAGCTCATAATGGCATCCTTGAAGAATATAGATATGAAAGACTCATGGGAGGTCAACTTGATAAGGAATAAGTTGATGTTTGGGGGCAATTGCACAGCTGTACATTACATATACAGCCCACATGTCAGCAGGTATAGGTTTGTTGTTGGGAGGGTCCTCTACTTGATAAGGGGTCAATTGCGCTTAGGGGCCAAAGATTGGGTGACAGCCTTTATGAGGAAGTTTTCAGCCCTCGTGGAACTTGAAATAACAAGCTTGGAAGATGGTTTCGAGAGAATTAACAGTTGTTGTTGGTTACACATTGAAGACTACAGTTGGGGCAGCCATTGGTATTGAAGAAGAATGAGATTGGTGACTAATTTCAAGATTGACTACAGCTGGTACATGCCTAACAACAATAGGTACGACAACAAGAAGAAACTAGAGATGGTTTCTCTTCCTTGAGAAACAATTACAGGTGGATACTGCATAATAAGGGAGGTTGGGATACCCCTTTGGATATTGCAATTGCTTGAGGACAAGCAATTTTTGGTGGGGAGAACTGTAATGTCCCCCTTTTTGAACTAGTCGTGGGAGGAGACCCTTAGCCTCTTTGTTCCCAAGGGCTAAGGAAATTAGAGGCAAAAAGGGGAACATTTGTGAACTTCAAGAGCATTTTATGATGAAACACTTTATTATCTAATTTTGGGACCTTTTTGAGAGTCTTGGTAACTTAAGGCCTCAAGTGCTTTTATAAGGAAACTTTTTATAATATCTTTTTTAAAGAAAAAGGTACACGCTCCCTCCTTATTTTGGACGCCACACTTGGAGGAGAGATATAAAAGGAAATGAAAGATTCATTTGAAAAGGTTATGCATTATGTGATATTGATTTGAATGATCAAGTATGTCAAGCTCATTCATAGTGACTTGTTGATGAAAACCTTCAAGTACACTAGGTGTTTGGGGATAAAAACCTCTATTCCTTCTTTGAGGGCAGCTCTATTCAAGGCTGCAATTGTGCTTTAGATTTGCATTGAGTATGCAATTGTTCTTCTAAAGGTGTTTTGGAACACCATCTCTAAGCAAAGGAATTTGAGTGCCTTAAGGAGTTGGGCGAAGGTCTTGGTAGGGCAGGGGAGGGTGAGCGAATGCCCTAGGGCAGTAGCGAACTCCCATTGAGCCTAGCATCCTCCTTTGGAGGGCTGGGCGAGTGCTTTTGGGGGCCTAATTTGGCCTTGGTGGAGTGTGGAATAGCCACACTAAGTCTCTAATAATTTTGCTAATATTTTCCAGCTATAGCGACTCATTTGGGAGGTTAATTTGATGTCATATTGGCATTAAATATTTTTGTAATTTGCCTAATTTATTCTGAATTTATTCATGGTTTGTTCAGGGTTTAAGACCTCAAAATATTTTGAAACTTCTTCATATGTTCAACGATTGCCTTCAATATTTTGGCACTAATTTTTGAAGGGTCAGCGAAGGGGTTTGTTGCATGATTAGACTGCTAAAATAACCATTATTCTCTCATGCAATTTTGCATAAGGATGCCTAGGGTTTGATGAACAAACCCTCATTTGAAGGGTCAATCTTACCGTGTGTGAAGAGCCATTAAGGGCGAAAACCATAAGGTATTTATTTCATATTTTTTTTAGTGGTTGGAGCATTTTTTTCTCAGCGTACATCATATTTGTTCCAAGCTAGGGTTCGTTGGTCTATACTCATAATTTTATGATTTGGGTAAGAAATTGTGAGAAATCCTAGTTTTTGTTGAATTGTCCCAAGTTGGAGACATTACAAAAGTTAGTTGTGCCTCATGGGAATAACTAAGTAATATAGAGGAAAATAAATTATTGGGATTTGGGGATGATTGTTATAACAGGTATTAATTATGATGTGCTCCATAGAGAAAAAGAATCAAATAATACAAATCAATTCCAAAAAAGAAAAGCCTTGGGGGTTGGATGTTATGTGGCATGGTATGAACTAGACATTATTGCAAATGAGGGAAAATCATTGACATGGAGGTAGTGGATAACATCCAGAAAGAGCCAGGAGCAATGAAGGAAGGCGGAATTATCAACAGCCCAAGGGTTAGAAATATTAGAATATGCAATCTTATGATTTACAAATTGAAGAACCTAGTAGAAGCACTATAAGATGAACTAAGATACATTAAGCAACATACGTAACACCACTTAGAGGATCATCAAGAGGATCCTCTAAAAATACTTGATTTTTTAGTACCTATGCCTTCCAAACCATAGTTGCGAAGGTGTTATTGATAAGGTTGTCATATGACATTATGGTCTTCTTATGCGTCGATATTGTGGGCCATAATGTTTTGGTCCAATCAATGGTTTAGGGTTGAGTCTATAAGTATAAATAGGTGCAATATTTCTTAGGGAATATCACATTTTTAGGTTTTTAGCCAAGTGATCTTCAATGAATACATTTATGCATTGCTCAAGACAATCTAAACTATAAGGCTATCTACAGAGATCTTCTTGTGTCCTTGGCTCTATAATAGAGTTGAGGCTAAATATATTAGGAAGAGGGAGTTAAATCAACTAAAAATTCAGCTATGGAGGAGTTTTTGGATTGAGTTTCTATTTTGACCACTGTGAAACTTGGGTTTAGGGTTAGAGATCCCATACCATACCCATATCACTTGGTGATTATATGTTCATGTAATATAGACATACCCTTATTCATATACTCTAGTAACCTATTTCAAAATGATGTTTTGGTCTCCATCCAGGTATCTTTATCTCACATCTCTAGGTGACTATGATTTTGACCGATGCCAATCACTAACCTGGAAAATTCTTGTGCAAGTGTTGTGTAATGTCCTCAAATGGGACGATTAGGACAAGTTGGGGTTTTCCAACAAACCCTTATGCAAAGTTAAAAATAATCTAAATTGTCTTAAAAACCAACAAACCCTAGCAGCAATAGATGTCCAAATTCTAAGCAATAACACTCGACAATAACTCCAATAATTACTAAATATACAACTACAATAAAGTACCTCTTTTTGTGGCAAGATGGAATGGTGACATTGTTAGAATTTCTTTGCAATAATTCTGATTTTCAAGATGCTGGTACAGCTATGTTTTCCCTTCCAATCAACATTGAAACCCTTGCACAAACTCAAAATTAGTATGCCAAAAGTCCCTGCAATTTATTAGGCCTTCCAAAGAACAAATTAGGGCTGCCAATAATCAATTTAGCTCCTCCAAACAATTCGCCAAACTTAGAAAAATAAGAGAAACAAATATGAAATTCAAACCCTTGTTTTATTCCTTCAACAAGGTCTAAGTGCCCCAAATCAATTCACCCTTGGAAAATTATTAAAATAATTTCTAGAATATAAAATAAATTGTTCCCTTCAATATTAGAGCCCAAAAACACTCTAACAACTTACCCAAGTGAATCGCTTCACTAGGAAAATTTATACAAATAATTTTCAAAATTAATTACTTTATTTTCAGCCCTTAATTTATTATGTCTTAAACAGCGAAAATTTCAAAAATTTGTATCTTCCAGAATATTTGAAATTTCAATGCAGAAGTTAGCTCAAAATGATCACAAAAATAGTTTCTATCAAACAAAATTAGAATCAAAGTTTTTCTTCCATGGGAATCCCCCAAAAGTTGTCACGAAGTTCCAAAAACCCTACTTACAGCCCTAGGTTTTTTCAAACCTAAAAATAGAGCTCAATTGTGCAACCAAACAATGAGAAATCAATGCAAACAACTCTTCAAAGTATTCACTTTGCTTTCGAACAAAGTGGTGTTATAAAACACTTTTGTAAGTCTAATTGCATGCAACCATGCAAATCTGAAGCACAATTACAATGTTTGAATAGAGCTGCCCTGAATGTAAGAATAGGGGTTTTCGTTTTCAAACCCTTGTCACACTTGAAGGTTTTCGTCTTCAAGTTGTGGAGAACAAGCTTAACATACTTCATCAATAATTTCAATATCCAAAATGCATAACCCTTCAAATGAACTACTCACTTTCCTTTTGTATTTGTTGTCAATCAGACTTGCACCTCTGTGAAGGTAGTTTTAGGCCTTCATAGTCTGCTGAAACATGGAAACAATCCTAGGTTGTAGGTGACCTAATCAGTGGATTGAGTCTCTAGATTGTAAGGGCTAGCTCCTTTTGATGTATCAATTAGGATCTCTGCTACAAATTGTCTAAAAAAGAGAAAGAAAACTTGAAAGAAAATCCTACCTAATGATGGTGATACACCTGAATGTAGATTGATCCACTCAATTTGAGCTCTTTAAAAACACTGATCCAGACAAGAAGGGCTAAACTTTCAACTCCAATTGATCAATATGCATAAGTATTTCACGAAAAGGTTTTATTTTGTGATCTAAGCTTGAGGGAAATAGTAAAATAGACCTGATTGAAGGCACTAACAGCCACTAACATCCACTGTAGACTCAACCAAAAGACATTCAAACATAAAACATGATCTGCATAACATGACCAGCTAATAACTAGGTAAGGATCAAGACTTGGCAAGGAAGAAAACTCTACCACTTGTGCAAATCAATGACAAAATACACTATACCAGCTTGCTAAAAATTGAAAACAGTCATCTTCTTATTAATCTGAAAAAGGTTACACTCAGTGTTTGGCAGAACATCGTTTTGCCAAAAGAGGGATGATTTTAACAAGGCTGAAAAGCTATTAATATAGAAAGAATATGTCAAAACAAGAGGTGGCGCTGAAATTAGAAGAGGAAGATCAACTATCACTTTACGTGAGTCTATTTTTGGTTCAAGGAGAAAACTAAGCCTTCCAAAAAACATCTATTTTGTCTTCTTCCTCTTTGCATGAAAGTTCCTTGGCGCTAGAATTAGATGGTGAATTCATATGGTTGACTTTGTTTGTGCATGTTCAGCTAAGCCATGTCTAAAATTAGAGACTTCACTTTGTTAATCTAAGAACGAAATGATGGTTACTTTGCATGATCCCGCTTGATCGTCTGAAGGTGCATCTGTTTCTGGCAGTCACTTTTGGTCGCTTGCATGTATTTTCTCTTATTTTGGTCTGCCTATGTCTTTTCTATTTTTATTTGCCTTGGCTTGTCTTTCCGGACATCTTATTTTCTTCGGCATTTTTCTATGGACTTTATTCTTTTTTCTTTCCTGCGGACTTTGTTCTGTTTGGGCTTTTTGCTTTCAACTTCCCACAGACAAAAAGTCTGCGAGAAATGTCCGTTGGTATCGGATTTTTTTGGATATTCTGTTTTGGCTAATTTCCTTCGGCTTTTTTGTTTTACCCTTGGTTTTTATTCTTTCATATTTGTTATCTCCCTTGGCTAATTTCCTTCAGGTTTTTTTCGAGGCTCCTTTCCTACAGATTTTTTGTTTTTCGAAAAAAATATCCGAGTCTTTTTCAATTTTGCGGACTTTTGTTTTTCAGATTTTATGTTTGGCAATTCTTCGGAAGGAATCCTTCGGACAAAAAGTTCTAAGGAATTCCTTCGTACTTTGTGTTTGAAGGATATCTTCCACGGGCACCACCTTCTTTTTGAACCATTCTTTTTTTGAAGGCAACCTGTAACCTTCCCGAAGGGTACCCTTCGGGAATTTTGAAAATGTCCTTCTCGCAGGGCACATGCCCTTCGGGTTTCTTGCAAACAACTTTTCCAAAATTGAAGTGTACCTTCCCGAAGGGTACCTACCCTTCGGGTTTTGTCAACGACCCTTCTGAAGGGTACCTTGCCCTTCAGGTTTTTTTGATTTGTCCTCTCTTTGATAGACTTATTGCTTTCAACCTCCCGAAGCTATGTGAAAACCCCTTCTTTGATGAACCATTCCTTTGGACAAATTGTCCGAAGGAAATCTTGTTGTAGCCAAAGTCTTTGCAAATGAGTATTTACAATTAGTCTATACAAAACCAGTGTATTCTTTCCTTTGTAGTCTTTCTTCCTTGGCTAAAGATATGAACTTTTTGACGGGCAAGAGACAATTTGATCTGTGGAAGAATTGTCAACAGTATTTGTTGTCAATCAGACCCTGCACCCTTGTGAAGGTAGTTTTAAGCCTTCACGCTCTACTGAAACATGGAAACAATCCGAGGTTGTGGGTGACCTGCTAAGTGGATTGAGTCTCTAGATTATGAGGGCTTGCTCCCTTAGGTGTATCAATGAGGATCTTTACTCTATGTTGTGGACTACCATGGAAAAGGGAGAAAGAAACTTGAAGGTGAAATCTTACCTAATGACGATGATACACCAGAATGTTGATCCACCCTACTTGGAACCTTGAACATTGAACAAACAAGGGAAAAGGAAGACCTTTGATTTCAATTGATCACTATGCATAAGTATTTCATGAGAAGGTTCGATCCAATGACAAAAAATGTGAGGGAAAACTATGGAGAGAGGTCTGATACAAGACACTTTGCAGCCACCTAACATCCACTTATAGCTTCAACAAAAGACATAAAACACTGAACATGACTTGCATAACATGATAAGCTAGCAACTAGGTATGAATCGGAATTCGGGAAGGGAGAGAAATCTACCACGTATGCAAATTGTTGAATGAATGTACACTATGCCAGCATTTGAATTCTATAAGTACAGTCTTATTGATTAAAGAGGTTACACAACTCACCAATGGCAGAGTCTAGTCTTACCAAGAGAGGGATGGATGATAGGGATAGGCTAAAAAATCTGCTTAAATAGCATAATTTACAAGAAAAGAGTAGAAAATAGAAGAGAACTAAAAATGGAACTAACTACAGTTATAGTAAGTCAAAAATGGATTTGTCTCTGCATGTGAAGTGCTAAAAATGGACCATGTCCTCTTTTGGAAGCTCCTTCACGTGCATGAAACTTTTCGCTGTTTGAAACGTTCACCACTTTCCCCGTTTATTATGCAAGACAACTTTATTTTCAGAACTGAAGCATGCTTGTTTTCTTAAACGTGTTCACTTCGTTGGAGTCACTCACATTACTCTGTGCATGATCTTTGTTCATCCTGCCTTTGTCTTTATTCTGCGTTTGTTTTATTCACTGTTCATGCTTATTTTCATGTTCAGTTCTGCTTCAGTCTTTGCTCATGCCTCTATTTTTGCATTTGTCTTACTTCTTGTTCAGTTCTGGTTTAGTCCTGTTTGTGCTTACGTCTCTGTTCATGCTATTGATCATGCTCAGTTCACTTCATTTTTTCTCTAGCTTTTCCCGTATTCTACTTTAATTCGGGATTCGGGCTTTATTTTGGTCGGGCCTTTGTGTTTATATTTTCCTATGTTTCTATTTATTTTCGTCGGGTCTTGTCTTGTCTGGTTATTGTCAGGTTTTCAGCTCTCGGGCTTTTGGTTTTCGTCCTTCAAACAAATTGTCCGAAGGACTCTCTGTCTCTTCTCTTTCCCGGGCTTGTCATTTTCTTTTCTATTTTTTGGCCTTTGCTTACGCTATTATCCGGGCTTTGTTTCTTGCTTTTGTTTATGGCGTTCATTCGGCCTTCGAGCTTTTTGTTTCGTCTGAATTCCTTCAGACTTTTTGTCCGAAGGAATTCGTTTCCTTGTGCCTTTGTTTTATTTCTATCGGGCTTTTCCCTGGGTATATCCTTCGTCAGGTCTTTTTCTAAATTCCTTTGGACAAAAGTCCGAAGGAATTTGTCTCCTTTGGCTATCTTTCTGTAAAAGGCATGTGCCCTTAGGGAATTTTCGAAATGTCCCTGACACTATGAAGGTGCCCTCCGCAAGGGCTTCTGCTTCCCAAAAATGCCCTTCGGGCTTCTTGATTTGATCCTTTTAGTCGCCTAGGTGCCTTCTGCAAGGGTAAGGTTCTTCCAGAAGTGCCCTTCAGAAGAATGGAAAAGATCCACTTCGCCGCAAAGTGCCCTCCACAAGGGCTATTTGTCCTCAAAAGTGCCTTTCGAAACTTTTGAAAGGGTCCGGCCACCGATGAAGTGTCATCGGCAAGGGCAGGTGTCCTTCGAAAAAATTGATTTTGTCCTTCGGAACTTTTGCCAAGGTCTTCTTCGTGCTTGAAGTGTCCCCCACAAGGGCACATACCCTTCGGAGAAATTGTAAACGTCCTTACGCAACGCCCATATGCCCTCCGCAAAGTCACTTCTTAAAACATACCTTTCAGAGGAATTGTAAAGGCCACCTCGTTGCATAAGTGCCCCCCGCAAGGGCACGTACCCTTCGGGTTTTTGTTAATAACCCTTCGGAGCTTTTGAAAAGTCCACCTTGCCAATGAAAAAGCCCTCCAAAAGAAATCCCCTACCCTTCGAAATGCCCAAGACCTTTTCGGGCTTTACAAGAGCCATTACTTATAAAAACTTTATAAGACAAGTTGATGCACAAACCCGCTTCCCTTTGTAGACCAACTTGGGCCCTTGGATTGATTTTACTTATAAAAGTAAATAAGACACCCCCGTAAACCCGATATGCACTGTAGACCCATTCGGGTTCTTCGACTGCTTCAGCTTATAAAAGCTAATAAGACATGCACCCTGGTAAACCCAAATTGCTCTATAAGTGCTAGAAATGATCATTACTAGATGGGAATACACTTGTACCTGCACAAAAAGTGTATTTTCCTCAATTTCTCAAGTGTTAAGCCCTGATTTTCAAGGCAAATGGTCATGGTGAACGAAGTTTCGAATGGTAATGGTGACAATTTGACCTGTGGGGGCAAATTTGTCAACATTCTTGGTGACTCAGTTGGGTAGCATGCCTGCTATGCTTAAGTTTTAGATCATAGATATGACTATTGGAGTCACACAATGAATGAAAACTGACACATGAATGGTCATACAACCCTACTTTTGAAAGGACACAACATTCAGATTCAAAACGAACGAAAGGGAAACACACAAAAGCAAGGGAAACTAGCTAACAAAATAAGCGTGCAAAAGCACTTTATTGGAAAACAAGCTAAACTAATGTACTGGAACAGCACTTGGAGGAAAGCAAAACTACTCTAGACTAACTCAACAAACCAGTACATAACATGATCCACCCGGATCAAAAGGGAAATTCATGAGCTCACTCCTTTCAAGAGATGGCACAAGTTGCAAAGCATGATATTTACCAAACATAACTTTTGCTGAAGCACTCTTCTTGCTGATAGGAGCAGTTATATGTTCATGTGCTTTGGATGATGCAGTTGGGCCTCCAACTTCCATTTTCATATGCAAAGATTGAAAATATGAATCTAGGATCCAATCATCTTCCTCCCATATTCTTCTTTGTTTCATTAAGACTACAATTTCTGCCTTATTCATCGGCTGATCATAATTTGGTACATTTTCATTCAATGATTGTATTGGCAATTCAGCTGGTACACTCGGATTGGCATCTTCCTTATGATCCATTTGAGATGGCACCTTGTCAAAGTCTTTAGATCTTTGATAAGCATCCAAACATGGCTGTAACATGTCTTTAAATTCTGCCTAATGAACAGCTGCAACAGTACTCTCTTCAAGACATTTAATAACCTCTTCTTGGGGTGGAGATGGACTATCAACTTTTGCACAAAAGCTTTCTAAGTCATCCCAAAAGGCTTCTTCATGATGGTCAACTAAAAGGACATGAAAAACATCAGTATTCTTACCATTTGAAATATGCCGATTGCATATATCTACCTTTTGGATAGAGTCATATGGAATCTCTTGATCTGCTGCGCTTGCTCCGTCTTCATCTTCTGTAGAGAATGGCATCTCATCTATCCACTCAAGTTTCAGCTCATCTTGTTTTGGAAAATCCATAATAGTGTTGCTTTCTTGAAGCTCCAAAACATTGGTGAAATATTTAAATGAATCATCAACCTGCTATTCTATCTCATCACCAACATCTTCCATCCTAAGCTCCTCAATTTCGTTCATGAAATCATGGTACAGCTGCTGCCAATGATCAGCTTCTTCAAGAGCATGCTCCAACTCACCAATGGTTGTATGTGATTTGTCTTTATGGCTGCCTTGTGAAGAAACATTTGTTTTTACTTCATTTATATCAGCTGCTGCAATCTCTTGAGAAACCTCTTGCAACTCTTTTTCTTTGGCAACATGAAAGTTGAATCATTCTTGTCATGACCAAGTGGTGTCCCAACTGTGATTTCTTCCTCTTGATCACTCAAATCACCTTTCTTTTCTGTCTCTTTGGCTGCATCCTCTTCACTTGGCTCACAAATAAGAGGTTCTTGCTCTAAAAGTGGCATGGTAGATCCCTGAAAAATTTCAAAATAACGAGAAAGATCTATAGAAGCTATCATAGATACCTGATTTTTTTCATGAGGCTGCTCTTCTTGAACCACCTTCACCTCATCAAAGTCTGAAATTTCCTTGTTCTCATGGACAGCTTGAACTTGAGAGAGATGATGGATGATGAAAATGGAATACAAGATGATTTAGTCTCACAAATAGGTTCTTTAATAGGCATATGAGTTGGCTCTTGAATAGGCTTTTGACTCCAACTAGGAAGCTCCCTTGGTAAAGACGAAACATGGTTAAGAACTTCATAAGAATAAGGAACATAATAACCTTCTGTGGGCAAGTGGCTTAACTCAATTTTCTGCCTTTCCCAAACCTCCAACTTCTCTAATACAAAGATGCACAACTCATTTATCTTCATTGGATCATTAGGTACATTTTGGAAAAAACTATTCACTTCTTTATACTGAAAATTTGAACAAATTTTTCTTGCATATGCTAAAAGTTTTAGCTTGATCTCGTTCATTCTCTTTTGGAGACAAGGCTGCTCATATGCAACATCATATCCATATGGGGAATGTGGAATCTGGTCCTTAGACTGATATGGTTCCCAAGGATGGTAAGAGTCATGCTTTTGGCAATAGGTATCATGGGAAACTTGATAAGATTCATCATAGTTTTGACAAAACTGCTGACAAAGATGGTATGATTCATTATAGGGCTGATAAGGAAACATAGCATGGGAATTCTCTTCATACATAGCCATCAAAACTCATTCATTGTAGTAAAAATAAAATTGACTTACTTGAAACTCTGCCCAGATTATTAGAAGTAACTGCTTTGAGCTCGGAAACACCAAATATTTCATGAAGAACACTGCTGCAATTGTAATTTCACCAAGACTAGCTCCAATAGGTCCCACTGGGCGTGTCAAAAACTATTGTCAACCTGGAGTTGCACTCTGAATCGAAGACGTGCTGAAATGGCTAATCCTCTCTCCAATTGAAACAATGGGATTTTCTTACGAGAGTGGGTGCCTCAATGGTGACAAGAACCTCCAGAGAAGGCTGGTTAAAAGTCCGAAGGAATTCAAGAGGACAAAAGCCCTGATGACCAAAAGCGAAAGGCACAAACGAAAAAGAATTTCCTTCGGACAAAAAGTTTGAAGGAATTCGGGAGGGACAAAAAGCCCGATAGAAAAGACAAGGCCACGAGCAAGGAACAAAAGCCCGAAGGCTAAAGCATGAACAAAGCCAAGACAGAAAACAAGGCCAAGACAAAGAACAAGCCGCAGAAGAAAGAATAAAGTCCTTCGGACAATTTGTCTGAAGGACATACAAAAAGCCCGAACCTGACTGCGAAAGCCATAAACAAATAGAACACATAACAAAGGAAGCACAAACCCGGACGGAATACAGAGAAGAGTCCATGAACACAAAAGCCCCTCGAAAGCAAAGACTAACGCAGAAAAGACAGATATAGTAAAGACACAGACAAATGCAGAGAACAAAATCCATGGGAAAAGATGACCCGAAGAATCAAAATACAGATGTTAGATGCAGAAACCCGACGAAAATACAAGATGAACATGCGCATGAACAATGGCATAAAGGAAGATTCATGGAAAAGATAAATACAGACAGTGAACATGCCTAAATAGTCCGAGAATACAAGAACATGCAACAACCATGAACAGGAATAGACACGTTCAGATTTGACCGTTCTAACATGTCACCTTCAGTTCTTTAACAGATGCTTGCTTTGCATGAGGACTCGAGTAGTGGAATAGTGAAAAACTTAAACAAAAAAAATTACATGCACGCACTCTCCTTTGTCTCAAAGCTTGAAACGTTCCGGCGGTTTAAACGTAATTCTTAATTTGGCATTTGCATTGATTTCATGCAAAGGAGAGACTTTCAAACGTTCCAGCAGTTTGAGTGGATTTGAGACTACTCTTGTTTTAGAGTTGACTGGTTTTTAAGTTGACATCTATTCGTAGATTTCATGCATCCAAAGCTTGTCTTCTTTTTTTTCAACAGAACAAATTTTCATTCAAGACAAAATAGGCTTTTGTAAAGGCTGAGTTGGTTTGAGTTTACTCTCTCTATTTTTCAACGCCAATCTCTTGGCTTTTTGTAATTTTCTATATTAATGGCTTTTTAGCGTTGTAAAAATCCATCCATCTTGGTAAGACCAGACTCTGTCATTGGTGAGTTGTGTAACCTCTTTAATCAATAGGATTGTACTTTTAGATTTCAAGTGCTGGCATAGTGTACATTCATTCAGCAATTTGCATACGTGGTAGATTTTTTTTCCTTCCCAAATTCTGATTTGTACCTAGTTGCTAGCTTATCATGTTATGCAGGTCATGTTTAGTGTTTTATATGTCTTTTGTTGAAGCTGCAAGTGGATGTTAGGTGGCTACAAAGTGTCTTGTATCAGACTTCTCTCCATAGTTTTCCCTCACGTTTTTTGTCATTAGATTGAACCTTCTCATGAAATACTTATGCATAGTGATCAATTGAAATCAAAGGTCGTCCTTTTCCCTTGTTTTTTCAGTGTTCAAGGTTCCAAGTAGGGTGGATCAACATTCTGGGGTATCACCGTCATTAGGTAGGATTTCCCTTTCAAGTTTCTTTCTCCCTTTTCCATGGTAGTCCGCAACACGGAGTAGAGATCCTCATTGATACACCTAAGGGAGCTAGCCCTCATAATCTGGACTTAATCCACTTAGCAGGTCACCCACAACCTCGGATTGTTTCTATGTTCCAACAGATCATGAAGGCTTAAAACTACCTTCACAAGGGTGTTGGGTCTGATTGACAACAATATTCATGCCTCAAGTGTGGCGTCCAAAATAGGAGGGAAACTCTTATTTTTAAAATATTAAAAGTACATCCTTATAATTTCACTTTAGGCCTTAAGTGCCCATGACCCTTAAAAAAACCCTAACTTAAGTGGAAATTAGATCATAAAGTGTTTTTCTATTAAATGCTTTGGAAGTCCACAAATGTTTCTTTTTTCTCTTTTTCCCTTAGCCTTTTTAAGAACAACTCAAGGCTAAGGATTTATGCAAATTTATACCAAAAGGGGGACATTACAGTGCTTCTCACCCAAAATTGCTTGTCCTCAAGCAATTACAAAAGCCACGGGGCTGTCCCAACACTTTTTACTATGCAAGCTCTCCTTGTCAATGCCTCCAATGAAATGGAAGCTCTAAACCAAAGCCTTACCTTGTTGTACCTATGTGTTGGGGGCTGCCCCCAAGAGGTAGAGGTGTTCTCCCACCCTCTCAAAGACTTCTTAGGACTCCAAACTACCAACGCATGCAATACCGAGTTTTAGGGGATGTAGTCTCTTCCTCTTATGCCTCTATGAAGCACCATGTACAGCCAAGAGTGCTAAGGGAAAATATATTCAAGAGTTGTTACCTTGCTGCCCTGGATGAAAATTTACCCATGCACTCCATTCCTTGCTCGCGTGTTTGTCATGTCCCCCTTTTTGGAAATAAAGCAAAAGAAGACCCTTAACCTTATTGGTTTTCCGGGGGCTAAGGAAAAAGAAGAAAAAGAAGGAAAACATTTGGGTTCTTAAGAGCACTTGTGAAAAAGCACTTTATTGTTATAACATTCACTTAAGTTGGGACCCTTTGAGGTTCATGAGCACCCATTCCACTTAAGTGGATTATAAGAGATGTTCTTTTTATATTTTGAAAAAGGTGCTTTATGATTTCCATTTAAGAAGGGGGCATTTGAGGGTCACGGGCACTCAAGTGATTGAGTGAACGCTTATAAGAAAAGGTCCTTTTAATATTTGAATTGTTTTCCCTTCCTTTTGGATGCATCTATTTGGGGAAAGGCTATAAAGGTAAAGGGGGGATCTCGTGGAGAGGATTATGTTTTTTTTGGATGATTAATTTTTCTTGAAGTCTATGCACGAAAAGCTTGGCTTGTACCTTGAGGTCAGAAACCCTTCAATGTAGCTCAAAAAAGGACGAAATCCCTTAATTTCAGTTGGGAACAACTTTGTAAGGAAGTTAAGTGCTTCAATTGTAGAATTAAGGTGTTTTTAACACTTATTGATTCAATTGCAGGTAGGTGAACCACCTTCTGAGCTAGGCACAAATTTGGGTGGAGTATGTATAGGCAAAGCTCTGCTAGCAAAGGAAAAAGAAGCTTTGCCTTGTATTGGTGACCTGGTGTTGGTTGTGGAGGAAACAAATCAAAATTGCTCTGCTGCACCAACTCAAAAATAGGGTCAACAACACCTTAAGTTTTTTAGCTTTTTGTATAGCATGGAACTACCAGATTGTAGAATAAAAATGGAAAAGAACTGACCCTATTTTAGCTTGGAGCTTAAGGCTTCAAACTACGCATTCTTCCCCAGTGGAGTCGCCAAAAACTGTTGGCATGGAGCTGGCAGTGTTCTTTCCTACTTTACGTCGTTCCCTAGCAATATGAAATGCTTCAATTTGAATAGACTAGAAAAGGACTGGAAATGCTCGTCGATCCTCAGTGGAGAAAATGGATAAGGAAAAGAATTGAAACTGTTCGTTCTTCCCCAGCAGAGAAAATGGATAAGGAAAAGAACTGAAATTGCTCGTTCTTCCCCAGCAGAGTCACCAAAAAATTGTTGGCACGAAGGTGGATGAAAATGGTAATGGAAAAGGACTTGGAACAGTGAAGAAAATGGATAAGGAAAAGAACTGAAACTGTTCATTCTTCCCCAGTGGAGTCAATGGATAAGGAAAAGAATTGAAACTGTTCATTCTTCTCCAGCAGAGTCACCAAAAACTATTGGGTGAATATTTTGTCACCAGCTAACTGATGGGAAAATAGGTGTTTCCACCATATCATAGGGAGATTTATCGGTCAAATGTGCAGGTCGACCACATCAAAAGGGGACAAATCTCTCCTCTCATCAAGGGGAGGTTCCCTATAAATATGAAGTGCTATATATATATTAATATACTATAAATAAGCTAAAAATAACACTCAAGGGTAGGATAACACCATCCATCTCTCTTTTTTCAGAGATGATGTTCACAAATCAAAGGAGAAATCTTGGTGAAATGACAGAAGACACTTCTTTTCTTTCAGAAGTGTTGTTCAGTAAACAACATGAATCTTTCTGGGAGTGACAAGTAAATGTAACAGGACGCAATAACCAGTGGAATGAGGTGTAGCACAAAGTCTCCACCTCAACTGCCAAAGAGTGAAATATACAAAGGATAATGGGGGCACAAAGTTGTCCCAAAATCCTTTACATAGAAATAGAAAAACAAACACGTTAAAGATAATTGTGGCAGCACAAAGTCTCTCGACAGTCGGCTTCAAGACACCATGATTACTTCCACTAGTTATGCTTGTTAAATTAAATGGACAAGAATGCTTATAGGAAACAGACATAAGAACAATTTCTTAAATAATACAATCTATTCCAGCACAAAGTCTGAAAGGTCACTTGTTTTCTTATTCAAATAAAGAAATATGACTAACAATCTGAGCTCAAAGTCTCAGGAAATGCCTTTCAATTTGGGCAGATTTTTGCTTCTATAATAGAGAGATCTCTTTTGCATAAAATAAGAGATTACAATATATAGCACTGCCAAAAAGACTTGGGCACTTTGTTTCATGGAATGGTCAGGGATTGGATGCATTTTTAGTTCTGTCAAGGGGCCATGCTGAAATAGGGCATCGACCTTAACTGTGGCGTGTCAATTCATCTCAAATGTCCCCTCTAAAGTATGGGCCACCTAGTCCTCTTCTTGATATTTGCACAACTGTCCACTTCCTTGGTTTAATCGCTTCCTTGGTTTAATTGCTTCCTTGGTTCAATTGCTTCTTTGCTCTTCGGTTAAACCATCTCTTCAAACTTGTCTCTGAAATCTTCCACTTCCTTCCTTCGCTCGAAGCTTCCTTGAACCTTTGAACCTTTGAAATTTGAACCATTTTGGTTCAAGGTTCAACGGTTCATTCTCTTTCTCAGAATCCTTTGGTCTTTCAAAGTTTCTGTATCCTTTTCTTTTCTGTTGAACTTGTTGAACTTTTGAACTTTGAACTCTTTTGGTTCAAGGTTCAACAATTCAATGGTTCATTCTTTGTTCTTTGAATCCTTTGTTTTTCTAAGTCTCTCGAACTTTATTGAACTTGTTGAACCTTTGAACCATTTTGGTTCAAGGTTCAAGGGTTCAATGGTTCAATCTTTTTTTTTTGAAGTCTTCTTTTCTTCTAAGTCTTTCGAAGCCGTTGAACTTGCCGAAGCGCTTAACTCTTTAAGTCTGCCGACGTCGTTAAACCTGTGAGCCTGTTGAACCTTTGGAAGTAGGGTTCAATGGTTCAATGGTTCAATCCTTTGTTTGAAGCTTGCCGATGGACCTTTTGGTTGAACCTCGGCGTTGAACCAACCTTGAAATTGCCTAAGTGTTGGGAACTTGTTTCTTTGTGAGAGCTCGCATGTTGAAGTCATTGAACCTGTTGAACCTGTGAGTCCCTTAGCTGAAAAAGTAAATATTCCAATAATGGAATGAACATTGTTTCAAGTGAATATCCTCAGTGAATATCGAAGGTGTGATCATTTTGTTCTCCATCTAGCAGAACTACGGACTCTGTAGGCTGATTTCTACGGACTCTGTAAGCTTGCTTCTACGGACTCCACATGATTGTTTCTACGGACTCTGTAGGCTTGTTTTTACAGACTTTGTAGGCTTGTTTCTATGGACTCTGCAGGCATGCTTCTCCCAACTCTTACTGCAGATGGTGGCTGCTATGAGATGCTACAGTGACGTGGCGGCTACAGTGGCACAAGACCAAAATAGTTCATATGTTGTCCCAAAAAATGAGTAACAGATTTTAGGAACAACAGAATTCACCTTTCAAAAGGTGGAAACCTTTGTGGGATTAACTCTAGTGGGAGGCCAATAGCTTGGTGAGGTTGTAATTCATGAGGATGTGGAAAGTCTGACTGAGGCCTAGTTAGCACAAGTTAAAGTTGGAGTCTAGGGTTTGAAGTAGAGGATCCAAATTTTGTAAAAGGAGAAAAAAAGCTTGCAAATATAGGCAATTCTATCAATGCCAAATGCAATGACCAAAATGCTTGATGAGTCATTTTATGACATGCTTGAGGCACTTAAATCAATGAAACTAAGGCAAAGTGCATTAGAAGGGCAGTGTGTACTAGCCAGGAGTTTAGTTACCCAGTGGTAGGCCTTAGAAGACAAAATAGCCCAACTCCTTAACATTAAATCAAAGAGATAGAACCCAAATTTTAAGACCATCAGTTTGGGACATTTGAATACAATTCTAGGGATTGTGATTGAAAAGGTTAAAAGTTTAAGTGCATGGCACAATGGTGTGGAAAGGGTCCTAAAAGAGGATATGGAACTAATTACAAGAATTGAACAACTTCTTGGGACCATGCTTATAGAGCCTACACAACCCAATGCCCTTGGGATCATAAGTGATGAGGAATTCAAACATAGGGCTAATTTGGTAACCCAAAAAATCAAAGGAAAAATTCAGGGCAAATTTGGGGCTAATAATAGTAAAATCTTAGACATGATATTCAATGCATGGGAAAGGATAAATGAAGCCAGGGGCATTAAAGAGGCCATGGGTAGGAACAATAGAGAATTTGATGAATTGGTGGATCAAGAGGAGCAAATCATGAAGCATGTTATGGATCTGGAGCTAATTAATGAGCAACGTGACAAACCATGAGCATCCTCCAACAATGAAAATTAGAGGCCCCACTAACCAATTAGACAATATTTTATTTCATAGAATTTTGTAACATTTTGAAATAGAATATTCCATTTTAAAGGCATATGGTAGTTTGTTCGCATATTTGCCTTTAGGTCAGTATGATTGTGAAAAGCACGTGTATTTTATAACTTGTAAGGATAGCTATCCTTATCCTTGTACACCTGTATCTTGTTATTGATCGGTATACTGCCTAATCTTCCTATAAAAGCATGTATTACCATTTGTTAAAGGGAGAAATTTTTGAGAAAATTTGTATAATTTAAAGAAATTAATATAATAAAAGGAATTCTGCAAAGATTATCCATGTTTGATGTGTTAATTGTCATTTTAGCTTTTCTCTCAATTGCTAGTTAAGGTCTTGAATTTGAATGGTGTCTTGGAATTCTAAGTTATATCCTTATAATCATTAGGTTTCTAATTTGTGCAATATGCTAGATTAGCTGAAAGATCTTTGGTTCTCCTTCATTTTCATTTTACTCTATTTTCAGATGTACATGTGTTATTTGATAATAATAGTAATTCTTTAAAATAAGAATGGGTTCTTACTTGTGATTCTTTATACTATACTTTCAAATTGGCCTAGTATATAGTGGAATTTGAGCTTAGGTTGTTTTACATTATATATTGGTTTGAATGCATACTTAGTTGAAATTGATACTTTTTCATAATGTTTAAGGCTAAAATTGGTAATCACCCTTTTCTTTTCTACCTTACCTTTCTCTTTGCTCCTTTTTTACCCCAAGATCATTTTAGTTTGAGCTTCATTATAAATATCCACTTAGATTAGTCTGTAGCTTAAATCTAGAGCGTAATTCACTAAGTATTAACATAGATTATTAACAATCTATGAACAAATGGACCAAGGTGGCTCCCAACCACCAAATTATATAAATATTTTGGAACAATTTATCTTGCACTACTGCTATTTCACCACAGGTAACTACATTGCCAAATCTTACAACTCATGCCTTGAATTTTCAAAATTTTAAAATGAGCAGTATTCTTTAAATACTAAGAGCACTTGTGGTTCATTTAGAATCATCAACAATATCATCACCCAAAAGAACACAAGGCATTAAACAAATCTCCAAGGATGAGAAAAGGTCATGTGATGAAGCCATGTGGTGTGAGGTACCAAAAGTAATTACCTATGTGGAAGGCTAGGATGCAATTACAATAAGTGTTTTTCCCTTATCTTCTCCCTTTCTAATATATTTGGCCTTATAAGACTCATGTGTTAATGAACTTTGATTGGTAGAATAAATGACATTGATATTATGCTTCTCAAGCATCTTAGTCATTTACTCAACCTACTTCTTCATGCATTTGACTTCATCGTGCCTATATTTCTTACAATAGGCATAGGGGAGTCACTTTTTATTGGGTTTTCCATCTGAGGAGAACTCTTTTGATGTTTTGGATTTAATGTTAGATTTTTGACTCTTTTTTTGCTCTAGGTCCTTGTTTTGTTTTTTTTCATTGCTATTATTACAAGCCTTCTATTTATCATGACTCACAATTAAGACATGATTTGGAGGACTTTAGGGTACCCATTTAAATAAGGGTGTCTTACTCTGAAGTCAAGTCACTATCAAAATCATTCAAGTACATCATGGTCCATGTAGCTTCAAGGCCATGTTTGGTGGCATGGAAGGTAGAAACAAAGATAGAATAGTCAGATCCTAATTTCATACTGATGAAAATAAACAATTGGTCATCCTTTTTTTCAATGTTGCATAGTTTCATCTATAAGTTGAGTGATTTGAAATTTGTGAAGAATTCCTGTATGGTATAAAATTTGTTTGGGCTCAAAATGATAAGCTAATTCTCCAACTCATAACCTCTCGTTATGTCTTGCTTCCTAAATAATGTTTCCAATGTGGTCTACACTTAATTGAAAATAGTTTTAGATTCAGTATGAAAGAGAAAGTTAAGAGACATAGATAGGCATAATAGACCATAGGATTCTTGTGCCATGATGAAGTTACAATGCCAAACTACAAACAAGGTATCAAATCCAATCGCCTTCGTATTTATATGCTGCTCCAGCTGTAGATTAATGTCTGAGATACTAGAGGACTGTTGTAGCTCAACCTTTTCACCATATACAATCTCCATTTATTATATGCTGCGGCTGGTTTGTATGGAGTTGGATCTCCTTTGAAATGCAATCGATCCTCTAATGATCGCTGCAAGTAATCTTTCCAATGGCGCTAGGGCTAGTATGAACCCTTTATGAATCCACAAACAATGTGCATAAAATCATCAATGAATATACTCCATTGAAACTCCTCCAATATGCTCAATGTGACCACTGAATAATAGCCGCCTATTGATTGCAGCGTTTGGGTGATATTTCAAGCCTGTGGACAGCAAAATCTGAGAGATACCACGTTCTCCAAGACTGAATTACAAAAAAACCCTAGTTTTTCCTCTCTCCAACAAAGGTTTCATAAAAAATTAGACAAGTGTAGAATGCTTTCCTTTTTCCTTTGAATGTTTATATGCCCCTCATGAAATGGCATGACCCCCTAGGTAGCTTCTTGACTTTAAAATATATTTTAAAATTTGCTTTAGATTGACTTTATTAAGTCTCTTTAAATGGGCACCCAAACCAAAGTGTTTTTTTTATAATTCGATTTATAACATTAAATGGCCCCATTAATATAAAGTCAAAATAAATCATTATGGATGTGCACTTTTTAATAATTAATTATTATTAAAGTCTTACTTTAATAATAATTAAAATAACATATCTCTCACAATAATCATCATTTTCTCATTCCGTCAGTGCCAGAAGGTCATCCACTGAAACCACTACCCCTCCAGGTGCCTTACCAAAAATAGTAAGGTTGGCCTCTATCACTCAACTGACTTACTATAAATAGTAAGTGCATCAAAATGGAGCCAGAAACCTCTGAATAACATCCCCTCTAAAAATGCCAAGGGTCTGGAGAGCTAAACATTGCAAACTACCACCCGAAGAGCTCATTAATGCCCCAACTAGACCCCCTAAACAATAACATTAGCCTACAAGGGTCAGATGGTAGGCTAATCCAATGAGATGCTGAGACGAGCTAAAAAAGGGACATTACAATCTGCCCTTCCTGAAATTGCTTGTCCCCAAGCAATCTCAACTCCAGATGTTGCAAAATATCCTCTCTCTCCCATGTAGCATCCTCTACCGGTAAATCCCTCCATTTGATCAAATATTACCTGATGATTCTATTACGTAAACGATGCTCTCTGGAATCAATGATAGCCTCAGGTACTAGTATCGATTTCCCCTCCTCGTCAAGGGGCAGTAATGCTGTAGAAGGGATAATATTGTGTCCGAATGTTTTTTGAGGCGAGACACGTGAAATACATTATGCACCTTGCTCTCTGCCGATAGCTCCAGCTCATAAGCCACCTCGCCCACACACCTGGAAATCTTGAAAGGACCATAATATTGTGGCTTGAGCTTCTCGGCACCAATCTACTTGAGAGTGGACTGGCGGGATGGCTGCAGCATCAAGTACACCATGTCACCAACATCAAATGATCGCCCAACTCTCTTTTGATTTGCATACTGCTTCTACTGATTTTGTGCCTTTTGTATATTCTCCTTCAGAGATATCATGATATCTTGGCTCTCCTAAAGAAGATCCCTAGCACTAGGCACCCTACTGTCACTCAACAACAAATCTAGAAAGTTGGGCGCATCATACCAATATAAAGCCATGAATGGTGTCATCTGTATGGACATGTGGTGAGTGGTATTGTAACAATACTCACACAAGTGGAGCCACTTCACCCATGCCTTTTGTTGCCCTGCTATATAATTTCGGAAGTATCCTTCCATTTATTAACATTATCCGTCTGCCCATCCGTCTGCGGGTGGTAATTCGTACTCGGAGTAAGCTCGGTCCTGCTAAGCCTGAATAGCTCTTGCCAGAAATGGCTCATAAACCTGTTGTCGCAATCACTAACTATACTCCAAGGCAATCCGTGGACCCTGCAATACCTCTCGAAAGAAGAGATTAGCAACCTGTGTCGCTGAACATGTAGCTGAGATTGGAAAGAAGTGGGCAAACTTTGTAAGTTGATCAACAACCACATAAATACAATCCTTGCTTTGGGCTTTGGGTAAGCTCGTAATAAAATCCATAGATAAACACTCCCACTTCCTATCCAGAATGGGAAGTGGCTGAAGAAGACCTGAAGGAAATGTGTGCTCTTGTTTATTCTATTGGCAAACAGGGCACTCTCTCACACACTGAAGAACCTCGGCCTTGAGACCTTTCCATGTGAACCATTCCCGAATCTGCTTGTGTCTTAAAATAGCCGGGGTGTCCTGCCATGGGAACATCTTGAAAGGCCCTCAATACCTTGTTCTTCCCTTGTAAATGATGAGCTCATTTACAACGGAGTATCTAATACCCTGTATCGTACCATCAATGATACCTGAGGCCCATGGGTCCTTGGCATACTTAGCTGAAATCAAGTGCCTCCAATCAGCTGTAACGTCGACAATGGGGCTCAAATGTGGTCTACGAGATAACACATTAGCAACTATATTTTGTTTCCCTTTGACATAGGCTATGCCAAAGTCATACGCCCGCAACTTACTAACCCATTTTTGCTTGCGGTCATTAAGATCTCGCTGTCCAAGGAAATGTTTTAGGGTATTATGATCTATCCTGACACAAAATTTGCTGCCCACTAAGTATTTCTTGAATTTAGCCAATGTGTGCATAATGGCTAACATTTCCTTATCATAGATGTTGTAGCTCCGCTCTACCCCCCTAAGTTTCCTGCTCTCAAATGCTATGGGGTGTTTATCCTGCATCAACCCTGCACCAATTCCCTCACTAGAAGCATCACACTGAAGCTCAAATGATCTAGTAAAATCTGGTATAGCAAGAACTGGGCTAGTACTCATCGAATGTTTGAGCTTCTCAAAACATTGTTGTGCCTGATCGGTCCAAATGAAAGCTCCTTTCTTTGTCAAATCTGTAAGTGGTGCAGCCTATTGAGAAAAGCCCTTGACAAAGCGTCTATAGAAGCCACATAGTCCCATGAAACACCTAAGTTGTGTGAGATTCTCGGGAGTAGGTGTAAAGACCCTTGCAATTTTGGCCTTTAATTTTTCGTTTGAACACTTAGGAATTTTGTCAAACAGTTGGCAAACAATCTTTTTCCAGCTGGTAAATGTTTGCTTGTTTGGCTCCCTGCTTTTTGAGTGATGATAAGATGCATAAAATGACTTACTAGTTTGCCAAATGACTGCAAATGAATTGAAATGTAATGCAAGGTAATTTTCTGACTTTCTCAACTATATGAAATGCAAAATTCACAACTCCAAGTGACTAAAAATGAAATGCATGTACAGCTACAGCCATATGACAATATATCAAACAATTGACATGCGAACTCCCAACTCTATTAAGACTGAAACTTATGCAAATATGAAGCTACAGCTAAAAGGCATTTTGTCAAACATATGCTATGCGACCTTTCAACTTCATCTTGATATTCAGAACTGGAATTCTGATTTACATACAATTGATTACTATGCTCATAATCTGATTACAATGATTTGGCATTCAAGAACATTCACATAGCAACGCAACATTAATGACAATGATTATACTTCAGACTTTTGACTGTAATTTTGGCATGACATATGCTGATAGGATAGTGAGCTAATGACTGAAACAATGCAACCTATGACAACAATATAATGACAGACTTTAAGTAGCAATGAGGAGAACCTGGTCAACCCAATGAGCCCACAGTTTGTACTTAAATTGCTGCTGTAGATGCAGACCACAAAATGCATCAATACTCCTTCAAACTGATATTATTTGCTTTCAACCTTGATCGCATATGTTGCTTGAATGACTCTGAAATGATGCTTAATTGCTGTCAACACTGTTCATGTTACTATTCATGGCACTATTCATGTTACTATTCATGACACTGTTCATGTCACCTTCAATCTCTCCAAAATTCACTCCAAATACTCTCAAATGGAACGCCCTTCTCTCAACAAAAATGATGCTAAAATAGAAGTCAAAAGGCACAAAGCTGAAGACCCCACACCCAATCGACCTCCATGAATGCTGAAGCAATAAACCCCAATGTGAAAGACTGAAGTATCTCTCACCCAAATTATGCAACCCTTCGGAGGATCTTTCACCACCTCAGTTATGCCAATCAAAGAGAGTGACCGTTCTCAATGACTGAAGTAGAAATTTGCAGAAACCCTAGGCTCCCCAAGTAATTGGTCAAAGCAAATGTCATGTACTGGATGTGAAACAATGAGCCTAGCCCTCTATTTATTCTTTTCCACCAAGAGGTGTTGGCCCCTTCTAGAAGATTCTCTCTTTTAAAATAATATTTAATTGCACTTTAATAATGTTAAAATATTATTATAATATAAAGTGCAAATAAACATTATAACATGAGAAATACATTATCTCACCCCAAAACCATAAAAAATCAAATGTGAAGCCACAAGCAACTACCCAAATGACCCTCTTATCAACTTCTTGGCCTACGAGGGTCCAATGATAGGCCAAACTCCAACAATGTCTGAATACTAGTTAGAAGGGGACATTACAGTCCACTCTCCTTGAAATTGCTTGTCCCCAAGCAATCTCAACTCTGGATGCTGCAGAATCTCCTCACTCTCCCAAGTAGCATCCTCAACCGGCAAATCCCTCCATTTGATCAAATACTCCCTGATAACCCATCTCCGCAACTGTCTCTCTCTGACATCCAAAATAGCCTTCGGGCACCAAAATCAGTTTCCCCTCATCATCCAAGGGAGGTAACACTGTGGAAGGCACAACACCATGTCCTAACACCTTCTTGAGGCATGACACATGAAACACATATGCACTTTGTTGTCTGTCGGCAACTCCAACTTATGAGCCACCTCTCCAACTCTCATGATGATCTTGAAAGGCCCATAATAGCGTGGCTTAAGCTTCTCGGCACCACTCTTCTTGAGAGTGGATTGTCGGTACAGTTGCAACATCAAATACACCATATCACCAACCTCAAAAGAGCACTCAGTCCTCTGATCTGCATACTGCTTCTACTGATTCTGTGCCTTCTGAATATTCTCTTGAAGAGCTTTCATGATACCTTAATTCTCCTGTAGCATATCTCTAGTGCTAGGCACTCTACTGTCATTCAGCGATAAGTCAAGGAAACTAGGCACCTCATATCCGTACAATGCCATGAATGGAGTCATCTGAACAAAAAGATGGTAAACAGTATTGTAGCAATACTCACAAAGATAGATCCACTTAACCCATCCTCTCTGCTGCCCTGCAATGTAGTTCCTAAGATATCCCTCCATGCACTTATTAACAATCTGTCTGTTGATGGTAACTAGTGCTCAGAGTGAGCTCGATCCCACACAATCTGAAAAGCTCCCGCCAAAAATTATCCATGAACCGACTGTCCCTGTCACTCACAATACTTCGAGGTAACCCATGCACTCTGAATATCTCACAGAAAAACAACTCCACCACCTGTGTAGCTGAATATGTAGCTATGATCGGAAAGAAATGGGCATATTTAGTGAGGCGATCAACAACCACATAGATGCAGTCTTTACCTTGGGCCTTTGGCAAGCCCATAATGAAATCCATCAAGATGCATTCCCACTTCCTATCAGGAATTGGAAGTGGCTGAAGTAATCTTGCAGGGTATGTGTGCTCTTGTTTATTCTGCTGACAAACAGGACACTCTCTGACATACTGAAGAACATCTGTCTTAAGACCCTTCCAAGTGAAACACTCCCGTACCTGCCTATATGTCTTGAAGTACTTGGGATGCCTTGCCAAAGGTGAATCATGAAAGGTCCTCAACATTGTTTTTCATCTCCGATCTTGGGGTCAAATAAATCCTCCCTTGGTAAATGATCAAATCATTTACCACCGAATATCTCTCATGCTGCACTGACCCATCAACTAAGCCAGAAGCCCAAGAATCCTTGGCATACTCTACAACAATCATATGTCTCCAACCCTTAGAGATCTCAATCATGGAGCTGAAATGTGGTCGGCGAGACAATGCATCAGCAACAACGTTCTGAGTCCCCTTAACATAGGCAATGTCAAAATCACAGGACTGTAGCTTACTGATCCACTTCTATTGACGATCATTAAGGTCTCGCTGTCCTAGAAAATGTCTCAGGCTATTATGATTTGTCTTCACACAAAATTTACTGCCTCCGAGATACTGCTTGAATTTGGCCAAGGCATGCATGATGACCAACATCTCATTATCATATATGTTGTAGCTCTTCTTTGGACCCCTTAGCTTCCTACTCTTGAAAGCTGTAGGATGCTTGTCTTGCATAAGGACTACACCAATCCCCTCTCCTGAAGCTTCGCACTAAAGTTCAAAGGGCTGAGTGAAATTAGGTAATGCAAGAACAGGGCATGTAGTCATCAATTGCTTAAACCTGTCAAAACATTCATGTGCTTCTGAAGTCCGTTCAAACGCCCCCTTTGTCAAATCCGTAAGTGGTGCGGCATGTTGTGAATATCCATTCAAAAATCTGCGGTAGAAGCCACACAATCCCAAAAAACCCCTCAACTGTGTAAGGTTCTCAGGTGTAGGCCACTCAATGATAGCTCTGACCTTGTCAGGATCCATGCACGTGCCCTCTGCATTGATGATGTGACCCAAGTACAGCAACTCTATCATGGCCAAATCACATTTGGATTCTGTTGTAGCGTGGAATTGCACCCTTGTGGGAGAGTTTTTCAGGCTCTCTCACTCCCAGCTACAAAATTGGAGCAACCTCAAGCTGTGGGTACCCTGTAGTGAGGTTGAACCTCTAGGCTTTTTAATTAGGCTAGCTTCTCAGAGGCTTCATTTCAGCTGTTCCCACATATTAAAACCTATTTTTGACCAAGGAAAAGGGAGAGAAAGGTAACATAAAAAGGGAAAATTGAACTAAGAAAGATGATGCACCAAATAGAGAGTGACCCACATAAGCATGAAATGAACACTAATTCAGCATAAGATAATTCTGCTTACACCTCACAACTGGTTAATTTGCATCAATTTCATAAACTAGGCTCGCTAAGCCATATATGAAGCAGAGAGGAATTTTGAAATTCACACCAAGCGTCCATTAATGGCAGAAAAGCTCAAGTTCAGATCTGCAACTAACCAGAAAATACCTGAAAATAGGTAAGAAGACAGGACAAGGGACATGGAAGAACACTTATTCACAAGGCCATCATGCACAATCTTGCTAAACACGATTTTCAGACAAGAGATAGGTAAAAGTAATCTTTATTGCTTCAAAGGTCTTTCTTACAAATTTTTGACAGGCTTCTTCCTTGTCAAAAATGAGGATGTCTTCTTCTAAAAAGAACCGAGACATATATAGAAAAGGGGAAGACCCAAAGAGAAGAGGCGAGCAAACATAAATCAATAAATGAGCCCCAACCACCTGTTGACGCTGCGGATTGCAACCTTGATAGGACACTGAGCTTTTGTCTTCCACGCATCACAGTGGAAACTCCCCTCTTCCCTGTGGGCCTGGCAAAACTGGGGGGAGAGTCTCTAGATAAGGGCTAGCTCCCTTTGATGTATCTCTGAGGTCCTAGATTTTCTACTACTAACAAATAAATAAAAAGGGGGGGTTGAAAAGGGAGAAGGATGTTGAAAACAAAACCTAAATTAAACAGCGATACACCAAAAAAGTTTGATCTACTTAGCTTGAACTTACACTTTACACCAAGAACAAGCTGACATACACTTCATTTGATAAGGGAAACTCTTCTATATCAGTGAGTCAGGGGTCTGTGGAGATACAGGGAGGAAGAACTACCAGAGGTGTTCTAAGACACTCTATGGCAGCCTGTTCACATGCGCCTATACTCTGCTGTAGACACTTCTAATAGACCTGCAGAAAAGAAACTTCACAATTCACTAGACATGCTGGAATCATTCTGTGAAAGCATAAAGGAAAATGACTAAACACAAAACAAAAACATAGACATATGCTTGAGTACAAGCTCAAATAGAGGTAAAAATGCTATGTCTTGGTTCAAGGTAAAATCCGGTAGAGCTCCGCCTTACAAGAGATTTTTGGGCAGAGCTTTGCCTTACAAGCTAAGAGATATCTTCTCAAAATGAGAAGTTTACAATATATCGAGAGAGAAGTAAAGGCGCTCTTTTTGGAAAAGACTTTTGGCGCCCTTTGACAAGTGGCCCATGTGCGCTGAGAGCGTTGGGAAGAGGAAGTTGCTGTTGCTGATATCATCCTTCTAGAAGAGGCCTCCTAAAACCATGCTGTGTAATCACCGGTCTTGACTTTGGCGTTCAAAGATTAATGTGAAAGCATGGGCCGTGCCTCTTTTTTTGCAAACAAGACTGCTCCTTCAAGATATTCACGCGATTTGTCTGCTCATTAATGTAAAGTGAAGAAAATGGGTCGCGCCGTTCACTGTTTGCGCCCCTTGATGACTACTTGGCGGATATTGTGTCAACCGCTGGAGTAACTCCTTGAGTCGACACCTTCCTTTGCCACTTGGATTGTTTTGTCCGTTTTTGCACTGTCTCTTCCTGGCTTTGTCTTTTCTGGCTCCTTCGGCCCTCGGGGGCTATCCTCTCGGCGGGTCGCTGAGTTCACTCGCGGCCTGTCCTTAAGCTTTTTTTCAAAATCAACGGCTATTTCACCGCCTTAAATTTGACATCTGTGCACCCGTCACTGGGCGTTTGAACGTCCAATGGCTAGTTCGCCGTGCTTGATTTTGATGTCTTTGGGCCCGTCACCCCTTGGAATTTCTTTGGCCTTTTCCTTTCCTTCAGCTTTTTTTGCTCTGGTCGGGCTTTGTCTTAGTCGGGTCCTCATTGTTTTGGCGGCCAAATTTCTTCGGACTTTTGTCCGAAGGATATCTTTCCTTCTGTTTTGCCTTCGTTCGGGGTTTTCCTTTTGGTCATTTTTCCCGCCGACAAAATGTCCGCAAGAATTATCTCGATCACTTTGACCTTCGAAATCTTTCTTCGGGTTTTCTTTCTTCGGGCGTATTCCTTCAGACTTTTTGTCCGAAGGAATTGCCTTAACATTTTGCCGCAGGATTTTATCTCGAAAGACATTGTCTTTGCTTTATGAATTTCTTCGGGCAAAATGTCCGAAGGAATTCCTTCGGGCATTTTGTCTGAATAAATTCTCTTGTTCACTTTTCCGAAGGAATTCCAACTTGCCTTGTTCACTTTTTCGAAGAAAATCTTACCCTTTTGGCCTTCTCTTTGATCTCTTCGTCAGCGTTCCTGCCCTCCGCAAGGGCACTGGAACGGTCCCTTTTATGCTTGACTGCCCTTCGCAAGGGCATTGGTCCTTCAGGAGACTCTCTTGAACCTTCTGATTGAGCCGTTTGATTGAACCAATTCTTTGAACCAAGCCAACTGAACCAAGTCGTTGAACCAAACCAACTGAACCGACTGCTTGAACCAACTCTTTGAACTGACTGACTGAACCAAATGATTGAACCCTTTGATTGAACCAACCGATTGAACCAACCGATTGAACCAAACGATTGAACCAACTGAACTAAACCGTCTGAATTGAACCGTCTGAACTAAACCAAACGTTGAACCAACCGATTGAATGGTTCAATGGTTCATCGGTTCAATGGTCCGAAGAGCTTTGTAAGAGCCTTGCATTCTTTGAACTGGTTCATCTTCTGCCAAAAGACTTGTGCAACCCAAAAATTGTACTGGCTCAGAACAACAGGGGAAAAGGGGGACCGATTTTGGCTTGTAGGACCAAAATGGTCAACACCACCCTCCATGAATTCTCACCCACACTTGGGTTAATTAGAACTAATCCTTCTTCAACGAAATAACCACCATTAGCTCCAAAAGTCTTCCAGCCCTTTCATTGGTCGAGAAACGCACTAGAAGACAAAACTTGTTGAGGATGACGATGTCATGGCCCACTAAGAAGGAAAAGTCCAGGAATGTCTTAAATGCTCGAGCTATCTTTTCTAATTGCTTGATTTTTATCTTTCATCTCCACGCCATCCTCCACTTGTTTGCTTACATGAGGACAAAATTCTTACACCTATAAACTTGACTGAGCCATGCTGCCTCTACACTTGTCGGTTGTTGGTCAGAGATGATGGCCATGTCGAAGGACATAAACCTTCATAAATTTCCAGCTACCAGCTTACGCCAGTCATTTGGACCCCCCTTCCCCCCCGTGCTCTGATCGGTCGTCCTTGTGCCACTTGTCTTTTATTGATTGGCTTTTCTACTCCAACTTATGCCACGTGGCAGCCTCTCATTCGTCTGATCATGACTTCAGGCTTTCGTGGCTACTCAATTTGCTTCATGCTCTCTGCACCTTAAGTCTTCAGGATTTTGGAGTCGTAAGTCTTCGGACTTATTTCTTCTCGGTCTTTTTTCTGCTGGCTTTTGTAAGGTACCCCTCTGATTTTTGGAAATAACCCTTCCCGAAGGGAAAGAGCCCTTTAGGGTTCTTGAAAAGGACTTTCTCGAAGGGCAAGAGACCCTTTGGGCTTTGTTAAATGGCACCTCTCGAAGGGTAACATACCCTTTGGACATTTTGCTTGAGACTTTCGGAAATATTGCAATGGTCCTTCTGAAAGGAACGTACCCTTCGGAATCTTTGAAAGCTACTCTCGGATCCTTTGAAATGGTCTTTCGAAAAAGTGTTTGGTTTTTGTGGAGAGAAAAGTAACCCTTCGGAAATATTGTTTTAGTCCACTTTCCCGAGAAAAGAACCCTTCGGGAAAGTTGTATAGGGCAACTTGTTTAACGAGTTCATTTCTTCGGAACCTTTCTTTCGGACAAATTGTCCGAAAGAATTTCATTACTTAGCTGAAAACGAAAGTCCCGAAAAGAACACTTGGCCGAAAAGAAAAACATTCCTTTGGGAAATTGGGTGGACAATTGCTGCTAGATTTCTTGTAGGTTTGCTTTCAAACATTGCTGCTGGATCCATTTCTAAGCCTTTGACTAAATGTTTCGTCAAACCATGTAAGAACTTCATATGTGGGCCAAAAATGGCCAATAGACTCCTTGGCATACAAGGACTCCCTGCCAAGAATGCCCAACACTGTATCCAAATGAGCCATGTGCTCCTCCCATGTCCTGTTGTACACCAAAATATCATCAAAGAAGACCAACACAAACTTCCTCAGCTATGCATGAAAAACCTTGTTCATGGTGGACTAAAATGTAGCAGGTGCATTGGTCAGCCCAAATGGCATAACCACAAACTCAAAGTGTTCACAATGACATTTGAAAGCGGTCTTCTCAATATCCTACTCCCTAACCCGAATCTGATGATACCCCGTTCTCAAATCTATATTGGAAAAATAATGGGCACCATGAAGTTCATCAATTAACTCATCGATCTTGGGAATAGGATACCTGTTCTTAATGGTCCTCTTGTTCAACATCCTGTAATCAATACACATCCTCAACGTACCGTCCTTGACCAGGACAACTGATGAAGCAAATGGTGATTTACTTGGTCAAATGTGTCCCATATCTAGCAGCTCCTTAATTGTTTTTTCTATCTCATCCTTGAGCCACTTGGGATGCCTGTAAGGAGTGATGATTACGGGCTTAGCCCCTAACTCAAATTCTATGATGTGCTCAATCCCTCTGTTTGGAGGTCTACCAGGTGGAATGTCACTGAACACCTTGGTATACTTGATCCTCAACTCCTGTATGTCGGGGTGATACACTGGCTTTGGTGGCTCCTCTTGTGCTGGCATCAACACACATGCTGCTGCCCACTCAACCATGTCATGCCGCATTAGCCTCTCCATCCTCTTAATTGATATTGTCTTGCAACTAATGTCTCATATGGCCTTAAGCACATGTGTCTTCCCTTTCACTTTAAACTTCATCTCCATGTCACGAAGGTTGAGGGTAAACTCACCAATATCATGAAGCCATTTCATTCCCAAGACCATGTCAATATCTCCCATATTTACCACATAAAACTCTGCCTTGAACTCATAGTTGTTTAAGAGCATGGGAAGTCCTGGAATCATCCTGTCACACTTAAGAGTATATCCATCCGCAACCTTCACCCTTATTCCATCAAATTCTTCTGTTCTAATCCCACATCTTTCCACCAACCTAACATCGATGAAATTATGTGTAGCACCAGTATCAAGTAATGTGATGATTTTTTGCCCTGCTAGAACTCCACGCATCCTGAAAGAGCCCTCACACTGTAGGCTAGTGAGACATGCCTCCTGAAGCTTTACTTCACTATCAACCTCCTGCTCCTGCTGTTCTGCCTTTTGTTCATCCTTCTCTAATTTTGGCTCTTTATGTTCCAACTGTTGATCCTCTTTTTCTGATTTTGAATCCTCATTGACAACCCACATGACCCTGTTAGCTTTGCCCTTAGGTCTCAACGGACAATTATGGTTTGCATCATAAGGCCCTTTGCAGTAGAAGCACAACTTTTTCTTCCGCAAATCATTGAGTGTCTATCAAATGGCATTGCTGATTTCCCCTTTTGATCCGTCTTTTCCTCCTTGGGAAATGTCTTCCTGTCCTTATATGATGATGATCCCCTAGATGTGAACTTGCTTTGTGGTGCTGCGAGTTCCATACTCCTGACCTTCTTCATTGCTTTCTGTAGTGTAAGGAGATCAAAAGCCTTTATCCATCCTCTCAAAGGCTCCAATCCCTCAATGAATAACACCACCAACCGTCTCTTGGATATATTAGGGACCATCACTGACAATTTGTGGAAATCTCCAATGTAACTCTCCAAACTACCAACCTGCTTGAGCTGGGCCAAATCTCAGAAGTAGGATTCTGGGTCCTTGTCGAAGCGCTCAACTAGTCTATCCACAAACTCCTGGTATGACGTGATGCGGCTATGCTGCAGTGTAACCAACCCATGATACCACCACTCATGTGCTACTCCTTCCAAATGTAAAGTGGCATATTTGATAGCTTCCTGTTCTGAAATGGGTCGAAGTGTCAAGAAGGTATCCAACTTGTGAATCCATGACTATGTTGTAACCTTCCCACCGCCATCAAACATGGGTAATGTGAGCTTATTAGTAGCCTGCTTAAGTTCCTTGTTTTGGTTCCTAGGTCTTCTCTCCTGTCTAGACCTATAGTATTCTCTTCTCTGGTTCACAAACCTATCAAAATTCATGCGTTCCCGTACCTCTAGGGTCAACAAATCCCACTCATTCGCTGCCATAACCAAATCAACAAATCTTAGTTCCTCTTCTTCAACATTCCCCTCCTGCTCTCCTCTCAAAAATGTAGGTCGAGTAGGTCTATCTGCAATGCGTGAAGGAGCACAATGGGTGCTAGGTGTTCCAACTCACCCCTGTTATCATTTGCAACCTTGTTTTGATGTATCTGTTGACGCTGTGGATTGCATCCTTCACAGAAGGTTGAGCTTCTGTCTTCCACGCGACACAATGGAGACTCCTCTCTTTCTTGTGGGTCTGGCAAAACTGAGGGGAGAATCTCTAGATAAGGGCTAGCTCCCTTTGATGCATCTCTGAGGTCCTGGATTTCCTACTGCTAACAATGGGGGGGTTGAAAAGAGAGAAGGGTTACTAAAAACAGAACCTAAACTAAACGGTGATGCACCAAAAATGGTTGATCTACTTAGCTTGAACATACACTTTCCACCAAGAACAAGCTGATATACACTTCATTTGATATGATAAATTCTTCTACATTAGTGAGCTAGGGGTCCTCTAGAGATACAGGGAGGAAGAACTACCAGAGGTGTTCTAAGACACACTATGGCAGCCTGTTCACATGCGCCTATACTCTGCTGTGGACACTTCTGGCTAACCTGCAAAAGAACTCACAATACACTAGACATGTTGGAATCATTATGTGAAAACATGAAGGAAAATGACTTAACACAAGACAAAGCCTTAGACATATGCAAAAGTGCAAGCTCAAACGGAGGCAAAAATGCTTCTTTTTGATTCAAGGTAAATTTTGGCAGAGCTCTGCCTTACAAGCTGAGAGATCCCTTTCTCAAAAGAGAGTTTACAATATATATATAGAGAGAGGAAGCAATGGTGCCCTTTTGGAAAAGACTTTGGCGCTCTTTTTACAAGTGGCCCATGTGCGTTGAGAGCATTGGGAAGAGGAAACATAGAAAGAGAATGCTGTGTCGACTGTCAGTTTTGACTTTGTGTTTAAAATATATTAAACGTCATGTGTGAAAACATGGGCCCCGCCATTTGTCTGCAAACAAGACCACTCCTTCAAGACATTCACACGGTTTGTCTGTTCATCAATGCAAAGTGTGGAAAAAATAGGCCGCGTCTTCACTGTTCGCGCTCCTTGATGACCGCTTGGCGAGACTGTTTCAACTGCTGGAATAACTCCTCTGCTGACGCTTACCTTTTTGCCACCTGGATTGTTTTGTCTACTTCTGCTCTTAGCTTTTGTCTTTTCCTGGCTCTCTCGGCCCTCGGGGCTATCTTCTGTCAATCCTTAGCTCTTCGGGCTCCTTTCTCGGCAGTCTCTTCCTTTTGGCTTTAAGGCCTTTGAATTCCTTTGGGTTCACGCTCAAGCATTTAAAGATCAACAGCTATTCTATTGCCTTGAATTTGATGTCTGTGGGGACGTCATCGGACATCTGGATTCCAACGGCTAGTTCACGATGCTCAATTTTGACGTCTTCGGGCCCGTCACCCCTTGGTCAATTCCTTCGGCTTTATTGGCTCTCGGCTTTATTTTTGAAGTGTTCCTTTGACCGGGCTTAGTCTTTGAACCCTCTCGAAGGGAATGTGTCCCTTCGGGCTTTGAGAAAGGTCCCTTTCACGGTTGCCGAGAGTCCCCCGCAAGGGCACCTTCCCTTCGGGGTTCTTTCGACTGCCTTGGCTTTACAAATCCTTCGGACATACAAATCCTTCGGACAAAATGTCCGAAGGAAATGTTCCCTTCGTTTTGACACTTGTTTCTTTCGGCGGGCTTTCCTTTTCGGGGGAATTCCCTCGGACAAAATGTCCGAAGGAATTCCTTTGGACTTTTTGTCCGAAAGAATTCACCTTGTCATTTTGCCACAGAATTCTTTCTGAATGATAATCTCTTTTTGGTTCTTTGCCTTTGTGAATTTCTTCGGACAAAATGTCCGAAGGAATTCCTTCGGGCATTTTGCCCGAAGAAATTCAACCTTTGTTTTGGCCTATTTTTTTGCCTTGTCTATCTTTTTGAAGGAAACCTACCCTTTTCTGCCTTGTTCACTTTGATCCCTCCGCAAGTGTTCCCTGCCCTCCGCAAGGGCACCTTTGGGTCCAGAATTTCCCTCCGCAACCTGTTGGAATAGTCCAGTTTGCACCTGACCGTCCTCTGCAAGGGTACTTGCCCTTCGGAGCCTCTTTGACCTTCCGATTGAATCAACCGATTGAACCAAAACACTTTGAACCAAACCGACTGAACCAACTGATTGAACCAACCGATTGAACCAACAGATTGAACCAACCGATTGAATCAAACACTTTGAACCAAACCGACTGAACCAATCGATTGAACCAACAGATTGAACCAAACACTGGTTCAAAGTTCAAGTTCAAAGTTCTTGGAAAGATCATGCCATTGAACCCCGATGTCGAACCACCTTTTCCAACTTTAAGGAAATGTGCCTTCAAGTTTTGTTCTCTTTCCTTGTGAAATTCTTCCGACAAAATTTCTGAAGAAGCTTTGTAAAAGTGTTGCATTCTTTGAACTGGTTCATCCTTTTGCCGAAAGACTTGTGCAAACCAAATTTGAACTGGCTCAGAACAGCAGGGGAAGGAGACCGATTTTGGCTTGTAGGACCAAAGTGGTCAACAAATTGGCGATTCCCAGGGGAAGCATGCCTGCTATGCTTAAGAAACCAGTAGCCTTAAAGTCCATTGGGCACAGAGTCAGAACGTAGCTTGAAAAAGCTAGCAATAGCCTCGAGAGATCCAAGAATCAATCATGAAGCTTTTTGCCCCAAATACAAAGGAAAACACACACAAGGCTAAAAAACACTACCTGTGCAAACAACACTTAGGGAAAATAGGGAAAGAAAAACTGAAAGCAAACTACTATGTACAGCTAACCAAGTATATTTGCCTCCCTCCTAGATCAAAGGGAAAACTTCTTAAGTCTCCTTCATGGCAAGAAAACTTATGGTGCCAGACAAGTGACTGAATGGGATGGAGATTTGGTGACTTGCTCTTCTTGCCTGCCACCTTGATTGGCTTGTATCCAAATGAATCGGAGGCAAACATGCTTCCAACATATATGTACTCTTCTTGTTCTTGGAAGCTTGCCTCCTGCTGGTTCTTCATGCTGGTGTGTTTTGCCAAGAAATCAATGGTTGCTAGCTTATCACCATAAGCCCTTTGATATGCATAGCCCCTTTGACATGTGTCATGGTCTAACCTATTCCCCCCTGCCTCATTGAAGACGTCAAATTGATCCTCTGCTTCCTCATGGCTTTCTTGAAGAAGGGTGACTGTTGTGATGTCTGAAATGGAACCACAAACTGATTGCTCATCCCACAAAACATCACCTTCTTGCTCAAGGCTCTCTTCTTCAAAGCTTTCCTCAAGATGAACAGGCCTCTCCTTTTCTTCCTCAAAGACCAGAGTCTCTAGTTGTTCAAAGACATCCTCCAGATCCTCCTCCAACTCGGGTTCCATGGCATGGTCATTCTCCTCACCAAAGCAACAAGGAAGTTCATCAAACAAGGGAGGAGACAGCTCACCATGCTTACTTTCCTCTTCATGTTGCTGGAACATCCGCATGTATGCATGACTTGTGTCTTCTCCATTGTTGATGATGTCTTCAAAAGGAGCATCCATGATGATTTCATCTTCATTGTCGCTCATGATAGCCTCTTGGGCAGCCGCAAATTGGATCCTCTCTTCTTCACTTGCCTCCTGCAAAACATGTTCCTCCCTGAGAAGGGATGAAGTAGAAGGCTGATGGTTAAACTCACGTGGAAGAGGAGGCAGTCCTTGAGCTAGAATCGAATGATTCTCTTCCTTCCATTTAGCCAGCACTTCATCTATATTAGATGTGCCCTGATAGTTGTCTTGAAGGAGTGTAGATGGGGTGTGTTCAGACATAGGATCTTCTGCGTGATTTGAACCGTCCATCACACTTTGGCTGAGGAATCTCATTCTAGACTCCAACTCTGCAATTTTTCTGGCTATATTTTCTTGGAAGAGCCTTTCTTGGAGCTCATAGGAATCATCATGGAAATGGGGAGTGCATGAAGGCTGCCATGGAGTACAAGAAGCTTCTTGAGGAAGGGTGGGAGGGGCTTGAGAAGGACTAGCCTCATTTTTTACCTCACACTCTCGAACAATGCCTTTCTCCTCCTTGCCGCCCCATGACTTGACTACTTTACCCTAGCTCATGATCTTAGGACTGGAAGTCTCCTTTTGGGGTGATGGAGTTGCGATGTGAGAGGGTAGTGAGGGTTTGGATTCCGCTTCCCTTGCTACCAACATAGACTGCTGCATGTGAAGATTTGCCAATTCAATCTGCTTATCAAGATTGACCTTAAACACAAGATTTACTGTTTCAGAACTCTCCTCAACATGATTGGGAAAATGACTTTGACAGGTTTGACTTGGCTCATGAGTAGGGACCGCGTATGGCTGATATGAAACTTGGGGCAGCGGGTATGCAGATTGATGGGCTTGGTAAGGCTGCCTCTCATGAATACTCAGCTTCTCTTCCAAAGATGCAATCAAACCACTCACATCCAGCATCTCATTTGGAAGCCTTTGTCAATTGGCTCTTTCAATAGGAGTCCATTCACTCTTAACCAGATCTAATGCATTTCTCACTTGATGAATGGAATGATCAAGAATTTCTTGGTCACATCCCCTTCTAGTGTCAAGCTCCACTACATACTTTTCTTATCCCAACAGTGCTTGTTTGAAGGTGGAAATGGGTTGATTGGCAAAAAGATTAGGTTAAGTAGAAGTAACACATTGAGAAGACTGGGCACAAGACTGATATAGCTCATGACAGGGCTGAGACTGGTCATATTGGACCTGATAAGGATCAACACAAAGCTGGTAAGGATCATAGCCAGGTTGGCCAAGGACTTGCTCAAACTGAGGAGGAAGAGGCAAAGCCCGAAATATTTCACCAGTGTTCAAAGGGCAAAACTCATAACCGTATGCATCCTTGTTGCTTGAGATGATTCCATGAACAACTTGAGCTTGATCAAAACTATATGAAGGAACACAAGACCCATGGTTCTGAGCAATGGAATTATACATACCAAAATACGATTTGATGATGGCACCAGGACTGCTTAACTAGCGGATTCAACTTGGAGTCACCATTGGTGTTGATGAAAAAGCCTCCAAAGGCTGGCTAGTTGAAGAACACACCAAAATTCTTCAACTCTTTGGATAAAAGCTAGTTTGTCCCACCGGGCGTGCTAAAAACTGTTGATGCTGTGGATTGCACCCTTGACAGAAGGCTGAGCTTTTGTCTTCCATGCAGCACAATGGAGATTCCTCTCTTTTCTGTGGGTTTGGCAAAACTGAGGGGAGAATCTCTAAATAAGGGCTAGCTCCCTTTGATGCATCTCTGAGGTCCTAGATTTCCTACTGCTAACAATGGGGGGGGTTGAAAAAAGAGAAGGGTTACTGAAAACAGAACCTAAACTAAACAGTGATGCACTAAAAATGGTTGATCTACTTAGCTTGAACATACACTTTCCACCAAGAACAAGTTGATATACACTTCATTTGATATGAGAAATTCTTTTGCATTAGTGATCTAGGGGTCCTCTGGAGATACAGGGAGGAAGAACTACCAGAGGTGTTCTGAGACACACTATGGCACCCTGTTCACATGCACCTATACTCTGTTGTGGACACTTCTGGCTAACCTGCAAAAGAAGAACTCACAATACACTAGACATGCTGGAATCATTCTGTGAAAGCATGAAGGAAAATGACTTAACACAAGACAAAGCCATAGACATTCAAAAGTGCAAGCTCAAATGGAGGCAAAAATGCTTCTTTTTGATTCAAGGTAAATTTCGACAGAGCTCCGCCTTACAAGCTGAGAGATCCTTTTCTCAAAAAAGAGTTTACAATATATATATATATATATAGAGGAAGCAATGGCGCCCTTTTGGAAAAGACTTTGACACTCTTTTTACAAGTGGCCCATGTGCGGTTAGAGCATTGGGAAGAGGAAACGTTGAAAGAGAATGCTGTGTCGGCTCCCAGTTTTGACTTTTAGTGTTTAAAATATATTAAACGTCATGTGTGAAAACATGGGCCGCATCGTTTGTCTGCAAACAAGACTGCTCCTTCAAGACATTCACGCAGTTTGTCTGCTCATCAATGCAAAGTGTGGAAAAAACAGGCCGCGTCTTCACTGTTCGCGCTCCTTGATGACCACTTGACAGAGATTGTTTCAACTGATGGAATAACTCCTCTATCGACGCTTCCCTTTTTGCCACCTGGATTGTTTTGTCTGCTTCTGCGCTTAGCTTTTGTCTTTTCCTGGCTCTCTCGGCGCTCGAGGCTATCTTCTGTCAATCCTTATCTCTTCGGGCTTCTTTCTCGGTGGTCTCTTCCTTTTGGCTTAAGGCCTTTGAATTCCTTCGGGTTCGCGCTCAAGCATTTAAAGATCAACGACTATTCTATTGCCCTGAATTTGACGTCTGCAGGGACGTCATCGGACATCTGGATTCCAATGGCTAGTTCACGATGCTCAATTTTGACGTCTTCGGGCCCGTCACCCTTTGGTCAATTCCTTCGGCTTTCTTGGCTCTCGGCTTTCTTTTCGAAGTGTTCCTTTGACCTGGCTTAGTCTTTGAACCCTCCCTAAGGGAAGGTGTCCCTTTGGGCTTTGAGAAAGGTCCCTTTCACGGTCGCCGAGAGTCCCTCGCAAGGGCACCTGCCCTTTGGGGTCCTTCAGACTGCCTCGGCTTTTCAAATCCTTCAGACAAAATGTTCGAAGGAAATGTTCCCTTCGTTTTGCCGCTTGTTTCTTTCGGCGGGCTTTCCTTTTCGGGCGAATTCCCTTGGACAAAATCTCCGAAGGATTTCCTTCAGACTTTTTGTTCGAAAGAATTCGCCTTGTCATTTTGCCGCAGAATTCTTTCCGAATGATAATCTCTTTTTGGTTCTTTGCCTTTGTGAATTTCTTCAGACAAAATGTTCGAAGGAATTCCTTCGGGCATTTTGCCCGAAGAAATTCAACCTTTGTTTTGGCCTATTTTTTGCCTTGTCTTTCTTTTTGAAGGAAACCTACCCTTTTCTGCCTTGTTCACTTTGATCTCTCCACAAGTGTTCCCTGCCCTCCGCAAGGGCACCTTTGGGTCCAGAATTTCCCTCCGCAGCCTGTTGGAATAGTCCAGTTTGCACCTGACCGTCCTCTGCAAGGGTACTTGCCCTTTGGAGCCTCTTTGAACCTTCCGATTGAATCAACTGATTGAACCAAAACACTTTGAACCAAACCGACTGAATCAACCGATTGAACCAACAGATTCAACCAACCGATTGAACGAAACACTTTGAACCAAACCGACTAAACCAACCGATTGAACCAACCGATTGAACCAAACGCTGGTTCAAAGTTCAAGTTCAAAGTTCTTGGAAAGATCATGTCGTTGAACCCCGACGTCGAACCACCTCGACGTTGAAAGCATTCAGTTTGACGTCGAAAGTTCTTGGAAGAGGAAACGTAGAGAGAGAATGCTGTGTCGGCTGTCAGTTTTGACTTTTAGTGTTTAAAATATATTAAACATCATGTGTGAAAACACGGGCCGTGCCATTTGTCTGCAAACAAGACCGCTCCTTCAAGACATTCACACGGTTTGTCTGCTCATCAATGCAAAGTGTGAAAAAAACAGGGCGCGTCTTCATTGTTCGCGCTCTTTGATGACCACTTGGTGAGACTGTTTCAACTGCTGGAATAACTCCTCTGCTGACGCTTCCCTTTTTGCCACCTGGATTGTTTTGTCTGCTTCTGCGCTTAGCTTTTATCTTTTTCCAGCTTTTGTCTTTTCTTGGCTCTCTCGGCCCTCAGGGCTATCTTCTGTCAATCCTTAGCTCTTCAGGGTCCTTTCTCGGCAGTCTCTTCCTTTTGGCTTTAAGGCCTTTGAATTCCTTTGGGTTCGCGCTCAAGCATTTAAAGATCAACAACTATTCTATTGCCCTGAATTTGATGTCTGCGGGGACGTCATCAGATGTCTGGATTCCAACGGCTAGTTCACGATGCTCAATTTTGATGTCTTTGGGCCCGTCACCCCTTGGTCAATTCCTTCGGCTCTCTTGGCTCTCGGCTTTATTTTTGAAGTGTTCCTTTGACCGGGCTTAGTCTTTGAACCCTCCCGAAGGGAATGTGTCCCTTCGGGCTTTGAGAAAGGTCCCTTTCACGGTCGCCGAGAGTCCCCCGCAAAGGCACCTGCCCTTCGGGGTTCTTTGAACTGCCTCGGCTTTTCAAATCCTTCGGACAAAATGTCCGAAGGAAATGTTCCCTTCGTTTTGCCACTTGTTTCTTTCAGCGGGCTTTCCTTTTCGGGCGAATTCCCTCGGACAAAATGTCCGACTTTTTGTCCGAAAGAATTCACCTTGTCATTTTGCCGTGGAATTCTTTCCGAATGATAATCTCTTTTTGGTTCTTTGCCTTTGTGAATTTCTTCGGACAAAATGTCCGAAGGAATTCCTTCGGGTATTTTGCCCGAAGAAATTCAACCTTTGTTTTGGCCTATTTTGTGCCTTGTCTTTCTTTTTGAAGGAAACCTACCCTTTTCTGCCTTGTTCACTTTGATCCCTCTGCAGGTGTTCTCTGCCCTCTGCAAGGGCACCTTTGGGTCCAAAATTTCCCTCCGCAACCTGTTGGAATGGTCCAGTTTGCCCCTGACTATCCTCCGCAAGGGTACCTGCCCTTTGGAGCCTCTTTGAACCTTCCGATTGAATCAACCGATTGAACCAAAACACTTTGAACTAAACCGACTGAATCAACTAATTGAACCAACCGATTGAACCAACAGATTGAACCAAACACTTTGAACCAAACCGACAGAACCAACCGATTGAACCAAACACTGGTTCAAAGTTTAAGTTTAAAGTTCTTGGAAAGATCATGCCGTTGAACCACCTTTTCCAACTTTAAGGAAACGTGCCTTCAAGTTTTGTTCTATTTCCTTGTGAAATTCTTCCGACAAAAATTCTAAAGAAGCTTTATAAAACCCTTGCATTCTTTGAACTGGTTCATCCTTTTTCCGAAAGACTTGTGCACACCAAATTTGAACTGGCTCAGAACAACAGGGGAAGAAGGAGACCGATTTTGCCCTGTAGGACCAAAATGGTCAACAGTATCTGCAGGACAAACAACTGCATTGTTGCTGTAAAACTCTCGAAAGCTCAAGTCATCCGCTCAAAAAGCTCTCTACCATCTCTATCCTCATTGTTTCCCTCATTTATTCTTTCATTTCTTGGTGGACCTTCTGCCCTGTCACCCATTTCGGCTAATGGTATATTTTCAAACGGATTGCCCTCTTGCCAGTTAACTTCTTGCTCTGCTCTTCTGCGAGTGTAGTACCTGTGATGACCTCTCATGTGAAACTTTAACCCTCCAGGATGGCAAGATCAAAGCTCTGATACCACTGTAAAGACCCTTGCAATTTTGGCCTTTAATTTTTTGTTTGAACACCTAAAAATTTTGTCAAACAGTTGGCAAACAATCTCTTTCCAGCTGGTAAATGTTTTCTTATTTGGCTTCCCGCTTTTTGAGTGATGATAAGATGCATAAAATAACTTACTAGTTTGCCAAATGACTGCAAATGAATTGAAATGTAATGCAAGGTAATTTTCTGACTTTCTCAAACTATATAATGGATGGAATTGATATGCAGCTATATGAATGGACATCTACAGCTAAGAGGTACGTTTACAACACTTAACATGCAAACTTTACAACTCCAAGTGACTAAAAATGAAATGCATGTACAGCTACAACCATATGACAATATATCAAACAATTGACATGCGAACTCCCAACTCTATTAAGACTGAAACTTATGCAAATATGAAGCTACAGCTAAAAGGCATTTTGTCAAACATATGCCATGCGACCTTTCAACTTCATCTTGATAATCAGAACTGGAATTCTGATTTGCATACAATTGATTACAATGCTCAATAATCTGATTACAATGATTTGGCATTCAAGAACATTTACATAGCAATGCAACATTAATGACAGTGATTATACTTCAGACTTTTGACTGTAATTTTGGCATGACATATGCTGATAGGACAGTGAGCTAATGACTGAAACAATGCAACCTATGACAACAATATAATGACAGACTTTAAGTAGCAATGAGGAGACCCTGGTCGACCTAATGAGGCCACGGTTTGTACTTAAATTGCTGCTGTAGATGCAGACTACAAAATGCATCGATACTCCTTCAAACTGATATTAGTTGCCTTCAAACCTGATCGCCTATGTTGCTGGAATGAATTTGAAATGATGCTTAACCGCTGTCAACACTGTTCATGCACTGTAGCCTGCACTGTTCACGTTACTATTCATGGCACTGTTCATGTCACCTTCAATCTCTCCAAAATTCACTCCAAATACTCTCAAATGGAACGCCCTTCTCTCCTCAACAAAAATGATGCTAAAATAGAAGTCAAAAGGCACAAAGCTGAAGACTCCACACCCAATCGACCTCCATGAATGCTGAAGCAATAAACCCCAATGTGAAAAACTGAGTTATCTCTCACCCAAATTATGCAATCCTTCGGAGGATCTTTCACCACCTCAGTTATGCCAATCAAAGAGAGTGACCGTTCTCAATGATTGAAGTAGAAATCTGCAGAAACCCTAGGCTTCCCAAGTAATTTATCAAAACAAATGTCATGTACTAGATGTGAAACAATGAGCCTAGCCCTCTATTTATTCTTTTTCACCAAGAGGGGTTGGCCCCTTCTAGAAGAATCTCCCTTTTAAAATAATATTTAATTGCACTTTAATAATGTTAAAATATTATTATAATATAAAGTGCAAATAAACATTATAACATGAGAAATACATTATCTCACCCCAAAACCATAAAAAATCAAATGTGAAGCCACAAGCAACTGCCCAAATGACCCTCTCATCAACTCCTTGGCCTACGAGGGTCCAATGATAGGCCAAACTCCAACAATGTCTGAATACTAGTTAGAAGGGGACATTACAGTAGGCCAATCCATGATATCCCAGACTTTATCCGGATCCATACGAACACTCTCTGTATTGATAATGTGTCCAAGATACAATAACTCAGATAGACCAAAAGCACATTTGGACTCCTTGGCATACAAGGACTCCCTCTCTAGAATGCTCAACACTGTATCCAAGTGTGCAAGGTGTTCCTTCCATGTTCTGCTATATACCAAAATGTCATCAAAAAACACGACAAACCTCCTCAACTGGGGCTGAAATACCCTGTTCACAGTAGATTGAAATGTAGCAGGGGCATTGGTTAAGCCAAAGGGCATAACCAAGAACTCGAAATGTCCACAATGGCATTGGAAGGCTGTCTTCTCCACATCCTGCTCCCTAACCCGGATCTGATGGTAACCGGCTCTCAAATCAATCTTAGAGAAGAAGCAAGCACCATGTAACTTGTCAATTAGCTCATCTATGCGAGGAATGGGGTATCAGTTTTTGATGGTCCTCTTATTCAAGGCATGGTAGTCGATGCACATACATAGAGTTCCATCTTTTTTCTTTACCAATACCACAGAGGAAGCAAAAGAAGATTTACTTGGCCGAATATGGCCCATGTCAAGCAACACCTTAACGGCCTTCTCTATCTCATCTTTTAACCTCTTGGGGTGCCTATATGGGGTGATCATGATGGGCTTTGCACCCTCCTCCAACTCAATAATGTGCTCAATACCTCTATCTGGAGGTCTACCTGGTGGTATGTCACTAAACACTTTTGTGTGTTTAGTCATCAAGTCCTGAATATCTGGGGGATAACTTTGCTTTTGCTGGGCCAACTGAGAAGGCATCATAAGGCACTCTGCTGTCCACTCTACGTGCTCATGACGGATCAATTTCTCCATCCCCCTGAAAGAGATCATCCGTAGACTACCATCAGCTATCCCTCTAAGCACATGTTTCCTTCCCTTTGCCTCAAATTTCATCTCCATCTTATGCAAATTAAGGGTGAACTCCCTAGTGACATGAAGCCACTTCATGCCCAACACAATATCCATCTCACCCATCTGCACCACATAGTAATCAGTCTTAAAGTCAAAATCATTAAGACGCATAGGCAAATCAGAAATCATCTTGTTACAGATAAGAGTGTAACCATCAACCACTCTTACCTTGAACCCCTCAAAATCTTCTATTTCGAGTCCATGCTTAGCCACTAATCTCTCATCTATAAAATTATGTGTAGCACCTGTATCAAGGAGTGTAATCCCCCATTGACCTGCCAAGACTCCTCTAATACTGAAGGAGCCCTAAAGCAGAACGGTAGAGGGATGTATTGTTGGTGCCTTGTCTTCTACTTCATTTTCTAGACACATCTGAAGCTTTTTCAGACTCATAACCTTCATGATTAGATTGGTGATCAGAATTATCAGAATTGTATTCCTCTGCATAAATCCACTCCATTTGCTTAGCTTTGGCCTTAGGCCTCAAAGGACAATTATGGTCTTGAGAGTAGGGACCCTTGCACCAAAAACACAACTTTTTCCTCCTCAAATCATTGAGTGTTTCTTGATCATGTTTGACTGCAGATTTATTTTTCTGATCTCTCAGGGAAAAATCTGCTATCTTTGCTTGAAGAGGAAGCTTTCTGAGGAAACTTGCTCCTAGGGGCTGCAAGTTTTATACTACGTGCCTTTCTCATTGCTTCCTGTAAGGTAGGGGGATCAAATGCTTTGATCCAACTTCTCAAAGGCTCAAGCAATCCCTCATTGAACAAGATGACCAACCTTCTCTCTGATATGCTCGTCACCATCACTGACAAACATTGAAATTCACTAATGTATGTCTCCAAACTGCCCACCTGTTTGAGCTGAGCTAGCTCTCTAAAGTATAACTCTGGATCTTTCTGATCAAACCGCTCAACCAACCTATTAGTGAACTCATGGTAGGTAGTGATGAGATGGTGTTGAAGAGTAACCATGCCATGGTACCACCATTTGTGTGCAAGTCCATCTAAGTGCAAACTAGCGAACTTAATTGCCTCATCCTTTGGCATGGGCCTCAATGATAGGTAATTGTCCAGTTTTTGGACTATGATTTAGCAGTGCATTTATTACTACCATCAAAGTGTGGCAAGGTGACCTTGCTCATAGCCTACTGAAAGTCACGAGTAGCCTATGGTGCCTGCTGTCCTCTGTGCTCTGTCCTGACTACTCCACCACCTCTAGGCCTCTTCTGATCCAAAAACTGATTAAGCGTCAATAAATCTCTAATCTCTTCAAGCAGAGTCATATACTCTGCATAATGTCGAGTGATATCCCCTGCAGTGAGAACATGCGGCACGACCCCTGAACTTGTGGGACCTGCTGATCCTGTGGTGCCTCTTTGGGAGTGAAGATGCTCTGGATGGGCCTAAGAATTGAGCCCATAGACAATGAAGACTATTGAATTGCCACACTGTGCTGACTAAAACCCACTGTACCACTAAACTCACCAGTGTTTTCTATGTGCTGAGGTGGGGTCAACTGCCTCATATGTCCTAACAGTTGAGACATCATGTCCATCATATTATCAAACTTCCTCTCAACTCGAGAATCAGGACTCTTAGAACCTGCGGGTGCCTTATCCCTCTCTGCCATAGCACCTATGATGCCCTCACTATCACTAGAATCACTCCTGTGTAAACCCAGATACCCTAACATTGTTTCACCCTCCGGTACCTGTGGTAGCTCCCACACTTTTGCCCCTCTAGTATAATGAATAGTCTTTTTGCTCATGAAACTAAATTACAAACACAGGATGGTAGGAAACCACTATGATACCACTGTAGTGTCCCACCCCAAATCTGCCCTGAATTTCTTGAATTTAGTGTATTGACATTTTGTCAAACACTTAACATGCTCACTGTTATCACTGAATTTTTTGAGTTTGAATGCTTGTTTGTGATAAGTTTTTCCAGTTTGTTTCATATAGACATTTCAATGAACAATAGATCATACATTTACACACATATGCCAATAACCATACAAGATCCAATGACTAATATTAACACTTATAACAACATAAGTAAACAGGTTATATGTATTCAAATTAAAGATTTGAATAGAGTAATTTTTTCATTACATTCAATTTCAGATTATACAATGAAATGACAACATACCAAACTTTTCCCTTGTGCCATGATGAAGTTACAATGCCAAACTACAAACAAGGTATCAAATCCAATTGCCTTCATATGTATATGTTGCTCCCGCTGTAGATTAATGTATGAGATACTAGAAGACTGTTGTAGCTCAACCTTTTCACCATATATAATCTCCACTTATTATAAGCTGCGGCTCGTTTATATGAAGCTAGATCTCCTTTGAAATGCAATCGATCCTCTAATGATGGCTGCAAGTAATCTTTCCAATGACGCTAGGGCTAGTATGAACCCTCTATCAATCCACAAACAATATGTATAAAATCATCAATGAATATACCCCATAGAAACTCCTCCAATATGCCCAATGTGACCACTGAATGATAGCTACCTGTTGATTGTAGCCTTTGGGCGATATTTCACCCTTGTGGGCAGCAAAATTTGAGAGATACCACGTTCTCTAAGACTGAATTATAGAGAAACCCTCGTTTTTCCTCTCTCCAACAAAGGTTTCATAAAAAATTAGACAAGTGTAGAATGCTTTCCTTTTTCTTTTGAATGCTTATATACCCCTCATGAAATGGCATGACCCCCTAGGTAGCTTCTTGACTTTAAAAATATATTTTAAAATTTGCTTTAGATTGACTTTATTAAGTCTCTTTAAATAGGCACCCAAATCAAAGTGTTTTTTTTATAATTTGACTTATAACATTAAATGGCCCCATTAATATAAAGTCAAAATAAATCATTATGGATGTGCACTTTTTAATAATTAATTATTAATAAAGTCTTACTTTAATAATAATTGAAGTAACATATCTCTCTCAATAGTCATCATTTTCTCATTCCGTCAGTGCTAGGAGGTCATCCACTGAAACCACTACCCCTCCAGATGCCTTACCAAAAATAGTAAGGTTGGTCTCTATCACTCAACTGACTTAATATAAATAGTAAGTGCATCAAAACGGAGCCAAAAACCTCTGAATAACATCCCTTCTGAAAATGCCAAGGGTTTGGAGAGCTAAACACTGCAAATTGCCACCCGAAGAGCTCATTAACGCCCAAACTGGACCCCCTAAACAACAACATTAGCCTACGAGGGTCAGGCTAATTCAACGAGATGCAGAGGCAAGCTAAAAAAGGGACATTAAAATTGTCATCTTCTCTTTTCATGATGCACATAAATCGTTTCAGAGTGTGATCACTATGTCAGGTAACTCAAGTGTGCCCCTTTGGTTCAGATTCTATTGTCTTCTTGCATCACTTCTAATTAAACAGGCTAAATAGTCCAAGGACAATGTGTCGAGTCTGCTATTCCCTGGAGTGATTGTGTTTATGGATTGGAATGCCTCTCAATCATCTCTTTTGAAAGTTACACTCAATGGGATCATCATAAGAGAGCTGAGGGCAGATTACTAGCCGGTTGTATATAAAAAAAGGATTATGCTACCGATTGTGGCATTGACTAACAACTCATGAGGTTTCAAGATGACAACGAGCAATATTTTGAAATGTATTAACAGGGTTTTGATGATAGGGATCACATGACTCTTGATCACAGGCAGGTATGTGGTAAGGTGTGTGTATATAGGAATCCTTGCTTGCATTCTGGAGACATATGTGCTTAAAGCAGCATATGTTAAGGAGTTTGAGGAAATTTCCAGTGGTGGGACTCCATACCTAGGCAAGCATGAAGTTGCTACTCAAAAATGGGATCAAAGTACAACTCAAAAAAAGATGGTCAATAACCAAAGGGGACTGATTATTGTCATTACTCAAAAAAATTACAGCTTGGATCCATTCCTTGTATATTGCATGAGGTTTTGCGGGGAAATATATGGATTAGTAAGATTAGGAGGCAGGAGTACAGGTCCATTGCTAGATGAGTATAATATGAGTGTGCATCTAAATGAGGGGAATATATCTAATTCAGACTATAAACACAGCAGGTCGAAATTGAATAATGCTAGGTCAGAAATGAAAAAGTCTCAAAAAAATTGAAGGAAATTATTTTCAACCAGCAAGCAATACTCCATATGTCGGGCAAAGAACTAAGGCAACTACTTAATACAAGATACAATATGCACCTCCTCAAACATGTCTCTGTAGATTCACCCATTGTGGATTTCATTGAACATCAAAGTGTTGAATCAAGATATGGATTGCATCAAATATATCAAGCTCTTCAACAGAGCCCTATGTGGTGGAAGCCTTCTGTAATGTCCCATTTTTGAGCCAAAGGATCAAATAAGGATTTCTCCTAAAATCCCCCCAAAAAATAGCCACACAAATCCAATGCCCTTTTTGGGCCTTCAAAGTGATCAATACCCTCTTCCAACCTAGTCACCATAGGTCAAACTCTGCATATAAAAATCAGAAATATTATTTGCCCTTCAACTAGGGTTTTAAACCCCTTCAAACAACAAACCCTCACTTCAATTCAAGTCTCCACACTCGGAAAAATTCTTCAATAAATATTAGCCATAAATCCACAATTTATGAAAAAACCCTCATGAAATCTACGCAAAACTATAAATAAATAAATCAAAATTTATTATTTATTTATCCACTTGAAACGATTTGCAAACCTTGCCCAATTACATAGAAAGTCAACGCCGCACTTCAACAATAATTATCAATAAATTTCAGCAATGAAACTAGGTCAATTTGACATCAAATTAGCCTTGAAATCCACACAAACAAGTCATCAAGCAAGTCGCCCCACTCAAGGCAATAATCAAATTCCACCTTTGCAAAGATGGCATCAAAAGACACTGTTTTGTTGAATAATTAGCTCCAAAAATCTGCAAATACATATTGGACATACATCCCAATATTTTCTTCAAGCATGAAGAATCAATATCAATTTTCAACACATCTTTTAAAAGAGAACTCCACCATGTACTTGTACCCTTCAAAGAGGGGCGAACCATCTTGGGAAGGCCAAATACTCTCTCTTAACTCTCCTTGTCGACTTTTAGCATATCACCTCATTGCCTTTGATCACGTACATGCCAACATTCTTTTTTTACCAAAAATAATATTAAATAATTGTCTAAATATTAAATAGTAATTAAAATTATTTTTAGGCAATAATACAATAATTATTTTAATTAAATATCTTAGTGGTAAAAACCACTTTTATAAAATATTCTATACAATCAACTAATAATTGTCTTATATGAGCAAATGATTAAAATCACTATTCAAACAATTATAATTAATTAATAAAATAAAACTTCAAAAAGAATCTTTTAGTCTATGGGGAAGTAGACTAAAGGTCTTCAATACCTACTCATGAATGGTTTGGAAATGGGGACATTACAGTTCTCCCTTCCCAAAATTGCTTGTTCTCAAGCAATTGCAAACCTAGATACTTCAAAATTGACTCTTTTTCCCAAGTGACATCCTCGAGTGGCAAGTCATTTCATCTAATCAAATATTCTTTGATGCTACGGTTCCTTAGCTTCTTCTTATGAACCTCAATGATAGATTTCGGAATCACGATTATTTTGCCTTCTTCATTCAATGGGGGCAGCTCTAAAGAAATGGTAGTATGTTGCTCAAGAACCCTTTTGAGATAAGAAACATGGAACACATTGTGAATCTTACTATTTTTTGAAAGCTCCAACTCATATGCTACTTCTCCCACCTTGTTTCTCACATTATATGGCCCATAAAAATGTGGTTTCAACTTTTCTGAACCACTTTGTTTGAGGGAAGATCGCTTATAGGGTTGCAATTTCAAAAAGACCCAATCTCCTACCTCAAATGACCTCTCAACTCTATGCTGATTTGCATATAATTTCTATTGATTTTGGGCATGTTTCAGGTTCTCTTTTAGTGCTTTCATGATGTCATAACTCTGTTGTACCAAATCCTTTGCCCCAAGCACTCTACTATCTATCATCACTAAATCAATGAAGGAAAAAACATTATAACCATAAAATGCCTTAAAAGGAGTCATACCTATAGACATGTGGAAGGTTGTGTTATAACAATGCTCGGCCATATGTAACCATTTTATCCATACTGATTGTTGTCCTGAAACATAGTTCCCCAAATACCCTTCCAACTATTTATTCACAATTTTCGTTTGCCCATCAGTTTGTGGATGATAACTGGTGCTATGAGTGAGCTCAGTTCCTATCAATTTAAAGAGTTTTTGCCAAAATACACTCATGAACCTATTGTCTCTATCACTAACAATGTTTTTGGGCAGCCCATGCAATTTGAACACTTATCTAAAAAACACATCAACAACCATAGGAACATTGTACTTGTCTGAAAGTGGATAAAAATGAACAAATTTTGTAAGTCTATCAACCAAAATATATAAACAATTTTTACCTTGAACCATAGGCAACCTATAATGAAATCCATAGAGATGCTCTCCCATTTTTGTGAAGGAATGAGAGGGGGTTGCAAGAGACCTGTTGGAAATTCTTGCTCACTTTTAACATACGAAACATTCCTAGAAGTACTGGAGAACCTCCTTCTTTAAGCCCTTCCAATAGAACCTCTCCCTCACAAGTTTTTAGGTCTTAAAGTACCCTTGATGACTAACCAAAGGAATGTCATGGGCATCCCTCAAAATCATGTGCTTTACCTTAGATTCGGGTACCAAAAATACCCTTTCTTTGTAGAGTGTAAGCCCATCCAAAATTATAAATTTATCATCAATAGTTACCTCTTCAAGCAAGTTGTTTGTAAACTAATTTTTAACATATTCCAAGATAATTAACTCTTTCCAATCTACTGTTATAAAAGACACAGAACAGATTTTTGCATCTTTTTGTAAAGCCTTATTGAACATAGAAGCAATTTGAGGTGACCCTTTGATCATACCTTGAAGTGTTACCTCTTTGTCACCCACCTTGAATTTGAGCATCAAACTTCGATAATTGAGGGTAAATTCCCCCAATGAATGCAAACATTGGACCCCCAGAACAAGATCCATATCTCTAATGTCAATTAGATAGAAATCATCACATACCTCATACTCCCCTAATGCAATGGTAAGCTTGGTGATTCTTTTGGTGCAAGGAAGAGAAAATCCATTTGCTATTGTTACCTTGAAACCCTTGAAATCTTCCACAATCAAATCAAGCTTAGCCACCAATTTTTTCCAGTGAAATTGTGAGTAGCCCCACTATCAATCAAGATGGTTACGTTGTGCTCCTTCAAAGTCCCTCCTACCCAGAAAGGATAGTACTTTGGTGCTCCCGAAAGAGTAGCAAGATTGTTGCCCATATCTTGTGTCCTCATGCACATGCTCATCAACAATATTCTCATTTTACTCATCATTAGTATCAATAATATCAAAATCTGAATCATCATCAATTATTTCAACGTAGTGGGCATGTCCTTTGCCCATGCAACGGTGGCCTTTGGTCCATAGATCCTTGCAAGTGAAACACAACCCTTTCCTTCTCAACTCATCTCTAGCATCCTTCATATTGCTGTTATAGGACAATGATCTATGAGGTGGCACATATGGTGTAGAAGGCTTCTTTTGTTGCTCATAGGATGGTGCCATAGGCTGCCCACTTTGTGCCCTTGGTTGCCCACTAAAATCAGACCTTGGCTGCCCTGTATTTGCCCCTTTGGGCAGCGAATAGGTCGCTGCCCTTGGCTACTCTTTTGGCCATTCATGGCCCTTGTATGCTGAACATTCTAAATCCAAAGCCTTAATGATAGCATCTTGCAAAGAAAGAGGGTTAAAAGCCTTAACCAAACCCCTCAGAAGCTCAATCAAACCTTCAACAAACAAAACAACCAACCTTCTCTCACTAACATCCAGTACCATAATTGAAACTTTTTGAAAATCAGCAACATACCTTTCAACATCATGATTTTGTTTGAGTTGTGCCAATTGCCAACTCATGAAAATGTATCTCTGGATATCTCTTGTTTAATCTCTCCATGATCCTCTTACCAAATTCCTCCAAAGTAGTAATGGATCCGTGGCCTTCTGTTATTAAACCATGAAACTACCACTCATGAGCAATACCCTCCAAATGTAGAGTGACAAACTTGAGAGCTTCATCTTCAAACATGGGATTAAGTGATAAATGTATGCAACTTTTGCAACCATGATCTCACAGGAAGTTTATCAATACCATAAAAAATAAGAAGAAAAATCTTACCGAACCTTTGTTGCAAATCTCTACGGGGTTGCATATTAGAAACCCTTGGCTTGGGTCTTTCCTTTATCTCACAATAATCCCGAAAAGACAAGAGTGCTTGTGTGTCATAGCTTAGAGTTGCATACTCTTGTTGACGAATATCAAAAGGATCACCCCTTGGTGCCTCCATCTCCACAGCCAGTTCCTTTTGCAAAAAACTGGTCTTGAAGAATCTAAGGGGGGTCAATATAAACCCTCTCATTGCCATTCGAACTATCCTCTCTTGAATGGTGATGGCTCTTACTTTCTTGTTCGGTCTTCAACAAAGCTAACATTTGCATACTCAAGGTACGTTGAAGGTCACTTTGGCTCTGTTTGATCAACTCCTATAAAAACTTCACCTGCTTTGAAGAGAACCCCTTAGGCTCTTGATCCTCCATAGTCTTTTTCCTTCTCTGATAATACAAGATCTATTTACCTGCTTACATCCAACAAACCAAAACTCACAGGTATACAAGATCGGTGCTTTGATACCACTATAATGTCCCTTTTTTGGGCCAAATGACCAAATAAGGGTTTCCCCTAAATCCACAAAATACTTTTTACCCCTTGTAATGGATGAAAAACAGATTTAAACTTGTAAAATCTCTGATTTTACACATAAAATAACAGCTAAATATTTGTCAAACCCTTGCCAAAAATCATGAATAATTTACCAAAAATAGCCACACAAATCCAATGCCCCTTTTTGGGCCTTCAAAGTGATCAAAACCCTCTTCCAACCTAGTCGCACTAGGTCAAACTCTGTATATAAAAATCATAAATATTATTTGCCCTTCAACTAGGGTTTTAAACCCTTTCGCCCTTCAACTAGGGTTTTAAACCCTTTCATACAACAAACCCTCACTTCAATTCAAGTCACCACACTTGAGAAAATTCCTCAATAAATATTAGCCATAAATCCACAATTTATGAAGTCAAAACCCTCATGAAATATGCTAAAAAATATAAATAAATAAATAAATCAAAATTTATTATTTATTTATCCACTTGAAAAGACCTTGCAAACTTTGCTTAATTACATAGAAAATTAACATCACACTTCAGCAATAATTATCAATAAATTTCAGCAATAAAACTAGGTCAATTTGACCTCAAATTAGTCTTGAAACTCACACAAACAAGTCACCAAGCAAGTTGTTCCACTCTAGGACAATAATCAAATTCCACCTTTGTAAAGGTTGTGTCAAAAGACATCGTTTTGTCGAATAATCAGCTCCCAAAATATGCAAACACTCATTGGGTATACATCCCAATATTTTCTTCAAGCATGAAGAATTAATATCAATTTTCAGCATATCCCTCAAAAAACTCCACTATGTACTTGTTCCCTTCAAAAGGGGGTGAACCACCTTGGGAAGGCCAAATACTCTTTCTTAACTCTCCTTGCCGACTTTTAGCATATCTCCTATTTGCCTTTGATCATGTACAAGCCGACATTCCTTTTTTACCAAAAATAATATTAAATAATTACTTAAATAATAAATAGTAATTAAAAATTACTTTTAGGCAATAATTCAATAATTATTTCAATGAAATACTTTAGTAGTTAAAACCATTTTTATAAATTATTCTATTAATCAACTAATAATTGTCTTATATGAGCAAATGATTAAAATCACTATTCAGACAATTATAATTAATTAATAAAATAAAACCCCAAAATGAATCCTTTAGTCTACGAGGAAATAGACTAAAGGTCTTCAATACCTGCTCATGAATGGTTTGGAAATGGGGACATTACACCTTCAATGGGAACATTGGAACTCTAAAAAAAAAAAAAAATATGGAAAAACAACCCGAAAACTGGCAGATGCCATACAATATTAATGTAGATGCAAAAAATATAGTTGAAAATCCTAGAGACATTGATGATGAAAGTGATGGGAAGACTGAGTTGGGGATATGTATGGCTGAAGAGAGGAAGGGAGTTCCTATGAATGTGATTTCCCATGAGGGAGTTGAGCAGATAGGGTTAAATTCTCAAGGGGAATGGAGTCTAAGCCGAGGAGAAGGAACAGTCAGTATCGCTGCAAGTAAGTTGGCAACAAGGATGGGTGCTCATGATAAAAAAAGAAAGACCCTCAACCTGAAGGGGGTGCTAAGACTCGACACTAAAGGTCAATCCCAAGCACAAATAGATGGTTTCAGCTGCCCTTCTAACTGTCTAAGTGCTCAATTGCAGTTCAGTCCCAACTTTCATGACATAGGGGTAAGGAAGAGTATTTTTAACACTTTGGCTTGCAAATTCCGAAGACTGAATTGGGATCCATGTATTTCAGAGGATGATGGATTAAGTGAATCAAAGCCAAGGAATTTGCAATTGTTTGAGAACAAACAATTTTGGGAAGGGAGGATTGTCATGTCCCCCTTTTTGGAAATAAAGCAAAAGAAGACCCTTAGCTTTATTGGTTTTTCGAGGGCTAAGAAGAAAGAGGAAAAAGAAGGGAAACATTTGGGTTCTTAAGAACACTTGTGAAAAAACACTTTAATGTTATAAAATTCACTTGAGTTGGGACCCTTTGAGGGTCATCGGTGCCCAATCCACTTAAGTGGATTATAAGAGATGTTCTTTTTATATTTTGAAAAAGGTACTCTATGATGTTCATTTAAGAAGGAAACATTTGAGGGTCATGGGCACTCAAGTGATTAAGTGAACGCTTATAAGAAAATGTCCTTTTAATATTTGAATTGTTTTCCCTCCCTTTTGGACGCACTCCTTTGGGGAAAGGCTATAAAGGTAAGGGGGGAATTGTGTGGAGAGGATTATGTTGTTTTTTCGACAATTGTTTTTCTTGAAGTCTAAGCATGAAAAGCTTGGCTTGTACCTTGAGGATGGAAACCCTTCAAGGTAGTTGAAACAAGGACGAAAACCCTTGATTTCAGTTGAGAACAAATTTGTAAGGAGGTTGTTAAGTGCTTCAATTGTAGAATTAAGATGTTTTCAACACCAATTGATTCAATTGCAGGCAGACAAACCACCTTGTGCATTGGGCGGGTGGATGGGAAGGTTGCCCTAGGGCAACGAACACCAATTTTGAGGGTTGCGGACCTTTGGAAGGGCAGCAAATAGGTTCTAGAGGTTGGCGACCCACTTGGGGGTCATTTTGAGCTTGTTTTAGGCTATGGATCAGCCACACAACAATTCTAAAATTTTATTATATTTTTTCAGCATTACTCTTCGCCAAAAATTAGGTTTTTGTTTGGTTTATTTGGCAAATAAGTTATAATATTTTATGTTATTTTTGAGAACCTAAAATAATATTTTTTTGAGCTATTTTCAAGGCATCTATAGCAGCATAATTGTTTCAGCTTGTTAGGGTTCGAGGAAAATCTGAAAATTAATTATTTTCTTTGAAGTGGTTGAATAAATTCATTTTTTAGCAATATAACCCTAAAAGGGACATTTCAGCATTATGGTGGCCACTCTCCAACAAATCATGAGTGGCTTTTACATGCCATGGAAGATCCTTCCAAGCTATAGAAAGAAGATTAACAATGAATTTCCTTTGAAGCATACCTTGGAAAAAAGTGATATGTAGATGCAACCTCCCTTGGGCATGTCTCATCATGTGTGCCGTGTATTCGCTTGTTGACCTCCCTATATCAAGCCCTTCGTGCATATGAGGAACACCATATGAATCAAACAAAAGCTCCATTTCACACAAAAGGTAGTTTTGTACCTTCCTCATACCTTTCCATTCTTTATCATGCAATAAGTGTACCCCATCCTAAGTGGTTCCAGGACATGCTATAGGCTGGAATTCCTCAAAAAAATCAAACTTTTTACCTTTACAATGCTGATGTACTTGCCACCCTAACTCAGAATTTTTTGAGTGATCAAATTTAGAATTCATCCATGCACATATCCTTTCCATCATGAGCTGAAGAAGGCACCAATTTCTCATTTTTTTGTCCTCAATAGGTTGTTGTACATGACCCTCAAACTCAAAAATTTTTGAGACAAAAATTAGACCTTATACCACTAATTTCAGAATTTTCCTTTGGCTGAAAAATGTCAACAAAATTGAATTTGAAGAGGGTTGAAGGCGGTATATATAGTGAATCATACTCAAAAATTTCAGTGTCCTTGCGACCAAAAATCCTCCAACAACTCACCTCTTTCCCTGTTGTCCACAACTTGGGCTGCCCCATCCAAAAAGTGTGTCAAGTCTTCATCTATGCCTCCAAAATCATGCACATACCTTGGCGTAGGGGGCTGCCCAAAGTAAATCAAAGACTGCCCTTGCCAATTACGTGTTCTAACCTCCTCTCCTCCCCATGGAACACAAAAATCAGAATTATGCATACTTATCAAAGAGGTAGGAAACTGAATTTCCCTTGGAGCCGTTGGCTGTCCATAATCAAAATTGGTAGCCTTTTGCCATGGCCTAAAAATCACACTTACATCCCTCAACCACTTTGCCATCTCAATCGGTTGCCCTTGTTTGGAAATCACTATATTCTTTGTATTGATCTTGGCTATAGCAATTGATCTCCCTAATGTTCCTACACATGGAACAAACAATTTAGTAAAAACAATGGTGTTTAGTAACATCTTTTTTATCACCTTATCAAGCTCTAGGATCATGAAGTGCATCCCTTCTTGACAACTTGATTCTTTTTTGCAACTTCCTACCACCTGGATTTTAAAAGGTGAGTTCATGTCCTCCTTGAGATAGTGGTAGCAAATCTTTTCCCTCGTCAACCTTCCCCTTATAGTGGCTGGAAATCCACTCGTATATGTGCGAACCACTTCCATGATGTTGAGGTGTGAGAGGCACACCTTCCTAGGGTCAATACTCATCATGGTAATAAGAAACTTTGGGGAAAACAAACTGAAAATATAAAAAACAGCAGTCAATGAATTTCCAACAGCCCTTGCATTGACCCATGGGTCATAGCACTTGTCACCTATCACCACCTTCATGATTAGTCAAGTTGTTCCTTCGGTAAGTCCACATAAAACACAGTATAGGTGGGTTGTATAAGGACTGTTAACAACCATGAATTGCTTGTTCTCTCCAAAACATTGATACATACCTTGCAAAATTTGCATCTTGTGACCCTTCACAACAAGCCTTTATTGCCCCAACATAGAACAATGTATTCCTTCTTATGTCATGGCTTTTGGAGTGTATTTTTCTATATGACAATTGAATTACAAGTGTTGAAGTCAAATTATTGAAAATAACACATACCTCAACCCTTGCGATTTGCTATTTATCAAATTTTTGGACACTTTCATTTGGCTGCCCTTGAATTTCTGGTTCTTGTGGTTCAGAAAATTCAATCATTGGTTGCCTTTTACATGTCTAAAAATTAGTTCTTGGCTGCTTCAAAACTTTTGATTTTTGCTCCGAATTTTCTGAATGTCCTTCCCTTGGTGGCTGCCCTTTAACTTCAGTTTTACATGCCTTCAATTTTTCTGAATTTTCTGATCTTAATTCCAGCTGACTGCCCATCATAAGAGGCTCACAAGTGACTGAATTTTGGTGTTCAAACTTTAAATGCCTTTTCCTTGGTGGCTGTCCTTCAACTTCGATTTTACATGCCTTCAAATTTTCTAAATTTTTTGATTTAAATTCCAGCTGATCACCCATCACAAGAGGCCCATAATTCACTGAATTTTGTGCCCAACAAGCTTATGGAGTGGCTGCCCCTTGTATAGTTGGAAACTAGGCTCGATTAATTGTTTTAAGGGCTGCCTTTTATCCAATTGGAAGTCCATGCTTGGTGCCCTTAGTGATCTTGGTTTTGATGGCTCCACCTTATTATTAAACTCATCAACGATTCTCTCAAAAAACTCATGTGTCCCAATAATGTTATGCCCTTGTGTTTCCCATCCATGACGCCACCATTCATGGGTAGCCCCATCCAAATGTTGGATGACAAAAATTAGGGCTTCCCTTCTACCCCTAGGCTTCAAATCAAGGTACTCACTCACCTTGTCCACCCAAGCTCTCACCGGAATACCTGGATCATCATCAAAAGTTGGAAGAACTATTTTTCCAAGTCGTCATGCGTAGCTATGTGCCATGCCCTTTGTCATATCTCAAACCCAGCCAATCCTTGAAGTTCCTTCCCTTTCTGTATTGTGGTGCAAGTGTCAAATAATCATCATAATCTTCCATTAAATCCCAACGAACCAAAGAATGGTTCTTCACCTTGAGGTGTTGATTCCCACGATCCTGGGCTTGAGTAAGACTTCCAATCCTTCCCTTGTCCATGTTACTATTTGATATAAACCTTGAATCCCACATATAGCCAAGATATGGCTCTGATATCACTGTAATGAACTCAAATGGGACAATTAAGATAAGTTGGGGTTTTTCAACAAACTCTTATGCAAAAATAAAAATAATCTAAATTCTATTCTAAAAACCAGCAAACTCTAGCAGCTACAAATGTCCAAATTCCAAGCAATAACACTCCACAATAGTCCAATAATTACTGAATATGTAACTACAATAAAGTACCTCTTTTTGTGGCAAAATAAAATGGTGATGTCGTTGAAATTTCTTTGAAATAATTCTGATTTTCAATATGCTTATACAACTGCGTTTTCCCTTCCAATCAGCGTTGAAACCCTTGCACAAACTCAAAATTAATGTCAAATTTTTTTGCAATTTATTAGGTCTTCCAAAGAACAAATTAGGGCTGCCAATAGTCAATTTAGCCCCGCCAAACAAGTCGCCACACTTGAAAAATAGCAGAAACAAATTTGAAATTCAAACCCTTGTTCTAATCCTTCCACAAGGTCTCCAAGTGCCCCAAATCAATTCGCTCCACTTGAAAAATTATTAAAATAATTTTCAGAATATAAAATAAATTGTTCCCTTCAATAATAGAGCCCAAAAACACTCTAACAATTTGCCCAAGTGAATCACTTTGCTAGGAAAAATTATACAAATAATTTTCAAAATTAATTACTTTATTTTTAGCCCTCAATAATTTATTATTTGCCTTAGTTAAAATTTTAAAAATTTATATATTCCAAACTATATTTAGAATTTTAATGCAAAAGTTAGCTCAAAATGATCACAAAAATAGTAGCTATCAAACAAAATTAAAATTAGAAATTTTCTTTCATGGGAAGTCCCCCAAAAGTTGTTCTGAAATTCCAAAAACCCTAGTTACAGCGTTAGGTTCTTTCAAACCTGAAAATGGAGCTCAATTTGTAATATCCCCAATTGGATCGAAATACTAAAATTTAGATTTTTCCTTAATCCTATTTACTGGAAACTATATCATTGATATTTTCACCAATTTTTAATGAATTTATAAAAATAAATCAAATATAACAAATTTCTGATTTCAAATACTAAATTCTTGATTTCTATCTTAGACAAATATTCCGAATAAGTGAAGCACAAGTATATTTCCCGAATGAAGTTACCACAATAGACTTCAAGGGTTTTTGTTTTTGAGTCTAATTATAAATGAGGGTTTTCGTCCTCAAATGCATTATCGGAGCTGCTGCCCAAATATGAATATTTATTGAATAAAATTTGACACTGCTCTTTCTCCACGAACTGATTATCATAAATACCTTTCAAGTGGCTTTTCCCAAATGGTGCGACTTCCCAAGGAGTGGCATCCCTTGAAACCTCACATGGGCCGACTTGCTTTGGGTGTTGTTCCTTCATTGTCATGCCCCATTCATGAGGGACAACTTCATCATTTGCTTTTTTTTTAATTTTTAAAAAGGGACATTACACAATTGCACAACCAAACAATGAGAAATCAATGCAAACAACTCTCTAAGGTATTCACTTTGCCTTTGAACAAGTTGGTGTTATAAAATATCTTTGTAGGTTCAATTGCATGCAACCATGCAAATCTGAAGCATAATTATAGCCCTTGAATAGAGCTGCCTTGAATGTAAGAATGAAAGTTTTCGTCCCCAAACCCTTGTCACACTTGAAGGTTTTCATCTTCAAGTTGTAGCGAACAAGCTTGACATACTTAATGAACAATTTCAATATCCAAAATGCATAACCCTTCAAATGAACAACTCACTTTCCTTTTGTATCCATGCCCCAAATGTGGCACCCAAAATAGGAGGGAAACTCTAATTTTTAAAATATTAAAAGTACTTTATAATTTCATTTTAGGCCTTCAAGTGCCCATGACTCTTAAAAAGACCCCAACTTGAGTGGAAATTAGATCATAAAGTGCTTTTGAAATCCACAAATGTTCCATTTTTTTCTTTTTCTCTTAGCCTTTTTAGGAACAATTCAAGGCTAAGGACTTCTGCAAATTTATAACAAAAAGGGGGACATTACATGCTGAGAGGTGGTCTAGAAGGAATTGGTCCATCACATTCTTAGTTGTCCCTGGTAAAATATTGTTCCTTATCCCATGTACATTAACCATCTGTGATAGAGTGATGTGATGATGGACACTGACATTAATCGGCTGAGTTATTTGGCTAAAGTGGAGAAAATTGCTACTGTTGGATATCCTTTAGTCCTTTTTTCTGCCAAAATAAGTACGTTGAGAAACTTTGAGGATCAGATTTGTTTTACAAGTATGGAATATTTGGAAAACCTTGTCATCCCATAAAATAAGAGTATAATATTCTAATATTTGATAAAAACTATATAACTTCTCAATACATCTGTGATCCACAATAAATTTAGGGGATTTATTATAAAAATTTGGCTAACTTTTGGGAAATTTGGTGGCTGTGGAAACAGCCGCGCTGAACCCTGGAGGGAGCACGGCCGTGGTTTTTGGAGACCTGGTCCCTGTGGTATTGGGTACCATGGTGTTGGGCGTGGCGCGGGGCGGTATGGGTCTCTTTTGCTGCGTGTTGGGGGAATTGTTTTTCCCTGTTTTAACTGTCAAGACCATGGAGTGGTGTTGGCCGTTGTTTTTCTCGACCAGCGAGCCTGGTGAGGGTTTGGCCGCGGGGAGGGCCTTGAACGGATCTCCGTGGTGTTTGATGGTGTGTCAAAAGCGGATCAGGAGGGGCTCTGTTTCTGCTGTAACCCCAGGGGCATGATTGAAGATGAGTTTTTTGGGGGTGGTGGCCAGAACTGGTTTTTTGCCATTGCTTTTCGTCTGTGGGTTCGATGCTCATGTTGAAGTGCTTCAAGACGTCATTCGACGAAATTTTGATTACCAAGGCGGTGTTGCCTCTGTGTTTTGCAGAGGGGGAGATTGGGTTGATGACCGGATGGACGTTTGAGGCGATGGCGGAACTGGTTTTGGGGTTTGTTTCTTTGTTGGTTGGTTGGGGTTGGGGTCTGTTGGCGGACGTTATTGCGGCTCCCATAAACCCTTCCTCGTGTTAACGCGGCTCGGAAATGTGCAGATCTTTTAATGCGTGGATTTTTTTAAAGGTTACAGGCCCTTGTAAAACTTGGGTTCCTATTTCAGGTCGTAGCACCTGGTTTTTTTGTTTAGGTTTCAGGTCCTTGTAAACCCTGGGGAGCTTTGTCTGGTTTATATTGGTGGTTTCAGCCAAGTAAAACCTGGGCTTTTTACTATTTTTCAGTGGGCTGCTATTGCTCTATTTTTATTTTTTTGATTTGTAAAGGGTTTCGGGGCCCTTTCAAAACCTGCTTTTACTTTAATCTAAAACTTTTGGGAAATTTGAAGGACCACACAAATGTAAAATTCTAAATTTTAGTAAATTGGTGAATTGACGAAGACTAGCCGTAAAGTTTCCTCTCAAGAAGCATGGAAAAGTTTAGATGATTTTTTTCCGTTCCTTTCATCTTCATAGGTCATGGTTTAGCCAATTGGTCCTAACTCAATTGTGCATGCCGTTAAATAATATTGCCTTCTTGTCATGCACATTCTTCCTCGAGGAAGAGATCAGAACTTTGGGAGACCTTGGTATTTATGAAAAGTTTCATTCTTTTTTGCAGTTATGCATATAATTTATATTTAATGTAAAAGTGCACAGCTGGGTTTCTTTAAGTATGTTTATATCTGTCTGTGCAGTCAGCATTTGTTCTTTCCTTGTTTGAACAACTACAGTCCATAGACAATTCCTACCATTGCGCTTTTTTCAATTATATTTTTTTGCTAGCACAGCAGTTACTTTAGTGTTTTATAATAAAGCTATATTACTGGTGCCTTCCATTCCTTTAGTGGGATGTCTCTGCACATGAAGCAAAATAGACATGACAGTGGCCAAAGAGAAGTATAAAACATGAAAAATTACAACACTGTATGACTTCTCACCTTTCAAATACCTGGCTCACCACTTTATTTCTATGGTTTGTCGATATTCAATCAAACAAGAAATAATATTTTGGATCATTCATTGGATCTTGAGGATGTGCCAGTGCCCAACAATTCCACAATACAAAATTTAAAGCTTGCTTGCCTTTTTATTGATTACGGTGTGACTAGTATTTTTGATTAATCCTTTGTGCAAGTATAATTTCAAAACTTGGAAACTACTCGATATCCATGTAGCTTGTTTTTTTTTAATATCAATATAAAATTACCCTCACATATATTTATTTAGTCCGTCTGTCAGGAAAAGCGGAGTCTCTTCTTTTTTGGATCTTTTGGATAGCGGGTATCTACGTAAGTGCTAAACATTGTGTGTAGTCTGTAGATTGGAGAATGTGTTGGAGCGTGGTGGAGGCCTAACTTTGAGACGTCGATGTTGCCGTATTGCCACCCACACATTACTAAATCAAAGGTTGGACAGGCTTCATATTGTTTATTAATTATTTGTAATCAGATGCAAGTAAACGAAAAACACAGTCAAAACAATCAAAGTCAAGAATAGCTATTGTTTACAAGTTAATAGTATTTTTCCTGCAGGAATGCAAGAAAATATATATTGTCCATTTGGCTGAAAAAGAATGCTTTACAAGTCCGAAGAACATGAAAATACTTGCTGTTCCATTGTTTGAACTCTGTGACAATGTTCAGGTAGAGGTGCCATTAGCAAAGACTTTGCAAACTGCATTCTTATTAGCTCTTTCTTCTTCTTTATTTTGAATTTACAGTGGCAACGCTTATTCATATCATGTATATGTTGTAATAATGAATATTTGATATCAGGCATATGGCCCAGAACTCTCAAGTATTGCACAGCAACTCTCTAGGTTCTCTTTGAATCTTCGTTAGTCTGTGTTAAGCTCTCATTTTCACTGGTTGTAAAAGAGCACAATGAAGGATGTTTGCATCTAGCTTGGCTGAAAATCAACAATAGATAAGGAAGATGAAGAGAATAAAAAGATTGTAGCTATATATACTACGATGGTAACATGAGAAGAATGTGAGGGGTAACAGTGACCTATGATGACACAGAAAATTTGCCTGCATGTTCTTTTGTATCTTGCATTCAAACACTTGTCTAGTGATGGTGCTTGTGGTGATATTTATTAAGGTGGGTGTGGGGCACACATGTATAGGCCTATGATAAAATTGTGTAACATACTCTAGTTGTTTTTTTGAGAGTAATATTCCATGGTCTACAGCTATAAAACCAATGGCAAGTTCTGTTTGCATCTTATCAAGTGGTATATGTATGTTTTTCCTTTTATGCAGCAATAACATGTGCTTATCCAACAAAGGTTACCAGCGAACGTCTGTGCCATGGGATGGCCTTATCTTTCAACTCCAATAAAAATGTCTAAAGAGGCAAAGTAAGGAAACCAGTTTAGAGAATTGAATCCTTATCAAGAGTACAACCTAAATCAATGGCATCTGCTGGTGTATCAAACACATAAAAGATATCAGTAAAGTAGTTATGTTGCTCCAGTAGAGTAGTACCTATGTTGCTTCGAATGATCAAATCCTACTCATACCATTTGAGTTTATTGCAGACTGAAGAAGAATTGAATGCAAAGTTTGGCAAATAGAAAATTGTCCATACACAGCTATGTCGATATGAAAGCCCTTAGTTAACAGAAATTTTTAAATTGGATATAGCAGTTAGCACCACATTTGTGTTAAATATAAAAAGTATAGAGTACATTTTTGAAAGCACGGACCAAATCATTGCACAATAATAGGGAGGTGTACTTGTGCATGTTTTTGCCAGCAAATTTTTGAAATTGCATTTGGTAGATTTTGAATTTCTTAAAACTTATGACGTATTTCATGTGTCACACAACAAGTTTCCCTCCAAATATTCCCTACAAATTTTAAAATTTGCATCACAAATTTTGTAGTTTTTGGTTTACTCGCATATGATGATTAGATTAAATATATTTATTTATTTATTGCAAGCATGCGCTATATTTCTAAAGAATAAAAATATATTACATACCTGATTAAAAACAAAGGTAGCCTTGCATGGTGCTTCTTGTATAATGGGCTTCCCCTTGGTTGTCACCTTGTGTAGTAGGGGTTACTCAATGAAGTGTTTGCTTTGTGTACATACAAAAACCCTTATGCACTTGTTTTGGTTTTGCAAAAAGGCTCAAATACCCTTGAGTTGGATTCATGGTTTCTTCAAACCCTTTTTTTGTGAACATATTCACTTGGAGGATTGGCTTATGATTCCTACAAAATACATACAGAGTTGCATAGTAGAACATGAATTCTTTTTTTATATGGAAAGAAAGATATGGAGCTATATTTTCTAATTACTCTTGATGACCAATTTTTGGCTTATAATGAAGCTACAGTGATTTCCAATGTTTTTATGCAAATTCAAGTTCATGTTAATAAAGTGGCTTTGGAAGTCTCCCATCTTTAGACCCTTTTGACCCATTGGGGCAATGTTCTCTACATTGTTGTTTGTGTCCCACCCTTTATACCCTCAAGGGAGGGCAACTAGAGGGGTGGCCACCGTCAGACTTGCTCCTATTGCTGTTCCCACAACTGAGTTGGGAGATCTCCTCCACACAGGGACTCACTTCCATGTGCCCAATGCAGAGGTTGGGGCTCTTCCCCTGCACAACATAGACGTTCTCTTTTGCCTACTCACGTTGGTTGGGGATCCCCCCCTTGCACATCAGGATGGATGGGCGCCTTCACCTCGCCCTGACAAATTTCCACAATTAGCTTTGGCTATTTATCTCACCAAAGTTGATTCCCAGGTGGGCATTAAGGAGGTGGCAAAAACAATTAACAATGGTAACATTTGCCACGACTTACGCTTGTGGGGGAGGATCTTATAGGTGTTGGTTAGGGCAATGCGGATGGTAAAGATCCAATTGCCTCCATCTCTTCACCATGGCTGCTTAATTGTTGTGTGTTTTAATTTGTCTTTGTTTGACTATTGTTTTTTGTTCCTAGGCCCTTGAGAGGCTTAAGTGGTTATGTATACCCCCAATTTTTTCTATTAATAGCCTAATATTTAACAATTGATTATTATTGAGCCCATTTCATTATTAAAAAAAAGCGGTTGGCATGAGATCTCACCCCAGAGAAAAAGCACATCAAAGTCACACTGGGACTAACCCTGGGATCAAAGCAAAGTTAAGTTGTTAGGGCCACAAAAAGCTAAGTTATAAATTTCTACGTTATTTATTTATTTTGTATATTTCTTGTGATTTTGGTTGCATCAAAATGAAAAAATATATAATAGTATTTTTTTTAATTAATCTTTTAATAATTGTATAGGTTGTCATGTTGTGCATAGATGAACATGATGATATTTTGTTAAAACAGTTGTAAATTTATAGAAGTATTAATAAAATAAATTTAGTGAAGTAGAATAAACTAATAAAATTATTAAAATAGACAACAACAAAAAATAAAATGGAATTGAAATATAAAAGTATGATGTCAGAAATAAAAAAATAAATTCAGTGAAATAAAGTAAACTAATAAAATTATTTCAATATATGACTAAAAAATCAAATGGAATCGAAATATAAAAGTATGAAATACAACTTAATCAAAGAATAAATACACTATTATTAGAACTAAATTACTTTGAAACACATGAAAGTCGTCAAATGAGTATATCAAAAGACCACAACCAATAACTTATCAAAGTTATCAATTTTTTTTAAATGATAGAAATGTAAATTTTAATCTTCTTCCACATCGTTCTTAATATCATTCCATCATCTCTTTCGTTATTGTCAATGAACATGTTATTGTGTTGTAGTTATCCTCGTCCTCGTGGTGATGAGTCACTCCTTGCAAAATTGACATCATCTTAAAAATAGTAATAAAATTATAGATGTAAATTCATTGAAGTTTCATTTTATTCTATTGAAAAATGAGTTCAATAATCAAATTAGACAATCATAATCAAATAATTAGACTAATGAATGATTTGTGTTGAGCTCAGGGGGTGCATAGAGGGCAATCTACAACTAACTAAACTAGATGGGTTTGTTTAATTATAGTTGCAAATTATATGGATATGCAATGCAATGTAAAAGAGATGCAAAAACAACCATTACATATTTGTGGAACTAGGGTGAGTAGAGTTTTTGATGCAGATATGAACATTAACTCTGCTCATATTCCTTGAGGAGCTATCCCAACCTTTAATGTACATCGTTGCCCGCATAAACAAACACCTAAATTGTAACATTGAATATTAATAACCCACATAATTATTAAATAAACACAACAAACTTTCACACAAGACATTCACAAAAAAATACAACCTCTGTTAGCAAAAAATAAAGACCAAAACAAGGGAAATAAAAAAAATGGGACACTATCCACACAAATTTCTCATTCCTCACTCAAATTACAACCACAACCACTGATCACAATCAGCTAATTATATGCAATTGTTACAACTTTCATGTAACACACTCTCTTCCTCTCATTTTCTTATGTTGCTTCCTATCCCTTCTTTATCTAGCAAGATATAGGGCTCTCTATTAAGATAAAAATACCAACTAAACACTATCATGTTCTCATCTGGAATACATTTTTGTTTAACAATTCAATTGCAGCTCTCCCGCTCCAGTAAAACACTACTTAAAACTACTCGATAAAACTAACATTCTTTTAGATAAGAAGAAAATATTGGGAAACATGTTCCCAAAATTACTCTAATGACACCATTAAGTGTATATATAATATTTAAATAATGTAAAATTTTATGGACATGTTAGTGCCCTAATTTACACAATTTGTTGGGATGCTCTGGGCCCCCAAATCAATGCTCTACACTAGTTTATTTTCTTTTACCATGAACATAAAAAAAATGAAGGATACATTGAAAGTGTCAAATTGTTTGAATCCCATCTACTGAACCTCGCAAAGGATTGTGTTGGTGTTTAGGATTGCTAGATATGCATAAATTGTAGCTAAATATTTGGGGTATTTTTGTTTTGAATAATGACAACACATTAAATGGAGATAGCATACATGTATACATTGTAATGAAATTACTTAGATATTCACATAGAATGATTTTATATTGCACAGAATAAGAAAATAAGAGATTACACAGTGATAATTGATAGCATAACAAAATACTGGATAATATAGCAAAACCACTTCGAGGGGACAACCTTCACAATAATGCATTAATAGCAGAATACTTCACATGATAATTAAAGACTAACTACTACTTCCTATATATAGTCTACTTGGCCAAGGTTATTCCATAGGCTGACCTATCTAAGAACATAAATAAATGTAACAAGTAAATAAAAGAGGTATGTAAGTCACAAGTTGATCACACATATCCCTAGACACACCAATGGTTAAGGGCATAACAAGTCCTTCCCCTTCAAAACAATGTTGTCTTCAACGTTGTGGCAACTTTGGATGTTGCTGCACAAATACTTTATCCTCACACGTGGCATCTTCACATGACAGATTCTTCCATTTGATCAGGTATTTTGTAATTGCTCTAAAACGTAGTTGCTTGGTGCGTCGTTGAATGATCGCTTCAGGATCAAGAATAACTCTACCTTCCTCATCCAATTTTGGTAATTCTATTTGAATGGTAACTCTGTGTCCAATGACTTTCTTAAGGCATGACACATGAAATACTAGATGTATGCGAGTGGATGAAGGAAAATCTAACTTATAGGCCACACTGTCAATTTTATACAAGATCTGATAAGGCCCATAATACTTATGGGACAACTTGTTATCTTTTTTTTGTTGCTTCAATGACATCTGTTTGTATGGCTGCAAGCGAACAAAGACCCAATCACCAATATCAAAATGTCTCTCACTTCTATGTTGATCTACTTGTTGCTTCATGCGATTCTGGGCCATAGCTAAATTTTCACGCAAACTTGCAAGGACCTCCTGTTGATGGTGAATATGTTCTTCAACTGCACGAACCTTGGGATGGACCTTCAAGGTTGAAGTGATGGATGGAGGGTGGTATCCATATAGTGCCACAAAAGGAGACATTTTGGAAGAACTATGAACAAAAGTATTATACCACCATTTAACAAGTGGTAGCGAATGAACCCATTTATCCTATTTATCAGAAATAAAACAACAGAGATATCCTTTCAGACATTTGTTGACTACCTCAGTTTGTCCATCAGATTGAGGATGATAGGATGAACTATGAGCCAATTGAGTGCCTAAACATGTAAATAACTTAGTCCAAACATTACTAGTGAAAATGGGATCTCTATCATTGACAATGATCTTAGGGGTCCCATGCAATTTATGAAATGTATTGAGAAAAACAGAAGCTACTGTACTAGCAATAGATGGTTGAGATAATGAACAAAAATGAGCATACTTACTGAAATGATCTACAACAATCATGATAACATTTTGACCATCAAATCTTGGTAACCCTGTAATGAAATCCATAGATACCTCTTTCCAATGCTGGCTAGGGATAGATAAACGCTGTAAAAGCCCTGGAGTTTTGATGGTTTCACCTTTGTTTTGTTGATAGATCATACATTCAAACACATATTTTTTAACATTCCCCTTGAGACCTTCCCAAAAAAAATCCTGTTTGATCTTGTGATAGGTTTTCAAAAATCCTGAATGACCCCCAATTGGAGTTGCATGAAGTTTTTGAAGGATTTTTTGTTTAACAAAAAAATATTACATAGGTACAATCTATTTTTGTACCATAATGCATTACCTTTCCATGTGATTTTTTTAAATCCATCTAAACCTTGTTGAAGATTTTGAATCAAATCATGAGCAGTACTATCAAGTTTCCATTATGATCGTGCTTCTTCTAGTCAATCTATTTGCAAAATGGTTATGACACATAACAATGCCTCAACTGATTCATCTTTTCTGGATAGTGCATCTACCACCACATTGTCCTTGCCTTTTTTGTAGATTATTTCAAAATCATAGCCTAACATCTTAGTTAGCCATTTCTGTTGTTCTTCAAATGACAACTTTTATTCTAAAAAATATTTAAGACTATCATGATCAGTTTTTACCTGAAAGTGATGACCCATCAAATAAGGTCTTTATTGTTTGATTGCATGCAAAATGACCATCATTTCCTTCTCATAGATGGGTTTCTGTTGATTTTTACCCTTGAGTTGATGACTTTTAAATGCCAGTGATCTACCTTCTTGCATGAATACAACACCCATAGCATACCCAGATGCATCACATTCAACCACAAAAGTCTTAGAAAAATCAAGAGTGGCCAATATTGGAATAGTGCACATAGCCAATTTCAATTGTTCAAATGTCCGGGTAGCTGCATCAATGCATTGAAAGGAGTCTTTCTTTAACAAAGAGGTAAGTGGGGCTGTAATACTACCATAATTCTTTACAAATTTATGATAGTAACCAGTAAGCCCCAAAAATCCCTAAAGTTGCTTGAGTGTCTTAAGAATTGGCCAATCCACCATTGCTTGAATTTTTTTAAGATCCACTTTCACTCCTTCATAAGACACCAAATAATTCAAATATTCAGCCTCACCAGCCCCAAAAAGTACATTTGGAAGGTTTGACATACAATTGATTTTGCTCTAAAATGGAGAGTTCCTGTTTCAGATGTTGCAAATGGTTTGTCCAATTTTTACTATAAATGAGGATATAATTTTTTTTTTCAAAAATAGCTTAAAAACAATATTCATCAAACTCTGAAAAGTAGTTGGTGCATTTGTTAGGCCAAAAAGCAAAACCAAAAACTCATAATGGCTCTCATGAGTCCTGAAAGCGGTTTTGGGTATGTCTTCATCATGGATCCTGATTTGATGATACCCAAAACATATATCTAACTTGGTAAAATAAAGAGCACCATTCAATTCATCAAACAAATCATCAATGACAGGAATTGGAAACTTATCTTTGATAGTGTACTTGTTGAGTTCTCTGCAGTCAGGGAACATCCTCCAAGTGTCATCTTTCTTTCTCACCATGATAATTGGTGAGGAGTATTCGCTTTGGCTATGGTGAATGATTCTTGCATCCAACATTTTTTGTACCATCTTTTCAATTTCACTTTTTTGGGCATAGAGATCCCTGTATGACCTAATGTTGGGTGGTGTATTGTTAAGAATAAGTGTGATAGCATGATCATGCGTGCGACTAGGTGGAATTTTTTTTGGCATGTCTCCAAAAACAACAGAATGAGCATCAATTATTTGTTGCAGATCAAGAGATGGAGATGGCTGAGTTGGCTGTACTTCCATAGAAAACAAGCGAGCTATAAATCCCTCAACACCCTTATGGAGAATTTTTGTCATTTGATGGGAGCTAACAAGTTGGAGAGATTTAGCCTTTAATCCTCTTAGCTCAAATGTCTTTTCTTCATAACGAAAACGTATGAATAATTCTTGAAAATTTATCTCAATAGTGCCCAAAGTGGTGAGCCACTTTACTCCCAGAACAATATCAGCGCCATCCATTAGACTAACAAACATAAGAGAACTCAATAAGGAGTCTCCCATGGGCAACTTAATACTATGACATTTTCTTAAATAGTTGACAGTACCACCATCTGCAATCATAACCTAAAATTTTGAAACTAGATAAATGAAATAGTTCAAACAAGCAACCAACTTACTGTGGATGAAGTTATGTGTGCTCCTAGAATCAATCAAGATAGTGACCTTCTGTTTCTTAAGAAAACCCATCACCTTAAGAGTTTGGGGAGTACTAATACCTGACAGGACATGACATGAAATAGTAGGCTAAGAGTCTTCAGATTTCTCCTTAGGGACTTATGCCTCTACATCATGTACTTCTGCATCATCTTCATCATTATTGGCACCTTCAATGTAAAATAGCTTCTTTTCAGCACAACGATGGTCTTTGTTCCATTTGTTGTCACAACCATAACACAACCCTTTGGCTTGTTTTTCCTCAATTTATCATTGTGTTAATCTGGTGGGCTATGGAAATGATGGTGTTGGAAAGTTGCAATCATGACCAGTAGTGAAAGTTTTTTTTTGACCATATCTTTTTCTTCTATCATGCGTGCCTTAGAGATAGATTTTGATATAGATGTTGGGCCAAACATGCAAACCTCGTATTGGATGCTATCTTTAAAGCCACCTAAAAATAGATCCATCAAATTTTTCTTAGTGATATTTTCCACCTGTAAAGAGAGATTCTGAAATTGCTGAATATAATCCTTCACAGGTCCTGTTTGTCACAGCTTGGCTAATTGGTTGAAATAGTTCTCAAATATATTATTTTGATAATGAGTTGTCAACTCCTCAGTAAAAATAGTTCATGTAACAGGAACACCATTCTTTTTTTTTAGCACATAACCAACGATACCAAATGAATTGCTCAGGTTCCATATACAGGGACGCCACCATCACCCTCTGAGAACAAGGGGTTTGATGCAACTCAAATAAATTCTCAATTTGGTTAATTCAAGTGAGAGGATTCTTACTATCAAACTTACGCATGTCCACTTTTGGCAACATTGATTTCATACCAGCATGGGAGTTGTTGAGAGGAGGATTTGAATGTTGAAGTGGAGGGTTGTTAGGCTAAAATTGAGATGTGAGGGCAGCCAATTGCATAGTGATATACTGCAATTCATTGTGAACTCCATTAATCTCTCTGTGTATCCCTGAAACATCAGCTTGGATTGCAACAAAGTCATCATGCCTCACCAAATTTTTTGTCCTCTTGAAATTGAGAAATCATCGGATCTGAAGTTCTAGATTCCATGTCATCAGTAGAAGGAGTCTTAGGAGTTTCTGGTGCCCCTTTTCTTCCCCGAGTTGAAGGACCTATCATAAACAAACTCTAGGAGGGTTTTGACCTTGAAAAAAGTGTACCAAGAAATGGTACCGTTGTGATCATCTTGTCAAGATGAATCCAATGAGTACCTTTGCACACTAGAGTAAAATTTTTGATACCAAAAAAGTGTACCAACAGAATAAACTATTGCGATTGTCTCACCAAGACGAATTCAACGACTGCAAGTGTGCAAGGAGAAAAAAATTTCTAGACTTTTTTTTTAAATATTTTTTTTCAAAAAAGCATTTCAAGCAATACCGCGCTGACAGAAAAAATTAATTCTTCCCAGATTGCAAGTTATGTTTTTTCGCTTTCAATGCTTCCAGAAGCCAAGTCTTGCCAGATCTGAAAAAATGCTGCAAGAAACTTGCCCAAATCAAAGCTTTGATACCACTTGTAATGAAATTACTTAGATATTTGCACAAAATGATTTAATATTGCGCAAAATAAGAAAATATGAGAGATTACACAACGATAATTGACAGTAGAACAGATTACTGGATAATATAGCAAAGTCACTTCGAGGGGGCAACCTGCACAACAATGCACTAATAGCATAATAATTTACATGATAATTAAAGACTAACCACTACCTCTTATATATAGTCTATTTAGCCAAGGTTATTCCATAGGCCGACCTATCTAAGAACATAGAGAAATGTAACAAGTAAATAAAAGAGGTATGTAAGCCACAAGTCGGTCACACATATCCCTAGACACACCAATGGTTAAGGGCATAACATACATCTTTTTAAGTGCATATTAGTTGTAGGTTGAGTATAGAATAAGAAGAAGATATTTTAACGTCCACGAGGCTAAATAAACAGCCTATGAGACAACCAACCCAGTCAAATTTGCTTATGCCTTGTATTTCTTCTTTTATTCAAAGAAAGAATGAGCTCTCCAACTTTTTCCAAAGACCCCTCTATAAACAAACCATGCCAAGAAGTTGTTTTCAGGAAGTCCACATATTTTGCCTTGATGTCCGTGTAAGCATCACAATCTAAAATAAAGTGTTTTTTCGATTCAACTACCCCCGCATTGTATAATTCACATACTCTCTCTTCCCAAGTTTCTTTAGGCCTTTTCCACCTTCCTGTTTCGCATCGACGCTAATGGGAATTAGTTATAAGATGAGCAATCAAAGTCTTAGCTCTCCAAGGGATATTTGCCCCAATGTAAACCTTTTATTGATGATCACATGTGGAGTTGAACACCTCAAGGTAGTAGTTATTCTTTCTCCCTAGCATACCATCCCACATAGACTTTCATAATTTATCTATGACAAAAGCTTTTATATCTTTCTATCAGTAGGACAAACATTCAAATAGATATTCCACTTGATCATCCACTTGGCATTTTGCTTCATCCAAGACTTCTTTCTTTTGCTAGGCACCTCATTGATAACTACTTTAGGCCACCTACTTGTTTTCAGCTACTCAATTTTTTTGAGATATCTTTGGAGATGCACCATTGCCATGGCTTCCATCAGAATAGTCCCTATTTCAGCTAACAAGATCTCATATGGAGTTGAAACTTTTAACCTAAACTTTTTGGTGATCATGTGTTTTTGAATTCTCTCTATTTGCTTCCACTTGGACTTTGACAAGCTGCTAGCCCAAAACTCACACCCATAAAGCACCACCGGGATTACCAATAGCCCAAAAGGAGTCTGAATAGTTTTTCAATCACATACTTCAGCTTCTCTGCATCTATTTTGAAGGGCATACCATGCTTTCTAACCTCCTAAAGTTCTTTTCTTTTTGCAAGTCTCCTAGCTAATCCTATTATTAAAGTCAAACCTGAGGTACTTGTATTCATTTACCTCTTCAAGACTATTTCCCTCAAAGAGGAATGTGTGTTGGATCTTTTTCTTTTTATTGGAGAAAATCATGATTTTGGTCTTACTGGTATTGACTTGCATACCAACATCTCTGCAGAAAAGCTCAAGGGCATCAAGGTGCTCTTGTAATCCATGAGAGGACTTAACAATCAGATTAAGGTCATCAACATATAAAAGGAGCCTTATCACATACTCTTCTAGGTAAACACCATCCCTAGCCGACAAATTTAATCATTCTTCAAGTTTGTCAATGTACACGCCAAAAAGAGTGGGTGATAAAGGGCATCTTTGCTTAACTCCGATTTCACTCCTAAAACTTTCAAAGATGCCTGCTAACGTTCTAATTTTAATTAGAACCTCTTCATAGAGGATGTGGACAGCCGCTCTAAGATGTTTTGGAATGCCAAGTTCCTTCATCTTGCACCATAACTTATCTTTAAGGACCGTGTCAAAAGCCTTTTTAAAGTCAACAAAATAACAATAAGCCTCTTCCTTTTCATCCCAAATTTTTTCAATGATGTATCTCAAAGTGACTCAATGATCTAAAGTATAGTGCTAGACCTAAAGCCTGCTTGCCATTTTGCTCTCTTACCCTTTTCCTCTACCCACCTGCTGATTCTTCTCTCAACCATGCTACCAAACAACTTTGCAAACAATGGATTGATCATGATAGTTCTATAGTTGGAGGGATTGTTAACATCTCCACTCTTAAAAAGAGAAATCACTAAGCTAGTGATCCAATCTTTAGGGAAGCCATGCTGAATAATGTTATTGAAAATTATTGTAATATGGGGTGAAAGAATCTCCAACCCCCACTTAAGGTATTCTGCCTGAAGTTCAACCAAGTCCTTAGCTTTTCCAACCCCCAACTTCCCTATACCAACCTTGACCTCTTATACAGTGAAAATCTTAGATGTCGTGCTGATCACGGGAGGAGGCTCAGTCTCTATTCCCTGCTCATATAGTTGTTTTGCATAATCAAACCATTGACTAGCGGTGATGTTATTCTTTGTCTGCTTCTTTGGCTGAAGTTCCTTCCAAAATAGCTTAGGATTATTCTTACCTAGGTAGATTAACTCTTCCCGCCTTGTGCTCATAAACTCTATTATTTTTGCTTTTATGATCTGCTTGTAACACTTAATGCTCATTTTCTCCTTGCTTGGCTTTTTCAGAGATTTCCTTGCAATTTTATAATCGTCATCAAACCAAATATTTATTGGAAAATAGTTTTTTGTCGACTTCTTATTCTTTGCCTTTTTGCACTTCTCAAGCACTCCTTGGATTATAGTGGTTAACTCATGACTGTTGAGGGATTATGAGCTAGCTATCCCCTTTTCACATAATTTCTCTAGTGTTGCCTTGAATCTTTTATGGTTTTCTTAATTTAAAAGAACTCTACCCTTTGTAATTTGCTGTTGCGAGGGCTGCATTTTTTCTGATTGCTTACTTTTTATTGGCCATGCTAGTCTTACATACATAGGTCTATGATCAGATTTTAACTCCCACAAGTGCTCACCAATCATGATCTCCTCTATCTTTTCCATCACGCTTTTAGAACAGATTGCATAGTCAACAACACTTGCCCTATTGTATGTGTTGCAAGTAAAGTTGCTAGATTTCTTCCACCTATCCATGCCATTACAAATGATTAGATCAAAGGTGCCACACAAAGTAAGCAATTCTTCACCATGATGATTGATGTCCTTATTGTCTTCTGAACATCTGGCCCATTGTTGATTCTCTTCTTCTATAAGCCAGATAGGATTATGATCCTCCTTACTACATAAAATATTAGCCTGACCATTTGTTGTCTTAGAATTGCTCCCAAAATAAGAACTTCACCTTGTTGTGAATACACTAAGATATCTTTTTTTATGGCTGCATATGGATCTTTGATGTCCAAACCATTTCTTTTGTAGGTTTTGGAGATTTGGGGAGCAAAATAACACACTGCAATGTTTATGTGATTTCTATTTTCTGAAATTTTGATCCAGATGTATTGTTTATTTGTGTCTTCTCTTTCCAATTGAATTGTGCATCCTTCAACTTTTTTTACTAAAACCATTATGCCACTGTATCCTTTGCCATTGCCCATTGCTTTGTTCCAAACCACAAACTTCATGTAACCTTCAAAACTGGGAGTTTTGCAGCCTTCTTGTTCATGCATTTCAATAAGACAAATTATGTCTCATTCTTCTGCAATAGGCCCTAGTCCAGGACCCCTCCTCCAAGGGTAGCCTCTACAATTCTAGCACACTAAATTTAAGTGTGCCTAGGGGGTCCCTAATTGCTATTTACTTTGGTGCAAAAAACTCAAAGTTGAGTCTTTGCCCCTTTCTATCATCATTTGTTGACCACCATTTCTTGTGAACCTAGAGATACCCAATCTCTCTTGGTTGTCATTTTACTACTCGAACTTACCGTGGGATCGTATATTTGTGATGATAACTTTTCCATTGTCTAACTACGCCCTTTTTCCTTTATCCCTTGTTGCCCTAATTTTAACCAATTCTACCCTTCTCTCCTCTTGTTGTTTTACTGTTAAGTCATCATCTAGAAAGAAGTGAAATGCCCTCAGAAGTCTCTTTTTGCTTAAGACTTGGAGCTTGTCTTCCCTGTGTACCATGACAACTTTGATAGGTATATCCATTTCATCACATATCTCCTTGCTTCCCTAATTTTAGCCAATTCTACCCTTCTCTCCTCTTGTTGTTTTACTATTAAGTCATCATCTAGAAAGAAGCGAGATCCCCTCAGAAGTCTCTTTTTGCTTAAGACTTGGAGATTGTCTTCCCTGTGTACCATGACAACTTTGACAGGTCTATCCATTTCATCGCATATATTTCCAATCCTCCTAGCTTGGTAGATTTTCCCTTGCCAATGCAACTTTTCTCTCAAGAATTCAATTGCAAGATTGAAAGTGCTTTCATTTTTACCGTAATCCCTTACTCCTTTTATAATGACATTTCTTACCCTGTCTTGTCTTTCTTTGCCCTCTCTTTCTTGCATGCTGTCAGCCTCTATGTTTGTCTCTTCTTCTAAAACTGTTATTGTTGGGTCTCTAACAATTTGTGCCTATGTTTTGTTCTTTGCTATGATCTCTTTGTTATTTGTGTGCATCACTGGATTCTGAATGTTTGATTGTTGACTACTTGGGCCTTTATTCCTATAAGTTTAGTTGATTATATCATGCTTTGCCAAGTTAGCTTCATATTTTGCCACTCATGTTTCCCTGCTTTTATTGCATCTTGCAATATTGCCACTTGTTCCTTTAGCACCTTGTTGTTCTCCAATAAGTTCCGATTTACTTCCATTAACTCAAGGAGCTTTTCATTACTTTTTTGCTCCTTGACTTCCAAACACTCTACCCTATTTTTGACATTCATCAATTCTTTCACATATAGTTGTGATGACTAGGTACGAGGAGTGGTAGTGGGATTGTAAATTTTTGTTTCAGTTCCCCCTTTATGTTTTTTTAGCCCATTGCTTGATTATGTTTTACACACAACTTTTGTTTCTCTTTAGGTTTAATTTCTCCTTGCTAGTTCCCATTTTGATTGGGAGAGCCTATGTCTCAAGATCCCCCACAACTATTTTGCATTTACCCATACACATTTACCACTTTTACTTGTTGAAGCAATTTTTACTTTGCCCGAGTGATTTGTTTTCATAGAGAATATAGTTTTAGCTACCCCTTTCTTGTTTGTCTCAGATTGGTTTGCAACTTGTGACTTCTTGGTAGTAGTCCCCTGTTCCAAGTTGCCTCTAAAACCTACTTGTTTTTTTACCATAGTTAACCTTGCTTGGATCTATTTGCTTTAAAAAGGTATGGTCCTTTGAGGCTTTGTCTTAACAAATCCTGACGGTTTGTTTGAAGTGTAGATTCCCTAATAGATATGCCGAGGATGCCACATAAAAAATAAAAACAAACTTAAAACAAAGTAATGGATGTTTGTTTACTCTGACCTTTGACGTTTCGTCCGCTGTTCCTGTCAGAAGTCCTCTGTGAAGCCCAGTCTGCTCTGAATCCAATGAAAGTCTCCTGACTACCTTGCCTACTTGCACTACCCTATGAGCGCTAAAAAACTTGAGTGGGAGAACCTCTGAATGTGGGAAAAAAAATTGGATATCCACTCTGTATGAAGGCAACTGTAACTGCTACTATATATAGGGTAGTTTGCAATTATAGAGATAGTCTTTTAAAATGACTCTCGACTATGTTTTGCTTATTAAAGGATGTATCTTTGTTTTATATATGAACAAATGAAATAAAAGATAATTCCGAGGTTATTGTTTTATGTATTTCTCTAATTTTAGCTTAGGTATATTGTTACAATTTAGTTTCATTTCGTGGTATCAAAATTGCATTTGACAGTGTATCATCTTTGAAATTATAAATTTGTAAGACAAATATGGCCACACTCACTGCAGAAGATCCTCAGGGATTAGTAAATGCATTGTAGATTAATTAGATGGCATGATTCAATCTCTAGAAGCTCAAAAGGAAAATTCTTTTGTTGAATAAGGTCCTAGTCAAGATAGTTGAAGGGACATAGACTAAATCTATTGAGGATGTAAAACTGATTAGTAAGTGGGAGGCAAAGGAAGATAGGGCTCATTCTTGTATAATTTTGAGTTTAAGTGATAATTTGCTTATGCATGTAAGTGATGCAAAAAACAACAATAGATGCTTGGAGTTAATTAAGTTGTATGAGATAAATAATGTGACTACAAGATTGTATCTATGGAGAAGGTTTTTCCAATTTCAAATGTTGAAATCACATAATATATGAAAGCACGGAAACCAATTTAAGTCTCTCAGAAACTAATTGGTAGTGTGGGGGTTGGTGATTGTAAAATAAGTCATTGTTATGATGTTTCTTGGTAGTCTATCATAATCCTATTCAAGATTGGTAGTAGCTCTAAACACCCAACCCAAACTAGTCTTGCATAAAGTAGTAGAAACACTACTTCAAGAAGAAGTCAAAAGAAATGATGTGAGTTTGAATGATGAGACTCCTACAAATTTTTTTTTAACAATATATAAGGGTAAGACAGAGAGAATAAGAGTGAAATAAAATCTCAACCCTCTCAATATAGTGTCTCCAAGAATGGTAAAGACATAAAAGAGGGAAAAAATAAGAGAGTGCTTTCATTGTGAGGATCTAGGGCATTTTAAGAAACAATGCACAAAATGGTTAGCATGGGTAGACGAGGTAAATAAAAGGAAGGCATTTGAAGCTAATGTACTTTCAAGCAATGACCAAGAACATTTGTTTATGGTCACTACATTCCCAAAGTCTATTTTTCAAAGTGTTGAATGTAATGTTCCTTTTCTATATTATTTTAGTAATTAATAAAATTACTCGAATAGTGATTTTAATCATTAGAAAATATAAGGCAATTTAATTCATTATTAAAATAGAACCATCTTAGATAATTATTTGAATTACCAGAAAAATGGTTTTAACCATTTAGAAAATTAAGGTAATTTTAATAATTATTCTAAGAAGTTTTATAATTAATAAATTGCTTAAAAAGTGATTTTTATCATGTCAATCATTAGAGAATTTTAATTAATTATTGAAGCAAGGACCTAATATAAAATAATTATTTAATTTGCCAAAAATAATTTTAATTACTAATTTATTGAGACAAATTATTTAATTAATTCAAAAAGGTCTAAAGTGAAATAATAAGGGATGTCCTTTTAAAGTTTTGGAAGGGAGGGTTATCTAAAAGAAAGGAGGATGTAAAAAAAGGTAAGCTATCATTTGATATGCATGCAATGGATGATATTAATGTGGACTGATCAAGTGTATCAAGCTTGGTTAATTTGGGCAGTTTCTTGAGGAATGTTACCTTTCAAGGACTTGTATGTGTTGATTCTCTAAATGGAGTTTTGGAACACCACCTACTTTTGAAAATTTGAGTGAACCTAGGGTTTGAGGAGGAAAATTATGGAAACTAGGATTTTCAAAATTTTAGATCAAGTTTTGGTGGCCTTTCCATGGAAGGAAAATTCTAAAATTATTTTTATTTGATAGTCACTAATTTTGTGGTCAGTTTGAGATTTTATTTGCATCATAATTCCAAATATTGAGGGAGTTATAATTTTTTGAAGTTTTAATCTGTTTGTAAGAAATATTAATTGTTGTGGGCAACAAATTATTTGTAAAGGACAACAAAATTGTAGGTCTTTGGAAAGTGGGCAAATTGCTTGGGAAGGTTGGTGAATTACCTTGAGAGGCTGATTTGCAGGTTTCTATCTTGGGCGAATTACTTGGAGGTCTTGGGGACTCTTTTGGAGGGTCTTGCATTGAGAAAACTCTCTTCCAGGGTTTGAGGTATTTTATATGAATTTTTTATGGGTGGGTGAATCATCTTGGTAGCATTTTGAGGCCATTGAGTGTTTAATTTAATGCCCTAGGTTATGATAATAATTCAAAAAATTATTATTATATTATTCTAATTTTTATATTAACTTTGCATGATGAATTTGGGTGATTTGAGGGCTAATTGTAAGGTGAGTAATTCTGAATTATTCTTATTATTTGTCCTAAGTGGAGCATTTCATCGAATGAGGGGGTTTAGAGTGTTTTTGGGCTCTAAACTTGAAAGGAATAATCATATATTTTCTGATTTATACTTTGGAATTTATTGCATTAATTTTCCAACATTAACGACTTGTTTTGGGACACTTGGAAGCTTATTGAAGGACAAGTTGAGGTTTTCAGCATTTTGATTTTATTTCCTATATTTAACCAAGTGTGGCGACTTTATTTGAAAATGTTTGCAAGGTGTTTCAGGGTGTTTGAAGCATATATTAATTGCCTGCAAGTTCAAATTAACTTTATTGGAAGGGACAATAAAAGAGGTATTTTATTTACTGCATTTGTAAATTAAGTGGTTATTGGTTTTAATTTTAGAATTCAGTATTATTTTTAGATTTGTTTGGGTTTAGTGGAAAACCCCTATTGTGGTCTGTGGTCCCAAATTAGGGACATTACAATGGTATCAAAACACCGATCTTGTCCACCTATGAGGTTTGGTGTTGCAAATTTGGATGTAAGCAAATAAAAATATTTTGTGTTATCAGAGAAGAGGAAAAGCCATGGGTGATCAAGGGTTTACTTTAAAACAAGTAAAGTATTTGTCGGATTTGATCAAGGAGAGCCAAAGTGATCTTCAACATACCTTGAGTATGCAATTTGCAGTCATATTGAAGACTACAGTAGATCCAAGCAAGATCCATCACCTCAATGGAAAAGGAATTTCAAATGGAAATGAGAGGGTTTGTATCAACCCCTCTCATAAGTTATTCAAGGCTACAATTTTGTAGAGAGAACCAGTAGTTGAGATTGAGACACCTATGTGTGATCCACTTGATACACGTCCACAAGAGTATGCAGCCCTAAGTTTTGACACATAAACACTCTTGTTATTTTGTGATTATTATGAGATGAAGGATGGATCAAAACCAAGAGTACCAAGCATGCAACTCTGTAGGCACTTGCATCAAAGGGAAAGGAAAGAAGGAGTCATCAATGAAGAAAGGACCAAATTATATGGAGAGTTGGAGGAAAAGAATGAAGGGATAAACCTTCATGAGGGATCTTATGAAGGAGTTGATGAAACAAAAAAATCAGATTTGAAGGAAGAAGGTAAGCAACAAAAAGTAACACTTTGAGGCATCCTAGAGTGGGAAATCTAGAGTACCAAAAATCTAATTTTTTGAAGCAGCAAAGAAGGCTGCAAAAGACGGATGAAAATGGTGAAGAGCTAAATTATTTGGGCAACCAAGTACCCCAAAACTTTAGATTCAAAAGGATGATTTTGAAGAAGACAAGGAAACCAAAATATGCATAGAAAGGTATGTTGTGAATAATAAATTTTGTTTGGTCCCTAATAATTGTTCAAATTTATTGCATGACTCTAGAGTGGGTAAAAGAGTTTGGAAAGAACAAATTTTAGTCACAAATGGGAAGGAAGTGCAATCCTTGACCAAGTTGGATGGCATTACAAAGCTTCTTGATGAATCAATACACCATGAAAATAAGGAATGCTTGAAGGTCACGATTGCTGATTTTTATTCAACCCCAATCAAATATGCAATATTAGTAACAAAATCAGGAGTTGCAAGGGTTGATATTGATATTTCCAACCATGAAGAAGAGATGAGGGGCACTAAGGGAAGGGATGAACTCTTCCTTATCAATTTATGGGTAGGACATGACAAGCTTCTATTATGATTGTGGGATCTAGTTGAGCACTATAAACATGATTTTGTTTATTGTTATGTTGTGAAACAAAGGACAAGATTTGGATCCTCATGGAAAAGGGCATAAGCAAAAAGAACCATGATCTAAGAATCAAGGGAAGGGATGTAAGTAATAAATTCAGTACTGCTTTTCACAATTTTAGTTTGCTTCTCACTAAGATTTTTGTTTCCATGAAGAGTGTTGGCCCTAGGAAGGTGTGCCTCTCACACCCCAACACCATGGAAGTGATTTCCACATGTATGAGTGGTTTTCCAGCCACTATAAAGGGAAGGTTGAAGGAGAAAAAGGCATGCTACATCCATTATATGAAACAGCTAAGACACCACAAGGGAGCCCATGTCATGCTCATGAGGCATGAAGTAATTGCAAAAGTGTTATTAGACACTAATTTTTTTCCTAAAATATTTGTTCCATGTGTAGGTTATTTGGGAAAGTTGAAAATGTAGACATGGATGAAGGGTTGAGAACTACCATAGAGTGAGCAAATACCCAAATCAAGAGCAGTCGTGAAAAAAATATTTTGGTGAAGGAAAATTTGTTTCCTACCTTTCCAAAAAAATCAGATATTCGTTGGCAACATGTTGGGCCATTGGACTCAAATGGAGAAAACATGATTGGCACAATGACAGTCAACTAGGAGGGATGAAATTATTGTTGGAAGGTATGAAGATGTTGTTGTTGTAGCATGGAATTGCACCCTTATGGGAGAGTTTTTCAGGCTCTCTCACTCTTAGCTACAAAATTGGAGCAACCTCAGGCTGTGGGTATCCTGTAGTGAGGTTGAACCTCTAGAATTTTTAATGAGGCTAGCTCCTTAGATTCTTCACTTTAGCTATTCCCACACACTAAAACCTATTTTTGACCAAGGAAAAAGGAGAGAAAAGTAACATAAAAAGGGAAAACTGAAATAAGAAAGGTGATGCACCAAATAGAGAGTGACCCAGATAAGCATGAAATGAACACTAATTTAGCATAAGATAATTCTACTTACACAACCTCACAACTGATTGATTTGCATCAGTTTCATAAACTAGGCCCACTAAGCCATATATGAAGCAAAGAGGAATTTTAAAATTCACAAGTGTCTATTAATGGTAGAAAAGCTCAAGTTTAAACCTGTAACCAACCAAAAAATACCTAAAAATAGGTAAGATGAGAGGACAAGGGACATGGAAGAACACTTCTTCACAAGGCCATCATACACAAGCTTACTAAACACGATTTTTATACAAGAGATAGGTAAAAATAATCTTTATTGCTTCAAAAGGTATTTCTTACAAATTTTTGATAGGGCTCTTCCTTGTCAAAATGAGGATTTCTTCTTTTGAAAAGAATCAAGACATATATAGAAAAGGGGAAGACCCAAAGAGAAGAGGCAAGCAAACAAAAATCAATAAATGAGCCCCAACCACCCTCCATGAATTCTCACCCACACTTGGGTTAATTTGAACTAATCCTTCTTCAACGAAATAACCACCATTAGCTCCAAAAGTCTTTTAGCCCTCTCATTGGTTGAGAAATGCACTAGAAGACAAAACTTGCTGAGGACAATGATGTCATGGTCTACTAAGAAGGAAAAGTCCAGGAACATCTCAAATGCTTGAGCTATCTTTTCTACTTGCCTGATCTTTATCTTTCCTCTCCACGCCATCCTCCACTTGTCTGCTTACATTTGAGGACCAAAATATTACACTTATAAACCTGACTGAGCCATATTGCTTCTACATTTGTCGGTTGTTGGTTGGAGATGGTGGCCATGTCGAAAGATGAAAATTTTCATAAATTTCCAGCTACAAGCTAGTCACTTGGATTCCCCCCATGCTCTGATTGGTCATCTTTATGCCACTTGTCTTTTATTGATTGGCTTTTTGTGCTCTAGCTTACACCACATGGTAGCCTCTCATTCATCTGATCATGACTTCAAGCTTTCATGGTTGCTCAACTTGCTTCGGGCTCTTCACACCTTAAGTCTTTAGACTTTTTCTTTTCGGCCCTTTTTCTATAGGCTTTTGTAAAGTAGCCCTCGAATTTTTGGAAATGAACCTTCCCGAAGGGAAAGATCCCTTCGGGTTTCTTAAAAAGGACTTTCCCGAAGGGCAAGAGACCCTTCGGGCTTTGTTAAATGGCAGCTCCTGAAGGGTAACATACCCTTCAAACTTTTTTCTTGAGACCTTCAAAAATATTGCTTTGGTCCACTTTCCAAAGAAAAGAATCCTTCGAGAAATTTATATAGGGAAACCTACTTGACGAGTTCATTTCTTCAGAACCTTTCTTTTGGACAAATTGTCTGAAAGAATTTCATTACTTAGTTGGAAATGAAAATCCTGAAAAGAACACTTGGCCAAAAAGAAAAACACTCCTTCAAAAATTTGTGTGGACAATTTTTCCAAAGGAAAACCATGAAGTTTAAACCAAATAAAAGACCGAGAGGAAGAAACACACTTAGTTCTTTCAAAGCCCTGAAGAATGAAGAAGGACTTAGCTGAATAAACAAACTTTGCACTTAGCCCTTTGGCTTGAAGGCTTGCTTTTGAACATTTCTACTGGATCCATTTATAAGCCTTTGATCCAACGTTTCATCAAACCATGCAAGAGCTTCATATGTGAGCCAAAAATGGCCAACAATTGCTTCAAATAATTTCGAATTATTTCCTCTTTTACAGCCACCTAGTATGCACAATAAAACTGATTTTGGAGGTTCCTTGTCACCCATGACAAGGAAGGATGTGGTGCATAATATTTTTGATTGTATTCAATCAAAGAAATTAGAAATTTTGCCTCTATCACAATGCCTTTGTTGGAAAGAAGTGACTGATTTTTGTCCTCTATCACAACTATTATGTACTTGTGATTGTGAGCTAATAATACAATGAAACTTGTGGCTAAAGATCAACATTGATGCTCATTTACAGTAGTTATACAAATCTAATTTTTATTCACTATATAAATCAAAATTTTGGCTTCTCTTTTAGCCCTATTTTTGGGAGAAAATATCCGATTCTCATGAAAACTTACAATAGCTCCTTGGGTTTGAAAACAACTTCTTGAAGCATCACAAAGGGCACACGAGAAGAAGGAAACATGTGATTATGGTACAACAATGTTTGTCATTATATGTTGGGCATATGATACACATAGACAAAACCATCCCAGTAGGATGACACGTGGTAAAGGGTTATTTCCAAGGTATGTTGTTCAAATCATTTAATCTTGTCAACTATTTTCAGTCTTGGAAAGTAAGACCATGGTATGAAGGAATTCATGAGGGGTCATTGGGAATTAACTTTATTTGCATGCACTCTCCAAGGAAGGATCAAGCATGCTACTTCATGTGCGACAAAGAAGTAGCATTTTTTGGATGCATTTGTTTGTTTGATTGGAAGGACTCCATTATGTACAACTTGGTAATGAAAGAATTGTTGACATGGAGGCATGGTAGGCCTATGAAAGGCTATTATGTCACCTTTTGCACTTGGAGGCAACCCCCAAGCTACAAGTTTTATTTTGATGCTTTCCCCCCTTGGGAAGCAAGGACAGATTTTGGTTGCATTGTGGGACATATTGACAAGGTGGTATGGCATCATTTATCCATTTGGGGTATGTCACGCTATGCTTCTTGGCAAAATTTATTCCATTTAACATGGACATGAACAAGGCTTTTTGAGCACTATAGCAGGTTTTACCATTTGGACATGGTAATTGGGCATATGAGCTTGCATTTTCTTGATGGCAAACAAATTTGGGAAGGGAGAATTGTAATGTCCCTTTTCCATATAATTTTAGTAATTAATAAAATTTCTCGAATCATGATTTTAATCATTCAAAAATATAAGACAATTTAACTAATTATTAAAATAGAACTTTCTTGGATAATTATTCAAATTATCAAAAAAGTGGTTTTAACATTTAGAAAATTAAAGTAATTTTAATAATTATTCTAAGGGGTTTTATAATTAATAAGTTGCTTAAAAAGTGATTTTTGTCACTTCAATAATTAGAGCAATTTAATTAATTATTGAAGCAAGGACCTAATTAAAATAATTATTTAATTTGTCAAAAAAATAATTTTAATTACTAATTTATTGAGGCAAGTTATTTAATTAATTCAAAAAGGCCTAAAGTGAAATAATAAGGGATGTCCTTTCAAATTTTTGGAAGTGAGGGTTATCTAAAAGAAAAGAGGATATTAAAAAAAGGTAAGCTATCATTTGATATACATGGAATGGATGATATTGATGTGGATTGATCAAGTATGTCAGGCTTGGTTAATTTGGGCATAGTTTCTTGAAGAATGTTATCCTTCAAGGACTATGATGTGTCGATTCTCTAAATGGTGTTATGGAACACCACCTACTTTTGAAAATTTGAGTGAACCTAGGGTTTGAGGAGGAAAATTTTAGAAAATAGGGTTTTCAAAATTTTAGATCAAGTTTTGGTGGCCTTCCCATGGAAGGAAAATTCTAAAATTATTTTTATTAGATAGTCACTAATTGTGGTCAGTTTGAGTTCTTATTTGCATCATAATTCCAAGTATTGAGGGAGTTATGAATTTTTGAAGTTTCACCCTGTTTGTAGAAAATATTAATTGTTGTGGGCAGCAAATTATTTGGAAAGGGCAACAAAATTGCAGGTCTTTGGAAGGTGGAAAAATTGCTTGGGAAGGTTGGTGAATTACCTTGTGATGCTGATTTTCAAGTTTCTATCTTGGTAAAATTACTTGGAGGTCTTTGGGACTCTTTTGGAAGGTCTTGCATTGAGGAAACCCTCTTCTAGGGTTTGAGGTATTTTATACAAATTTTCTATGTGTGGGTGAATCATATTGGTAGCATTTTTAGGTCATTGAGTGGTCAATTTGATGCCCTAGGTTATGATAATAATTTAGAAAATTATTATTATATTATTCTAATTTTTCTATCAACTTTGCATGTTGAATTTGGGTGATTTGAAGGCTGATTGCAAGGTGACTAATTCTAAATTATTCCTATTATTTTTCCTAAGTGGAGAATATTAGAGAAGGAGGGTTTTTGAAATGTTTTTGGGCTCTAACCTTGAAAGGAACAATCATATATTTTTTGATTTATACTTTGGAACTCATTGCATTAATTTTTCAATATTGGTGACTTGTTTTGGGAGACTTGGAAGCTTGTTGAAGGGAAAGTTGAGGTTTTGAGCAATCAAATTTTATTTCCTATATTTATCCAAGTGTGGTGACTTTATTTGGAAGTGTTTGAAAGGTGTTTGAAGCATATATCAATTTTCTACAAGTTCAAATTAATTGTATTGATAGGGACAACAAAAGAGGTATTTTATTTACTGGATTTGTGAATTAAGTGCTTGCTGATTTTAATTTCAGAATTTAGTATTATTTATAGATTTGTTTGGGTTTTGTGGAAAAACCCTATTTTTGTCTTTGGTCCCAAATTGGGTACATTACATTGAAACTTAGACTTGGAAGTAACTAAATAATTAAAAATTGAGAGAAGTTGGTTCATGTCATATAAATAAGTACACAAAGGAAAGATTGTAAATATTGGAGATAATAACAAACGTGAGATGATGGGAATTGGTAATATCTCATTGAGATGCCAAATGGTGCATATAAACAAATAAAAAATGTATGGTATGCCCCTGCTTTATCAAAAATCCTTCTATTAGTTAATAAGGTTATTGAGACAAGAATATTGGTATAATTTGATAGTAAGGCATATGTTTTAATGGATGCAAAAGGAAAAACTTTTGCTAAAGGAAATAGATATGGAAACATGTACAAGTGGTGTGTAATAGACTAGAAGTGGCATTGAGATAACAAATAATGAAAAAACAAATTCATTGCTTTGGCATCACATATTTGGACATGTAAATACACATTCACTTGGAGTATTAAAAAGGGATAAATATGTAGAATATGAATTTATGTCTACCGATTGAGATATGTATGTGTGAAGGTTGTTGTTTAGGCAAGCAACATAAATTACTTTTCTCAAAGAAAGGAGCAACAAGAGATGAGGAAAAAATGGAGCTAATACACTCAAAAAAATTGTAGACCAATGCAAATAATGACACACAAAGGGGAAATAAATTTTATTACATTTATTAACAATTTATCTAAAATGACTTTTATTTATTTCCTTAAAAATAAATTATATGCATTGGAAATGTTCAAAATATTCAAAGCTTTTGGTGAGCAGTTGGGAAAACATTTGAAAAGACTTAGGTGTGCGACTCGGGGTGAATATACCTCTAATTATTTCAAAAACAATTGTGCAAAGGAAGGGATCAAGTTAGAGTACATTGTTCCCTATTCACCAAAATAAAATGGTGTTGCAGAATAAAGGAATAAGATTCTTGTTGAAAGTGTTAGATGCATGCTTAAGAGTAGTGGGTTATCTAATATTTTTTGGGTTGAAGCAATTTCTATGATTGCTTATGTGCAAAATATGATGCTAACTATTGCATTACATAAAAAGACACCTAATGAATCATGATCCATACACACCTTATAGTCTACCTCACTGTAACCTGTCACTGTGGAAGCTTGCTTACTTTTATTGTTGAAATTGCATTCCTCACATTTACATCATCTTGCATTAAGTACACAACCTTGTGTTGATGTACAATAATGGCTAAACACCTTATATAATGTTTCATAGCTCATCCTCTTCACATATATTAACCGACACTTACTATCTTCCATTAAGCCTTGTGGTACATTGGTACCTTGCTTTGTGTAGTTCCATGCTTACCGCACACCTTCAGAACATTTGAAGCTTATGCAATCATGCAAGTTTCATGTTGTAGTGTTCACAATTTTTGTATCATTGTGAAACACTATGTTTCATCTATAGCTTTTGTGATTTCGTGCAACACTTCATATTGCACACAACTTACCTCAACATTGCACAATGCCTCATAGTCCTCTTACACATCAACAATCTTTCAAATTTCTTCTCCACATGATAACTGTCACCATAGTGTAGTCACTCAAATTTGATCATGAAAACTTGATAATGTCATTTTTGGCCCACTTTTACTTTAATTGACTCAAACACTTAATCTGGACCTATTTCACTATCTCACTCCCTCCTAAGTACCTATACAAACCTATCCCTTTCTATGTTTTTATCATATTCTTACACAAATGTTCTTAACCACTTAAACCTCTCTAAGTATTTTTACAAACATCTCAAATCTTAAATTTCACATGTTACCCTTCAAGACAAGATCTACTAGTATGGGTCCATAGTGGTAGTTGGTCTTGACCCCTATAGGTCAATCTTGTCTTTCACCTTAACAATGATTAATTTTTAAATTTAGACCCTCTTACAGGTTGGCCCATATTTTTAGGATAGGTAGCATGAGGTTCCCCCTTTTGGATTGTTATAAAATCACATCTAAATAACCTATTCTATCACTTGAAATTTTTTATTATTGAGACATACTTACACTATTGTACACTGAGCAAAGCTTCCCTATTCTTCTCAAATTTCATTCTAATAATTTGAAGTAGTCCTTCGTGAAGTCTAGAGCCTATTTTATCCAATTCAAATCAAAGTATTATCAAGTATTCAAGCCATTTCTAAATGCATATATGTAGCAAGAGGAGCACAATCACACAAAACAATCTAATTAAGAAAACTACATGGTTTGATTTGCCTCTTGAGAGTATTGGATATGTAGACAAAGATCAATCATTATGGGGGTGATTTGAGTCAGCTTAACCCATTACACTCTTTCCCTTTTTCTTTGTAGGGTTTTCAAATATTGTAATCCCTATTAGAGTTTTAAATTTGAAGAATCCATTTGTAGGTCATCCACGTGCATCTTAAGGTCAAATTTATGCACACAGACATGTTTCAAGAAGACATAGGTGATTGTGTCTTAATTTTATATATTTTTCATAGAGGATAGAATCGACCAATAGAGGACACTAGTACTAATTGATCTTGTCCCCATTTTGATGATCATGAACCTGATTAGTTATAGTCGCAATTCTAATTGCATATACAAGATCCATCTAATTTGATCATTTACAACCACCTGTTAGTCGTACCAAGTCAGGTTATAGATTAAAAAATAGATAAGTCTTCTTTTGTTATTCATAGTTATCATTATTTCATTAGATCATGTTTCATCTATTTCAATAGTTTTCTTTCATTCTTCTTGTGGCATGTTATTTTACAACTTTTGATATCATTCAAATCATTTTTTCTTAATTAGAGTTAATACACCAACTAATTCAAAATTATGATAAAACATATTGGTGATCCTTCACATTTTATTTGTGCATTGCTTCAAAATATATTTCTTAGGGTTTATATAAATTATTGAGCATTTGACGCTAACAAAACTTTCTTTCAACCTTGGATCTAATTTTTGACTCTAAAAAAACTTGTTTTTGACTTTAGATTTAATATATGACACTGAAATCACTTTATTTTGACTTCAGATTTGATATATGACACCCTTGTATTTCATGGGAATTCGCTAATCTCTGTACACAATTTTTCTTCTTCTTCTAGGATCTAAATTTTAATTTTTTGTTACTTGCTTTTTCAATTTGCAAAGAATCTATGGCTATATTGGATGAACATTTTTTGCTTCAAGCCTTTTTAGTTTTCATTATATGTTTTCTTCCCATAATAAGAAAAATAATTAACACATGCAATAAAATGAATCAGATCACATGACAAGGTAAAAACACCATTAATGTAGATTTTTTAAAAGTCAAGTATGATATGGGAACAATAACACTTATACATTTAAGATGCTATAAGGTTCACTATGTATCCTCTAGATGGGCTTATTATGACAATATAAAATGACAAGGCATATGAATGTGATCCTACTAAGAAAAATAAATTTGAGTCTATTGATGTGAAAGAATTTGGAAAATACCTTGTTGCCCACCTATATGAAATTGATTGTTTATTATTCGTAACTTGACAAAAACAAAAAAAAAACATGATCATACTAGCATATTTGAAGAAAAAAATGATTTTTTTGGTAATATTGATCAAGATCTTGTAAACCCTACCATAGGTGTTGCTACTTCTGCTATTAATACTATTATTACATATAACCTTTAGGTTTAGGGGCAACACAAGGATTCCAACATATATTTATGCATGTGTTTAACCAAATGACTCATACGAGACCTTTGATAAATATGCATGCTCCATCACCTACTTTACCTACTATAAAATACTTTGTGTAAACTATTTCAAACTTGCATGCTAAGGTGTTGTCATTAGAGTAAGGTATACCAAAATCTAGCCAATCAATGGATTCAAAAGCCTTGCTTTATAATCTATTAGCACTTGAGATTATATCATATCCTTTAACTACAATATTTATAGCTCATAACCTTCCACTATATGAAGTAAAGGAGATCCAAAACATCTTCAATATTTTCATGCAACATGTGTGGATTATGATTCTAATGACAAGTTTCTAAGTTGTTTCCAAGAAGCCTAAAATGATATGCCTTGCATTGGTATTATGATCTATCTGTTCAATTAATAAAAGTATTCAATCTACTAGCAAATCAATTTCTCAAGCATCTTGCTATCAACACTGATGGAAAATTTTCTTATGCACAAATTGCTAAGCTTAAGCGAGGAACTAATGAGTCTATTAGTGGCATGTCCTTTGTTACAAGACCATGCTTGTAAAAATGACTAACATCATGGTAGATAATTAATTACAATATATTTTCAAACAAAGTTTACTCACACCTTTGCATGAGTCAATTATTTTCAAGAAATTCAGATTATTTGAGAAACTTTATCATACAATAATAGAAAGAGAAGTCAAATTTATTATTTTAAACAAGATTAAATATGCACCTACATCTACTTCAACTTCCACAATGAAATTTTAAAGCAAACCATCATACAAATATAAACAAACATATGTTAAAGTTGATGCAAAGATAGCAATCAATGTTATATCCCAACCTTCCAATAAGTTTATTTTATCAGATCAACCAATGAGGTAATTTTATATATTTATACAGTCACCTCATAATTTCTAAAAAATTTAATTGAGTGCAATCGTATTACTCTACCTCCACCAATAGATGTTGACATGAGTAGATTTTAAAGTAAATCATTTAATAAAAATACATATTGTGAATATCAAAGATGTAATGGTCAGTCTAATAACAAATGTTTTAAGCTCAAGTAACTTATTCAAGATCTTATGGATAATAATGTCATTGAGCTAGGCATTCATACAAAGGGAACTATGCCCCAATAGAATGAAAAATGCTAAATTGAATATTTTCAGGGGACATTTCTAAATCATGAGACAAGATGATAATTAAATAATGTATCATATATACAATATATACCCACCTTTTGAATCATATGATTATCCATTTAATGGAATTATTGGTACAAATGTTCAAACTCCACAACCATGTTCTACGATCACCTTTGATGATAGTGAGATAGTAGATGATGATTCTATTTTTCATACCTTATGTATACAAGTATATATTGATCAACAACCCATTCAAAATATACTAGTTAATAAAATATCAAGTGAGAATGCATGTACAATGACATTATTCCATTCATTAGGTTACACACAACATGATATACATGCAACATCTAAAAGTGTTAATATATTTAATGGGAAACAACAAACTACTTTGGGACATATTGTGTTGTCTTTTCTAGTTCTACCAAAGAATGAGATCTTTGACATGATATTAGGATGTCCTTGGTTAAAAAATCTCTATGTTGTACATTCTACCATATATAAATGCTTAAAATACATTCATTACAACCAAATGGTCACACTTTTAGGGATAAAATATGAGTACCCTCTACAATCTATGGCACTTTCTCCTCTCCATCCACCATCATAGTGCATATATACATAATCAAGAACAAATCACATATATAATTGTTGCACGTATGCAAAAAAACTCTACTCAGGGAAAATTGCAAAAGTCTCAAAAGCAAGTAATGCAAAAGCAAACATATTGAAAAAATGTGTTAAGTTCAATAAAACATCATCACATGCAACATCTTCTAAAATGGTGAGACATACAAAGAAACATGCTCCACAAAGAGCACAATGTTTAGTAAAATTTTATACTAATCCACATAAGATTTCAAATCATTCTACATCTCCTAGAGATACTCCTCCCACATAGATTTATACAAGTAGTGATCTATATAGTTTCAGTACAATACTTGATGCATTTTATGATTATGAGTCATGCACATTTAGAAATTTTAGTCCAAGAAAGGTGATCCTTCCATAGCTTATTATGAATTCTTATTATGATTCCAATTTTTGATAGGATCATTATTTAGCATTTTGTAATTTCAAATATTCTAAATTTTTTAAAAACATTTAAAAAATAATGATTTTTTATTATACATAACTTCTTGATTGTTTCATCATGCTATTTTCTACTTCTTACATATGTGATTGATTTGATCATTCTTATATCCTTTGGATCTTTGTGATTTTTTGGCCTCTTAGATCTTATTTTTTTCACTTTCCATATCTGAATAGTCTAAGACAATAATTTATACTGCCATCATCTGCCATTTATTTTGTTGTTTTCATAGTCTAAACATAGTAAATTGCATTTTTCTATAAGTCCAATAATAATTAGAACCATTTGACATTACCATCCCAAGCCTATTGATTATGTCCTGTAATATTTTTTACATCCAAATTATAAAATTGACAAGCAGTGCCTTAGTACATCCGGTTTTTTGATATTACACTTAGTTCTAGTATACACAATAGTACTTATTCATGTAAAATATTTTTGTGTGTGTTATTTTTCTCATACATATGTGTTACATACATTTAAAAATGTAATTTTGATGAGATGAGGACGTACAATAATTCCACTACATACCTATTATATTTCCCACATGTATGTGATTGATTTGTTCAATCTTCTATCTCTTAACTTTTTGTGACTTTTTGACCTCTTGGCTCTTCTTTTTCCCACTTTCCATATTTGAACAGTGTAAGACAGTAATCTATACTACCATTACCTAACTTTTACCTTATTATTTTCAAAATTTGAATATAGTAGACTACATTTTTCCATAAGTTGAGTGATAGTTCAAACCGACTACCATTATTGTCCTAAGCTAATTGATTATGCCCTATATCACTTTTTACATCCAAATCAGAAACTGAGCTAGTAAAGCTTTAACATATCCAAATTTTTGATATTACACTCAGTTGCAATATATACAATAGTACTTAATCATGAAAAATATTTCAATTATATGTTATTTTTCTCATAAATACGTGTTACATACATTGAAAAGTGTAAATTTGATGAGACAAGGGTGTACACTCATTCCTCCACATGATTATTCTATCTCCCACATGTTTTTTAGTTATATTTACGTATATAGTGGGGGCATCTTATTCATACATGGCCATGCCATCAAATTTAGTACATATTTTACATTGACACATGTTGTGGTTTGTTTAAATCCCTTCTATTTCTTCTACTTTTGCCATAGTTTCATCTATTAGTCCCTTTTGTTCTTGTTGCAAAATTCAAAAATTACATTTTTGTTAAATTTTCAAAATGTAAAAATATTCAAAATATTATAAAATTCTAAAATAGGGACCTAAACATGATTAGACATCTACTTTACATCATTTTCATATGTTATTTATTTTATGATTGGTATATAACATGCTCTTTTTCTATCACACATGCATTTCATTGGTATTAATGTGTTATGTAGGATAGAGATTTCATAAGGACTAAGATGTTGGACTTGCCTCTACCTAGAGGCCATGCTAAATTGAGGGCATCTTATCCAAATCTTATATTATTTACAAGTGTTACCATTTTACAACTCCTATTCTATTGAGCTATATACTTTTTATAAATGTATTGTTAACAACTCTATCATATATTGTGTACATAAATATATTATATGTTAGGTTATGATCACATTACATATACATAATGTAGATTATATTTCTAATTATATGCTCTATTGATGCTATTACTTGTATGTAGTAGATTATACTTTATTTATCAATTGTGTATGGCCATTGGCCCTTGTGTGAAATTGCTTTAGCATCTATATGCAATCATTATTTGGTATGTGTGGCTTTTGAATATGTCCATTGCTTATGGGTCTTGCCCCTTTTGTTTTGTGTGACATTTGAACATGTCCCTCATTTGTGACATTATTAATGTCTTTTATGTGTGGTCTTTGGCCTTTCGTGTGTAATATTTGATTATAAAACATTCGAACATGTCTCTTTTATGCCACCCTTGGCCTTATTGTATAACTTTGTGCTTGTTGTGTTTGTATGCTTTTTGAGATTATTAAGTTTGATGAGTGTTATGATCCATATCATACACTAGCTACTACATATGTTTCTATTATAAATTATTATTATGAACTTCATTGATATATTTATATAGGCCTTGCCTCATATGTTACATACATAATTTGAATGATACATTTTGTACTATGTACACATACTTTTAACATATGCCACAATATTCAATAATTACATCTTGATATGTATGACACAATTAAATTTTATTTTGAGATAAGTGAATTTCAGGATACACATTTCTCCATGTCAAAAAGGGGGCATTTTAGTGGGATTTTCATACATGAGATAAGCCTCTATGAGTATAAATTAGTTTTTACTATAAAATATAGTTTCAAAGAATTAAAAATAGTTCAAAATTGATTCATTGGTATATATTATAGGGGAATATGCCATTTACATGCACTCACATTACAAGAACATGTTATAAATTCATATAATTTTGGGTGCATGATATAGATTCATGCACAAGATTCACCTTTAAAAAAAAATAAAAATTTACATCTATATACATCTATAGATTTTACATTTATCAATGAGGGCATGATACAAATTCATGCCATTTTTAATACTATTTGATATTCATAGGCATGGTAGGATCATGGGTGTAATCCATTATCTTTTGATCATGCATAATGGAACTTGTTGACCAAATTTTGCCTTCAGGCAAAAATTTTGGTCCCCTTCTTCCCTTGCTATTCAATGCCAGTCATTTTCAGGTTGCACAAGTTCAATGAGTTTGGTTCATGGCCTGGTTTAAGTGGTTCATTGACCTTTGGTTCAAAAGTCCATCTTCAAGTTCAACATCTCGATTCAACAAGCATTGAACCATTGAACTGTTGAACCACTGTTAGTTCAACGGGTTTGGTTCAACGAGCTGGTTCAAAGGGAGAAGTTCATCGGCCTTGGTTCACCAGTTCATTGGCGCGTAATGGCTGAACCATTGAACCGTTGAACCATTTTGGTTCAATGGCTTGGTTCAAGGGTATGCCAGTTGGTCAAGGGGCAGTCTTCAAGTTCAAATACCCTTGCGGAGGGCAGGCGCTTCAATGGAAAAGGACTGGGTAAGTTCAAATTTTGTCCAAGTTTGAATTTGTATAAGTCCCGAATTCCTTCAAACTTTTTGTCCAAAGGAATTCCTTCGGACAAAAGTTTGAAGGAATTTGGGCATAGCTCAAGGCAAAGACAGACCCGGGGAGAATTTTCGTGAACTTTTTGTCTGCGAGAAAATGTCCACGGACAAAAGTCTTCAAAAAATACACAAAGCCCTGTGGGAACTCGGGAGACCGTCTGAAGGATCAAAGGACCCGCCGAAGGACCCCAAAGGGTAGATGCCCTTGAGAGGGACTCTAGACCAAATATAAAGGGCATTTTTGAAGGTCAGAGGGTCACTTTCCCTTCGGGAAGGTGCTAAGGAGATACAAAGGGAAAAGAGCGCCTGCAGGGAGGGCCGAGGAAAGTAAGGCTGCAGAAAGCCAGCGAAGGACCCGATGATGTTTTGACAGGGATGAGGATGTCTTAGAGGCTATCAAAATTAAATATGCAAATTAGTTGTTGGTTTTCAAACCAATGACGACCGTGAGAACACCAAAATTAACGCAACGAAATAGCTGTTTGTTTTCAAAATGAGGGAGCGCTAACCATGAGAGCCCAGAATGCAGCGACCCGTTGGAAGTTTGCCCCTGAGGGATGAAGGAGCCAGAAGAGACAAAATTGAGAAAAGACAAAGTGAAAAGCATGGAACGAATAGGAAGTTAGTCCAAGTGGTAAGAGGAAGCGCCGATTTGAGAAGTAACTCTAGCAGGTGAAATAGTGGTTGCGAATTGACCATTAGAGGATGCAATAGCTAGCAGTGCAACCAGTTTCTCCATTTCACATTAATGAGTAGACAAACTGCGTATTGACCTTGAAAAAGTAGACTGCAAATAGATAAAGGGAACAGTTCATTAATGTTTTGAGCGACTTGCTCTTCCCAATGAGAGGACGCAATAGGCCACTTGTAAAAAGGGGCACCAAAAAGGGCCTCCTTTTCTTCTCCTATTTATTAAGGACTTGTCATTTTAGAAAATATATCTTCCACATTTGTAAGGCACAACCTTGGTAAAATTTCACCTGAATCAATAAACGCATTTTTACCTCTATCTTGGGTAGACATTTCTGAGTATGTTTTGAGTTTTTATTTGTGTTCAGTCATTGTTTCTTGATGCTTTCACATGTTCAACACCAGCATATTTGTTGTCTACAAAGTGCCATCTCTATAGTTGACAGGAGGAGAGTTCTATTTGGAGTGTAGAAATAGAGAAATTACCTTTCAATGTGTCTCTCATAGCACCTTTGGTGAACCTCTATTCTCTGTGTTTTCATTAAAACCTCCCTATCAAGCTATTATAGTCTGGTCTTTCTGCCAAGAGTGAAGCGTATGTATGCATTCATCTGGTTTTAAGAGTGGATGTGAGAAGGTCATTTCATTTTGGTGTATCACCTCCTTAGAGTGGTTTGTTTTCCTGCAGCTTTCTCCCTTTTCATCCCCCCCATTATATACCTATATATATGCATTTATTTGCACTTGCTGGAACAAACATGATGCATCAAAGGGAGCTAGCCCTTATCTAGAGACTCTCCCCTCCAACTTTGCCAGTCCCACAGGCAAGAGGGGAGTTTCCATAGTTGTGAGGAGAAGGCAGGAGCTCGGCCTCCTGCCAAGTGTGCAATCTCCTACGTCAACAGTTTTGGCACGCTCGGTGGGACTCAGTTTGACAACTCAGTAAGGTTTCAGGATTGATACTGGTCCTGTCATAGCAAATCAAGTTTTCCAACATCTGGTGACTCCACTGGTAAGAGCTTCAATTTTCAAATTAAGACCAGTTTCTTAACTTTCTATGCCTAAATTCACCACAAGGTCTACTTCAAAAGGGGTTCTTTTCGATTTCATTGAGTTGCCTTTGAACTCTGCAAAAAGGCTAAGATTTGAGAGGACCCATCCTTATCTAACAATCCACCCTCCTAAACCTATTGTAAGGGACGCATATGCAGCATAACCCTAGCTACAACCCATCCCAGCTATGGCATTGGCTTTTACGACTTTTCATGGTCAGAGCCCCTTGAATCTCTCATGCTATGATCCAATTTTGGGAACAACCCTAAAAAATGTGCCTTCTTTCGATGGAGAGGGGCCCATTATAATCATCAAGCATATTAGGAATATTGCTAACCTCTACAATATTCACAATGTAATAGAAGAAAATATCGCCATCAGATTGGTAGCAGTGTCTCTTAAAGGCAAGGCTCTTGATTGGTACGGAACTTTGCCTATAAATTCAATACATTCTTGGAATGAATTGGGCACTCAATTGATAGATCATTTTAGGGAAAAGAGCGATGGCCTCTCACTTGCTGAGCAGCTGATGACCATAAAGAGAGCTCCACATGAGTATATGCAAGATTTCAACACGCGGTTTCAAAAGACTTGGGATAGAATTCCCATCCTGGTAAGACCGACTCCCAGCTATGCTTTCTTGTATTATTTAAGAGCTTTAAATAGTGATATTGTTGTGATGATACAATCCATGGGAGGGCATATACTGCCAGCTACTTATGACATAGCCATAACAGCTAACAATTGCTTCGTACAGGCTGGGAAAATAGCCCCTAGGCCTCACATGCCACTTTTCCTAGAAATGCTACCTCCAATTCAGACCATTGTTCCCACATTAGCCCCTTTGCCTAGCATTGAGAAACTAGTTGCTGTCCCATCCAATGAAATTCATGAAGTTAAGAGTCTGTTGCAGAGCATGTCAAATGAACTTGTAGCTCTTAAAAGGTAGCAAGCTCAAAGCAATAGGCCGAACCAAGGATATCAACATTATGGTCAAGCCTCTAGACCTCCTTTTCAAGGCTATAATCAAGGACAGGGTTAGCTCACTCAGACCAGACCATTTCAAAACTACAATTCAGGTCCCCCTTCATCATCTAAAGTCATGGTGTCGATTTAAAACAATCTAGTACAAGAGCAGCCAAGTTGTTCGACTATGGGATATGGTCAAGAATAGGTTGTTTACACAAATGAGATGATGAATTATTTCCAGAATGTAGACAATCAGGTAGCTGCTCATTCCCAATTTTTTGAGGCTCCAACTCAACCTAGCACGAGTAGTAATCAGGCCCAGCCAGATTCTACCCTCATGAATCATCTGGAGGGGGAATTTTATTCAGTGAATTATGTGGGCGCTGCTAATAATTAGGCTGACTGTGTTGCAGCCAACATAAGATTTAAGAGAAGAGCAATGTGAGAAGCCTAGGCTACCACTCAAGCAATAGCAACACCTTCTCCATCACACTCTAATTTAAAGGCCCCAAACTTCAGATAGCCGTTTGCACCTTTAGCCCCTCAGCCTGCGGCTCAAGTCGGAATCAGCCCCAAAGAAAGCTTGAAGGGAGGTAGGCCCCCGGTCACTATAGTGGACTAAATGAAGAAGCTGCATATGAACATCTCTTTATGGGATTCATTGTCTCTTCCAGGATAAAAGGACGTATTGAAGAAAGAATTGCATGAGCTGGATCGACAAGCTGTTCCAATAAGCATTGATAATGTCTTGATGACGAATGGACAACCTTCCACTTTAGGTCAGGTAAATAAGGAAGAGAAAATTCCCCCTTTCTATGTATCCTTGGTCATAGGGGATTTCTTGGTACACAATTACATAATTGACAGTGGGGCTAGTACCTCAGTGATGCCCAAATGCATAGTTGATAAGATGGGATTGAAGTATGAGGAGATGAACAAAGGAGTCCTGCAGCTAGATGGGACACCTACACAAATGGTTGGAATTTTGAAGGGTTTAGGCTTGACATAACATGCTTTCCCAACCTTCTCAATTCCCCATGATATAGTGGTAGCAGATGTTCCTCCTTATTTCACAATTTGCTTGTCCAGGGACTTCACATCAAAGATAGGTGGTTATCTAGTGGTGAATTGGTCATATCTAGTTTTTAGAACCAAGTATGGGACCAAGGTAAAAATTAAATCTGAGCCACTCTACAAGGACCATCTAGAACCATATTCACCCAAATCAATGAATGTCAGTCACACCATTATTGACCCAGAAGAGTCCCAGACAGACCAATCTCTGTCCTCTGCTCTTGAAGGAGTTGCAGACCTACTCTTGGATGAGTGGGGAAATGATAACTTTGAACATGATCCTTACAAGTTCATTAAGGAGGCAGAACTTGGAGTCTACTACATGCATGAGGAGGGCACCTTCATACCTAATCTAATGAAGGCAGGCCAAGAGGACCTAGGCCTATGGCAGATGTATTTTGACTGTTCCAAAAGTAGGCTGGGAGCTGGCGGTGGGGCAATGTTGGTTTCCCCTTCAAAGGATAGGTACTTTTCAGCTTTTCATTTCTAATTCTCTTGCATAAGAAATGTTCTAGAATATGAGTCCCTTATCCATGGTTTGGAATGGGAAAGGAAAAGAGGGATCAAAGAGTTGCAAGTTTTGGGAGATAGCGAGTTGATTGTAAATCAGGTGAGAGGCCTGAATCTGACCAAGAATTCCTTGCTAAAGTCCTACAAGCATAGGGTCTGGGACTTGGTGGAATATTTTATCACTTTTAATATCGCTTCCATTCCCAGAGAGTAGAACAAAAAAGTGGATAGGATGGCAACAATTGGTGCTCAGTTTGATGTTTCCAAGGAAATAGGTTGAGACTGTGGTTCACACCACTTGAAGGTGGTAGTTCGACCCTCTATCCCTGACAACATTGCAAATTGGCAAGTTTTCAAAAATGACCAGTAAATAGCTTTCTTCCTATAAGAGGAAGTTGAGTTTGCAACACATAACCAAGCAAAGTTGTAGCAGCAATATGAGAATCAGATTGTTCAATTGAAGAACAATAAGCTCCCTAAAGGTTTGGTTACTCTTGAGAGCATCTTCAATGGAGATGACCAATTTAGAAATGACAAGGCATGCATCACAACTAAAGAGGAGAATTATGAAAAGGTTGAGATCTTCAAAGACAAGCTGCTTGTGCTTGGAAAAGTCTGCACTATTAAAGAAAGGTAGGTTTTTGTTTTGTTGTGTCAGGAGTTATCTGACATTTTTGTGTGGGATTACAGTGATTTGAAGGGCTTCAACCCAAGACTCACCCAACACACCATTGAATTAGAAGAAGGAACCAATCCAGTCACATAGAAGTAGAGACCTGTCAACTCAATGATTGATCCCCTCATGCAGAGGGAATTGGCCAAATTGATTGAGTCCAAAATTATATTTCCAATCAAACATTCCTCCTAGCTGGCTAACCTTGTTCTTGTTAAAAAGAAGAATGGGGAGATCAGGCTATGTGTCAACTTTAGAGACCTTAATAAAGTCTCTTTAAAAGACCATTATCCCCTCCCAAGCATGGAGTGGATCCTTCAGAAGGTAATTGGTAGTGAGCATTTCTCCCTCCTGGATGGTTATTCAGGGTATAATCAGATTCTAGTGGAAGGCTGTGACTAGCACAAAATAGCCTTCATCACTAAATGGGGAACATTTGCCTACACGAAGATGCCATTTGGGCTATCTAATGTTGGTGCTACCTTTTAGTGAGCCATGGAAATGGCTTTTGGAGGCTTGATAAACAACAACGTGCTAGTTTACCTCGATATGTGACAGTATTCTCCAGGGAAGCGAGCCAACACATTGAACACCTCAAGCAAATTTTTGAAAGGTGTAGGGAGTTTGGCATCTCTCTTAATCCAAAGAAGTGCGTGTTTGCTATTCATGAGGGGAAACTCCTTGGCCACATCATGTCCAAGGAAGGTTTATCCATTGACCCCGAGAGAGTTCGTTTGATCCTAGAGATGTCCCTACCAAAGCACAAGAAGGGCCTGCAGAGCTTCTTTGGCAGGATAAATTTCATTCAGAGATTCATTCCAAACTTCGCAGAAATAGTCAAGCCCCTGACCTTTATGTTGAGGAAGGGTGAGGATTTCAAGTGGACAACAAAAAGGAAAGACAACTTTGAAGCCATCAAACAGGCCATGACCCGGGCTCCTACTTTGATCAGCCCCGACTTCAATAAAGACTTCAACCTCTACACTTTCAACAATGAAGAGGTGATCTCTGCCATGCTTACCTAAGAAAATGGTGATGACCTTGAGCAACCACTTACTTTTTTAGCCAAGGGTTAGAGGATTTCGAAGTCAGATACACGTATGTTGAGAAACAAGTCCTGGCAGTAGTGTGGAGCCTAAAGAAATTTAGGCATATGTTGTCTAACAGCAGGATTCACCTCATGGTCCCACATCTTGGCATCAAGGATTTCTTGACCAATCGAGACCTAAATGAGAAGAGATCAAGGTGGATCACCAAAGTGATGGAGTATGATGTAGACATCAAGATCACCAAGATGGTGAGGGGAAGAGGTTTGTGCGAACAACTTGCTGCAGACTTCAAGCAAAAAAGGGAAGATAACTTGATAATTCATGATGCAGCCACTGTAGAGGAACCAGCTGTCATAAAGGATTGGACATCAGACCTGAGGCATTTCCTTCTCACTGGTGAGTGCCCATAGGGTCTTGATAGGACTGAAAGAAGGTACTTCAGGCTCTAGTCTCTCCCTTATGTTCTGGTTGATGGAGTATTGTTTAAGAAGGATCTCTTTGGGGTCCTTCTAAGGTGCATTGACCCAAACTAGGTTGATAAGGTACTATCTAATTTCCACGATGGGCCAGCAGGCGGTCATTTTGCTCCTAGAGCTATTGTAGGAAGGATAATGAGAGCTGGCTATTTTTGGCCTACTCTTTTCAAGGACACCCATGCCTGGGTAAGAAAGTGCCAGAAGTGTGCACTTTTTGATGGGAAACAATGGTTGGCTGCCATGCCTCTACAGCTTATTCAGGTGGAGCAACCATTCATGTAATGAGGCCTAGATTTCATAGGAATGATCAATCCTCCCTCCAGTGCTAGACACAAATGGGTCCTGACTGCCACAAACTATTTCACAAGGTGGGTGGAGGCTGTTGCTCTAAAAGAAGCAAATGAAAGTGCCGTCCTAGAGTTTTATGAGGTCTTGGTGACAAGATTCAGGGTCCCAGCCACCATAATCTCAGATAACACCTTGGCTTTTCTAGGAACCAAAACAAGTGAATGGGCACTAAAGTATGGTATATACCTCAGTACTTCATCCAATTATTACCCGCAGGGGAATGGGCTGGCCGAGTCCACCAAAAAAAATCTAATCAGAATCATAAAGAGGACCATGGAAGAAAATTAGAGGACTTGGCATGCCAAGCTAAAGATAGCTCTGTGGGCCGATCGAATCACTCCAAAGAGAGCAATCGGAAATTCTCCATATACGCTCGTATATGGAAGGAAAGCTAGGCTTCCCATCTCACTTGAATTGCCAGCATTGGATCTCGCTTGCCAGTTGCAGTTAGAAGAAGGAAGTAGCATGGAAGTTAGGCTGTGCGAGCTGATGGAGCTCCAAGAGATAAGGGACTGGGCTATGGCTTCTATGACCAGTCACCAACAACAAGTGAAGAGACACTTCAACAAGAAATCTTCGTCAAAAGATTTCTCTGAAGGAGACATTATCTTAAAATGGGATGAAGACCGAGCTAAGCCTGGAAAGCATGCAAAATTTGATGCCCTATGGAGTGATCCATACATAATCACTTAGTGCAAGTAGCATAATGCATTCCAACTCTCTAGGTTGGATGGTGAAGAACTGCATATCCCAGTTAATGGGATACATCTGAAGCATTGCCACTGAGTCTCTTTTCATTTGTATATATTTTCCCTTGTTTTATTTTCTATTTTCAGTAAGTGCTGTTGCACAAGTAGTAGTTTTCTTAGTCTTGTGTGTGTTTTCATTTCCTTGGAGGTAGATCTACATGACTGGTTCTAGATTTATTAGAGTTATTGTTGGTTTTCCAAATTGCCATCCAACTCCGTGCCCAATGGACTGCAAAGCAACTAGTCTCTAAGCATAGTAGGCATGCTTCCCCTGGGAGTCGCTAGTTTGTTGACCAAAATTTGCCTTTAGGCAAAATTTTTGGTCCCCTTCTTCCCTTGCTATTCAATGCCAATCATTTTCAGGTTGCACAAGTTTAATGAGTTTGGTTCATGGCCTAGTTCAAGTGCTTCAATGACCTTTGGTTCAAAATTCCATCTTCAAGTTCAACATCTCGATTCAACAAGCATTGAACCATTGAACCATTTTTAGTTCAACGGGTTTGGTTCAACGAGCTGGTTTAAAGGGAGAAGTTCATCGGCCTTGGTTCACTAGTTTATCGGTGCACAATGGTTGAACCATTGAACCGTTGAACCATTTTGGTTCAATAGCTTGGTTCAAGGGTATGCCAGTTGGTCGAGGGGTAGTCTTCAAGTTCAAATACCCTTGCGGAGGGTAGGCGCTTCAATGGAAAAGGACCGGGTAAGTTCAAATTTTGTCCAAGTTTGAATTTGTATAAGTCCTGAATTCCTTCAGACTTTTTGTCTGAAGGAATTCGGGCACAACTCAAGGCAAAGATAGACTCGGGGAGAATTTCTGTGGACTTTTTATCTGCAGGAAAATGTCCACGGACAAAAGTCTATGGAAAATACACAAAGCTCGCGGGAACCCGGGAGACCATCCGAAGGATCAAAGGACCCACCGAAGGACCCCAAAGGGTAGATGCCCTTGTGGGGGACTCTCAGCCAAATATAAAGGGCATTTTCAAAGGCCAGAGGGTCACTTTCCCTTTGGGAAGGTGCTAAGGAGATACAAAGGGAAAGGAACGCCCGCAAGGAGGGCCGAGGAAAGTAAGGCCACAGAAAGCCAGCGAAGGACCTGATGACATTTTAACAGGGACGAGGACGTCTCAGAGGCCATCAAAATTAACAAAGTAAATTAGTCGTTGGTTTTCAAACCAATGACGGCTGTGAGAACATCAAAATTAGCACAATGAAATAGCCATTTGTTTTCAAAATGAGGGAGCGCTAACCATGAGAGCTCAGAATGCAGCGACCCGCTGGAAGTTCACCCCCGAGGGCCGAAGGAGCCATAAGAGACAAAATTGAGAAAAGACAAAGTGAAAAGCATGAAACGAATAGGCAGTTAGTCCAAGTGGCAAGAGGAAGCACCGATTTGAGAAGTAACTCTAGCAGGTGAAATAGTGGTTGCGAATTGACCATTAGAGGATGCAACAACTAGCAGTGCAATCAATTTCTCCATCTCACATTAATGAGTAGAAAAACCGTGTATTGACCTTAAAAAAGTAGACTACAAATAGACAAGGGGTGCAGTTCATTAATGTTTTGAGCAACTTGCTCTTCCCAATGAGAGGATGCAATAGGCCACTTATAAAAAAGGGTGCCAAAAAGGGCCTCCTTTTCTTCTCCTATATATTAAGGACTTGTCATTTTAGAAAAGATATCTTCCATATTTGTAAGGCATAGCCTTGGCAAAATTTCACCTAAATCAATAAACACATTTTTACCTCTATCTTGGGTAGACATTTTTGAGTATGTTTTGAGTGTTTGTTTGTGTTCAGTCATTGTTTCTTGATGCTTTCACAGGTTCAACACCAGCATATCTGTTGTCTACAAGGTGCCATCTCTGTAGTTGACAGGAGGAGAGTTCTATTTGGAGTGCAGAAATAGAGAAATTACTTTTTAGTGTGTCTCTCATAGCACCTTTGGTGAACCTCTATTCTTTGTGTTTTCATTAAAACCTCCCTGTCAAGCTATTGAAATCTGGTCTTTCTACCAAGAGTGAAGCGTATGTATGCATTCGTCTGGTTTTAAGAGTGGATGTGAGAAGGTCATTTCATTTTGGTGTATCACCTCCTTAGAGTAGTTTATTTTCCTGCAACTTTCTCCCTTTTCATCCCCCCCATTATATACCTGTATATATCCATTTATTTGCACTTGCTGGAACAAACATGATGCATCAAAGGGAGCTAGCCCTTATCTAGAGACTCTCCCCTCCAACTTCACTAGTCCCATAGGTGAGAGGGGAGTTTCCATAGTTGTAAGGAGAAGGCAGGAGCTCAGCCTCCTACCAAGAGTGCAATCTCCTACGTCAACAGAACTAAGGAACAAAGTGACAAGTGGATCTCAATCCATACATAGTGGTCAATTTAGTTAGAGTGCACAATGCATAACTTGGAGGTCCTGTTCCCTCTAGCATTATTGCTTGTGAATCTATTATGGATTCCAACCAGTTTCCCTCTTGCAGTTGCAAATGCCAATAATGCAAATTAAGGTTTTTACACCCCTCAATGGATTATATTTTATATACATGTTTAGTTCAAATTGAAGTTTGATCACCCTCTATTCAACATTGGTTCAACTAAGGAACCAAATCTCTCCAACTGTTTCATGGGAAACAACAATTATCCAATGCTTCAAGAAAGGCATTATCTTCAAGAAAAGTTATAAAAGTAACATTGGTTTCATACATTCAGGTGCATTCCTCCATTATTTTTATTTTCATGTTTTTCAATTTTCAAAGTTTAATATTTTTCAAAATTTAAATAAATAAAATGGCTACTTCATAAGTTATTGCAGGGTTGGCTAAGTTACAGTGCCTTTTACAAGTGAAATATGCAATCAAAGGTAAAGTATGTTGTGCACACTTAGGTATATCATTTATTTTACTCTAGAGTAATTTAATTTTAAAACTAAATGGGAAGAAAATGTTGTCACTCAAATTTAGTCATAAATAGTTGATAATGTTAATTTTTGCCTACTTTCACTTAAATTGAATTGATCACTTATTCTCAACCTATTTCACCACCTCATTGTATCATAAGTATCCATATGGACCTATCCATTTATTAGCTACTATATTTCACCTACAATTTTTTTAATAACTAAAACCTCTCTATGTGTCTGTATAAACATCCTAGATCTTAAATTTCACACATTACCCTTCAATACATGATTGATTAGTATGGGTCAATAGTGGTAGTCGATCTTGACTCTATGGGTTGATTATGTTCTTCACCTTAGAAATGACTATTTTTTTAATTTATATCATCTTTTGTAGTTTAGTCTGTATTCTTAGGATAGGTAGTGTGAGTTTTTTCACTTTTGGATCTTGGTATAAAATAACATCTAAATCACCTATTCTATCACTTAAAAATTTCAATATTGAGACACACTTACACTATTGCATACTGGGAAAAGCTTCCCTATTATTCTCAACTCTAATTCTAATGATTTGAATTAGTACTTAGCCATGTCAAGTGTCTATTTTATCCAAGTCAAAGAAAAGTATTATCAATTAATCAATATATCTCTAAATGTATACATGTAACAAAAGGAACACAACCACACAAAACACTCTAAGTGGGATAACTACATGGGTTTTATTTCTATCTTTAGAGTATTAGATATGTAGTAAGTGATCAATCATCAGAGGGGTGATTAGATTAAACTCAACCCATTACAATCCCCTCTTTATCTTTATAGGTTTTCAACTATTACAAGTCCTATTAGGGTCTCAAGTATGAATAAGTCATTTGTAGGTCATCCTCGTATAACCAAATGTCAAGTTTTTGCACATATTCTTGTTTCAAGTAGGTGCATGTGATGGCACTCTAATTTCAATATTTTCATAGAGGAAAAAATTAACTAGTAGATAATAATAGTGTCAATCCATCTTGTCCCATTTATGATCATATTGACCTTGATTAGTTACAATTATAGTTCCAGTTGCATATGCAAGATCGGTTTAAGTTAATTATTTCAAGCCACCTATCAATTTCACACAGTTAGGTTAAAAATATAAAATAGATAAGTGTTATTATGTTATTTATAGTTAGCCTTATTTGATTTGATCATATTTAATATTTTTTAGTACTTTGATTTCATTATGATTGTCGTAAGTTGTTTTACAACTTTTGCTATATTTCAAATCATTTTATCTTAATTAGTGTTAATACACCAACTCTAAATTGCGATAAACACATAGATATATGAATGAAAATTACACATTATCACTCCCTTGTCAGTACTTCATTACCACACAACACGTAAGATGTCACACTCCACACCAAAACCATGTAAGAGTGTCTCTACAACATGTTTCATGTTGGGATACAATCGTCATGTGCAAAAGAAGTTGGAATGATAGAAAACCATTTCTCCAATCTTCATTGTTAGTTTTAATTGTCATCTTATTGTGTGTGTGTGTGTGTGTGTGTGTGTGTGTGTGTGATAACCACTATGATGGAAATCATGTATCTTGGTAGATCATATGACACACAATAAGATTTTGATTAGATTTTCTCTAGAAATAAAACATAAATGTTATGTATTATTTCCAATGGTCTAGGCAATCACCAAGGACACATCCCCCTTATAACATGAGATTTCTCTATTGGCCTTAATATTTCATTTTATAGCTCTTTTATTTGATATTTTTCATTCAAAATAGAAGTTTCATTTATACGTATTAATATTCAAATTATCTCATATGTGTCGGCATTTATAATTAGGTTAATCATACTTGTATATTATACCATCCATTACTTGTCTCCAAGTTTTGCTTGGTTCATTATACAACTAGTCCTAGGCATCCCCATGTGGATCATGTAAAACCTTTGTACATATCCTACCACATAGTAAAAAATAATGAGTTATGCATACAAGAAATGGAAGCAGAAAAAAATGAGAAGTTTTTTTCCACATGCAATCTATTCATCATTAGGTTAAATAGATTCTCTCTCACTCACAAAAAAATTACAAGGAGCTTCATGATGCATGTCACACACCTTATGCATTTTGAATTCGTGACAAAGTCTAGATGCACCTTCAAAAGGAATGCTTCAAAGGTCCACATTGGATGATCAAGCCTTTGCATTGTGGTCCCTACACCATTCTCTACATAGTTGGTGAAAATGCCTTTATTCTTGGGCTTCTTCCATATTTGGGCATGCAACTAGTATTAAATATGGAGCTCCTCAAACCTTAATTTCATTCGCTACTTGATCCAATAGTGACACAATATCCTTTTGATTTGGATCTTGAGTACCTGTGTCCCATAGACAAAGATTTGATCATAGAAGTGATAGACACACACAAGTCCCATGGCACCCATCAATTTTTTTGAATGGTGAAGGTTGAGAAATATAATTATCAAGGAAAGTGGTACAAACTTTAGTATATTTAGGATCATTTTCTATAGATAAACTCTAATTAAATGGAGACCATTACTTCTCAATAAATGGTGAATGATCCATGCACAACCTTGCAATAAGTGGTATAAACTTCAGTAACTTCAGGCTCAATTTTTATGGATAAACACTAATTAAATGGAGACCATTGATTCTAAATAAATTTTGAATGATCCATGTGCAACCTTGTAGTTTGTCTCATCACAACTCATCATCATGCAAGCCTCCTCACTTCTCTTTTTGAACTTGGGTTTTATCACATTTACAAAACATCTCATTAAGTACATAACCTTGTGTTAATATGCATTGATGGCCCAACAACTATAAACATTTTTCATGGCTCATCCTCTTAACATATCTTTCCCAACACTTGAGTCTTCTACTAAGTCCTAAGGTACCTTGGCACCTTTTTCTATGCAACCCCATTCTCACTACATACTTTATTTATAACACTTACAACTTTTAAGATGTCGTGTAACACATCATAGTAATATTAGATTAGCTTAGCATTGCAAAACACCTTGAAATACTCTAATGTGTTAGTGTCCTTACACATTTCTTCTTCACATTCTAGTTGTCATTGAAATTTTTTGCAGGACTGTTACACATTAGTGTTCGCTTATCAACACTTTACTATGACATAACATGAAAGATGAATCACTCTAGTCAAACACCATGTCAAAGTGTCTTCATGATATGATACATGTTGGAATGAAAATAACACATTTCTGATAATATGAAATGACTCGCAACTATTTCTCTAACCATTGGTGCTAGTTTTCACTATCATTTTATTGTATATATATTCAATGTAACTATTGAAGCTTGGAATTGCACCCTTGTGAGAGAGTTTTTTAGGCTCTCTCATTTCCAGCTAAAAGCATGGGGGAAAACCTCAAGATGTGGGTAACCTATGGTGAGGTTGAACCTCTAGGATTTTTAATGAGGCTAGTTCCTCAGATGCTTCACTTTAACACTTGATTCCCACACTAAAATCTACCACTAGGTAAGGAAAAGGGATAGGAGAATAACATGAAAGGAAATATAAGCTAAGGGAGGTGATGCACCAAAATAAATGATCCACTTAGTCTAGGAATCAAAAATAATTCAATATAAGATAAATTTTTGATTACACAACCTCACAACCAGTTAACTTGCATAAGTATCTTTAAAACTAGGCTCACTTAACCATTCATAAAATAAAGATGGATTTTAAAATCCACACCGAACATCCATTAATGGTAGAAATATCTCAAAGTCCAAACATGAAACTAACTAAAAAACACCTAAAAATAGGTAAGAAAGAAGGATAATGAGCCTGGAAGGACACTTCTTCACAATGCCATTATGCACAAGCTTGCTCAACATGATTTTTAAATAAAGAGATAGGTAAAAAATTAATATTTATTACTTCAAAAGGTCTTTTACAAAGGAATTTTGAGAGAGTCATTTTATCACCAGTTTGAGGATAGTGTCTTGGTTCTAAGGCCTCTATTTATAATAGAAAAGGGGGAAGAAATAGATGGAAGACATGTGGCATAGGGGCATCCAGCTGGTAGGGAGATCGATGATCTGTAGGCATCCATAATAGAAAGATCTACGATGAAAGTTGAGGATTTGAGGTGACTCCTAATGACCAATCAATGCAAAGGGGAGTCCAAGTGACTGGCAAGAGTTGGTAGCTAAAAATTTAATGAATGATTTCATCCTTTAATATGGCTCTCGCTCCTGGTAAATAACCATTCAATGTAAAGGCAACATAGTTTGACCAAAATTTAAATGCATGAAGACTTCATCCTTCTTCAGATAGGACATGTGAAGGGGAAAGTTACCATGATGATTTCAATACAAGGTTCAATTTAGTCATGAAAAATGGAGACACTTAGCCACTCATGACATGGCTCCCTCAAGATTCACCCAAAGGTGAATTGATGCAGGATGGGCTCTCCTCCCTGATGTCTTCGAGTTCCTCTAGCTTGATGAATTCAATATTTTAGAGCTGCTCAACTATATTTTGGCCTTCATTACTACTTTAATTATAAATATCATAAGTAAATCACTCAAAGAATCTTGAATTACACTATGAAGAGTAATTCAGGTTCTCTGATCTCCTCAACTTCAAACTTTTCAAGCTTGATTACTTCCCAATGGCTAGTTTATCACCTTGAAGTTTGACGTTCATAGGCTTGTCATTAGAAATTTGAATCCCAATGACTAGTCCTCCATCATGAAATTGACATCCATACAACTACCACTCACTAGGATAATTCCTTTAGGTCCCTTAAGATTTGAAAAAAATACACTTTAAGCAATCTTAAAGTGTTTCAAAAGCTTTATGAGAACTGTGAGATCTCTCTAGTCCAATTATTTCATCTGGGACATTTGTTCATTTGGTCATCCATAAAAATTGATCCACCTGGGTATAGCTTGGTATATGGGCCAAAATTAGCCAAAATTTTTGGTGATTCATAGGGAAGCATGCCTACTATGCTTGAGAACCCAGCTCATTTGCTTCATCTGATCCATTGGGAATGGAGTCACTACTTTCTTTGAAAAGGTGGGCTCTATCTAAAAATTCCCCTTGAAGTAAGAAGAATAACCAAAACAAAAAAAAACTATGCCCAAGGCACTTAGGGAAGGGAAACACACAACTGAAAAGGATGTGCACAAGGCACTTAGGAGAAAACATGAAAAACTATACAAAAGGTATAATATATACAACGGTTGTAAATGATTTTAAAAGTAGGGATTTAGATGAATCCCATTGATTGAAATGGGTAATACCTCTCTATCTAGTCGAGCGAGCTAGAAAGTGTTATGTTTCTTGCATCTATGGATCAAATAAGGGCCACTTCACAAGCTGTCAAACTTAGTATGATTTCCTAGCTTGGCTTTATTTGAATCCCATTTGAGGACTAGATCCCCTTCTCTGAAGTCCCTTGATATGGCTCTCTTGTCAAAAGCTTTCTTGACTTGGGCTTGATGTGACTCTAGTGTCTTCATTACAAGGTCTCTTGTTTCTTCAAGCTCCATGAGTTCTACCAATCTCACATTCATGGGCTCATCTTCTAGTAGATCTAGCTAATCGGAAAGCTCTAATGCATGCAACTCAAGAGAAATGGGTAACTTGGCCTCCCTTCCATATACTAAAACATGTGGATGTTAGGACTTATCCAAAGTCTTAACTTAGCTTAATATTTTATTGTGTTAGGTTAATTTAATAATTGTAAATTGGGCATGCATCTTTTATAAAGACACCCCCATAAATAAATTAGATTAACTTTATTTGGGTAGTTTTTATGTTTAAGTTAATTAATAATGTAAACTACCAATCAGGTGGAATTCCTGTAGGAATTAGTTAATAGGTTAGTTGGTTTTATCGGTATTAGGTGAAATATTATAAATAAATGTTTATTTCATGTAAAAGGGTTAATAGAGTAAAGACACCCTTTCTATGTACTTGATTTTTGGTGATTAATAAAATGCTTGTGGACTCGCACATAGTGGGCACAAGATTCAACCTATTTTGATTTTTTTTATCAGTGGTGTCAGAGCATGGTTTTGGAAAGCACAGTGAATATGGGAAGCTTGGTGAATTTGGGAGAATGCATGGTGAAAAGATAATTCACATGGAATTGAAAGTCTCATGTGAAATCAAATTTTAGAGTATAAGGTAAGTTTTTTGAAATAAACTTTAGAGTGGCTTAATACTAATAAATTTGAAAAATTATTAAATTATTTAATTTTTAAAATGTTTTTTGGCATTAGTTAATGTTAGTTTGAAATAAATAACCCTGTATATTGGTCTTGTATGGACATATAATTGATCAAGTCTGTCATACTCCCTGAATTGCTTTCAAAACTCTTTTTTTAGCATTCTAGATTGAATTTTAAAGCTATAAATGATTCAATTTTTTTTTAAAACTCCAATTTTTTTTTGAAAAGCCATTTGTACAACCTTTTTACTCTAGAAATTTCTGACTGGTTGAAATGGCCTTCATTTGTTTTTAACATCTATTTTCCCAATATATATTATCTTTTTGAGTTCTTAGAGATCAGTTATCAATTCTCAAACCTTACTAAAAGTTTTTCAAGTTGTAGATTGTAGTAGTACGACCCATATTTGTAGAAGTACAACATTACAACATTCTATATAATAGAAAATGAGTTTTACTCAACCAAAATTGCTTCTATCAATCTCAATCACTGGAAAATAAATAAAGATTCAATCTTGTAAAGTTTTATACAACCCAGGTGAAGTATCAGAGGTTTTCCAACTTTCCTAGATCAACCATGGTGTTAAAATCCTCAGTATGGCATTGGAATATTATAAACAAATAAAAAATTTCATTTTAAAAAGTTAGATATAGTTTTGATATAAATTTAGGGTTTGGTGGGGCCTACTTAAAGGTTGAAAGAATTGATGTTTCATTTTGGTCAAAAAATTTCATGGGATTTCTTAATTTTACTCACCCAAGGAAAATATTTTTTATTATCATAGTGATAAAAATCAAGTTTATATAGAACATTCTATCTTTATAAACTTGTAAATGTTCATAGAGCACTTAGAAGGACATATTTTGGATAAAACTTTGTAACAAGGAGGTCAAGGGTTCAAATCTTATTTTTTGGAAGAATTTTCTTTATGAAGATTCTTTTTTGAAAAGGAATATTCTCTTTTTAGAATCTTTTAATATGCTTTGCAAGTTGTAAAAAGCATATTTGATTGTAAAAACATGCATACTTGTTGAAAATTTGCATGTGAAGTTTTATCTTTTGCTATTACATATCTTGGTGACATAAGGGTGTATCTTGGTGAAATAAGGTTGTTTTTGGAGACATAAAGGTGTAATTATTTAATTTTTAGTGTGGTTAAGTGAAAAAACCTCATAGAAGTAGTGTTTTGAGTAGTGAGTGTGGTATTTTTCTATTTTGTTGCATTTCTTTGCATTTTATCACATTTACTTTTCCTTGTTGCACTTGTATTTTGTTCAAGATGCCAAAGATTTATAATTTGATTTCAAATGGTGATAGATTAATGTTTTTTAATTATTTAGATTAGAAACATTTGATGAAAGCTTCATTAGTTTTTAATGAATTATGAGATATTATAAAGAATGAAAATCCCACATTACCAATATAACATGCTAAACTGGATGCATTCAATTTGCATGATTCTATGGCCTTAGAATTTGATCAAATGTTGTTGTACTCATGATACTTATATTCATATTGAAAATTCTCCTTATAGTTACACTTCATGGAAAACATTATCTAATTTTTAAGATAATAAACCTAAGCATAAGGCGATAGACATTCATATGCAATTGTTTAGTTTATCATTAGATGAAGATGGAGATATGAGAGAATATATGTCTAAGTTGAAAAATATTGCTACTGAGTAAACTAAGGCTGGTTTGGAAAACTAGATGATGATCTCATAGTCACTACTACTTTGAAAGGACTACTTGGGTCCTATAGAAAATTTGTAGAAATATTGCATGTCTCTAAAAAGATCATAGGCATCACTTTTGACAAGTTGGCTAAATTGCTCATTCAAAATGACCTCTCTCTACCCAAGAAATCCAAGAAAATTGAGGAAGCCCATGTTTTAGAGTCTAAACTTAGTTCATCATCATCTAGGCATCAAAACAATATAGGGAACAATTATAGAGGAGGTTGAGGTTACATAGGAGGTAGATATCAAAATAAAGGTAGAGGTTATTCAAATCAACAACAATCTAGCCTTTCTCATTAAAATAAGATAAGTGATAGAGGGCATGGTCACAACTCTTATAGGGGTAGAGATTAAGATATATTAGACATTTAGTGTCATAGATGTGGAAAATTTGGTCACATTGCTTCTCAGTGTAGGATTCTTTTTGACAAAATTCAAAGGCCACAAAAAGTGACTAAGTTAAATCTACTCAATATGTTGATCATGACTATGATGAGTCTAGCAATGTTGCTCATGAATTTGCATTCACTACTTTAGGGCACATCGATTATATGGAATATGAGGCTAGAGATGAGCTCACAAATGTATGGGTTTTAAACACAGGAGCAACCAAACACATGGCATTTAGGTGAGACTTATTTTAGACTTTCAAATAAGCTTCTCTTTCTCTAGTTGCTTTGGTAGATAAGTATATGCATATTCCTTTAGGACTTGGGTCTATTTAGATTCTTCTTCTTAATGGTTCTATAAAATACTTGGAGAATGTTTGGTATGTTCCCACATTAAAGAAACATATTCTTTCCTTGGTAAGTATTCAAACAAAAGGTTATCAAATTATTCTTGAAAATGGGCTCATCCATATCAATTCAGTGAAGGATGGTTATAAAACCATGTATATAGGATATGAGGATAGAAATTTGGTTAGATTGCATTGTAAAGTGCTTCCTCCCACAATGTAACTTGTATTAGTTGTTGAAATAGGTACATGTACTATGTATACATAGTGGTTATGTAATATCTACTATGGAAATTTGAATATCCACTCTTTAGTGGACTTACAAAGATATGGTATGGTCAATGGGTTGCCCACTTTTGTAAAGATAGTATTCTTTGTGAATCATGTGTTTTGGGCAAACAGAATTGGAAAAAATTTCCCAAAAACTCTTCATGGTGAGCTAATAGATGTTTGTAGTTAGTTCATAGTGATGTATGTGACATGAAAAAGTCATCCATTGGAGGGTGTAGATATTTTGTGTTATTTATTGATGCTTTTTCTAGGATGACTTGGGTGTTTTTCATAAAAAACAAATCAAAAATTTTCACTAAGTTTGTTGATTGGTTACACTTAGTTGAAAAATAAATAGGTTCACACTTAGCCACTCTTCATTCAGATAATGGTGGTGAGTATAATTCGAATGAGTTTTTAGATTATTGTCAGGAACATGGCATTCATCGACAATATAGTAATGCTTACACTCCACAATAGAATAGAGTATCTAAATGAATGAATAGAACCTTAGAGGGCACAACATGAGCTATGTTGCATTATAAATAGCTTGATGAGAAGTTATCGGTAGAAGCCATTGGTACTATAGTGTATTTGAGAAGCAGGTCCCCCATAATAGCTCTTTTGGGACAAAATCCATATGAAGCATGGTATGGGTTTAAACCAGAAGTTAAATACTTGAAAGTTTTTGGATGCATTTATTTTGCTTTAGTTCCCACTAAACATATAACTAAGTTGGAACTACAAATTCTAAAATTCATCTTTCTTAGATATTCAAAAAATAAAAAGGGGTATCATTCGCTTGCATAAGATACAACCAAATTCATAGTGAGTTAAGATGTAGTATTTAATGAATTTGGGACTATGAACATTATAGAGATTGATTCTCAACTTGATAGGTTAGAGAGGAAAAATGAAAAAAGAGATAAGGGTTTGAATAATGGGACAATTCCTCAAGGTTGTGGTATGAAACTCAAATTCCTTCATTTTCCTCTCCTTCATCTACTAGTTCACAGGTTGATGACTTAGAAATTGTTGAAAATTTTCTAATTCTCCCGTCAAATGGTGCACATGATGAGAATTTTGGTGTTCCTAATTTGAATAATTTGAATAAGTATCCAAAATGGGATTAAAGTAATTTTTATGATGTGAAAGTAGATGAAGTTGGTGTAACAGGTCCCAAGAGTTCTTGTAAACATGTGAATTATGCAATGGTTGTGACTACTTCTTCCACTAAGCCATCTACTTTTGAGGAAGCATCTACTAAACATGTTTGGCAAGATGCAATGCAAAGTGAGTATGATGTAATACTTAACAATAATACTTGGGTTTTGGTTGATCCTCCTCCACATATTCAACCCATAGGATGAAAATGGGTTTTTAGGACTAAGTATAAATTAGATGGCTCCATTGACAAACACAAGGCAAAACTTGTTGCAAAAGGATATGCGCAACAAGAAGGTATTGACTATGAGGAAACATTTATACCAACTACCAAATGGCACACTATTCATATGGTACTTGCCTTATCATTACAAAATGGTTGGAAAGTACATCAAATGGATGTTAAAAGTGATTTTTTGAATGGTGATTTACAAGAAGAAGTATACATGAAACAACCTCAGGGTTTTGAATAGGTGGGTGTAGAACATACAGTGTGTAAATTGATAAAAGCTTTGTATGGGCTCAAATAGGCACCTATGGCTTGGTATGAAAAAATGGATTCATACTTGAAATCCATTAGTTTTCAATGTAGTGAATTTGATGATACTCTTTATTTTTGAGTGCAGGGTAAGAAATTGGTGATTCTTGTTCTCTATGTCGTTGACTTGTTTATCACAGGCAATGATGAAAACCATAACAAGTCTATGAAGAAGGAATTAAAAGATGAGCTTCAGATGATAGATATTAAACTTCTTCAATACTATCTAGGCATAGAGGTAACTTAGAAAGAACATAGTATTTTCATTTCACAAACTAAGTATATTTTTGAGTTTTAGATAGGTTTGGCATGAGTGATTGCAAACCTACCCTCAATCCCATGGAAAGTAACTTGAAATTGTCTAAGGATGATAGTAGTGCCTTTTTTGATGGCACCAATTATAAACAATTGGTGGGAGGTTTGATATATTTAATGACTACCAGGCTTGATATATCATTTTCAGTTGGAATTTTGTCTATGTTTATGCATGAGCCTAGAGAAATTCATTGGCATGCAGCAAAATGAGTACTTCATTACATTCAAGGAATGAAAACATATGGCCTTGAGTACCAATGCAATAATAAATTAAAACTTGTTGGGTATTGTGATGTAGATTTTGGTGGATGTGTGGATGACAGTGTCCACAACAGAATACACTATGCATATGGGTTCAACTACCATTGCTTGGTTTTGTAAAAAGTAGGATATAGTGTAAAATTCATCAGTAGAGTTAGAGTACATTGCAGCATAGGATGCTTCCATATAAATTGTTTACTTACCATGTATTCTTGAAGATCTTCAAGTTTCTTAGATTGCGCCTACATAGTTATACGTTGATAATCAGAGTGAAATCAAGATGTCCAAAAATCTAGTGTTTCATGCCAAAACAAAACATATGGATGTAAAATATCATTGTCTATGAATGCTGGTGGCAAAGAAAGCTCTTGATCTAATATATTTCCCAACTGCTGATCAGACAACTAATATTTTCGTAAAACCCCTTGACAGAATCAAATTTGAAAAATTTAGAAAAATGCTTGGTATGTGTCCAAAGACTTGACTTTGGATCATAGGGGGGTTTGTTAGGACTTATCCAAAGTCTTAGCTTAGGATTTTTTTGTGTTAGGTTAATTTAATAATTGTAAATGGGGCATACATCTTTTATAAAGACACCCCCGTAAATAAATTAGATTAATTTTATTTGGGTAGTTTTTATGTTTAAGTTAATTAATAATGTAAACTATCTATCAGGTGGAATTCCCATAGGAGTTAGTTAATAGGTTAGTTAGTTTTACCAGTATTAGGTGAAATCTTATAAATAAATATTTATTTCATGTAAAAGGGTTAACAAAGTAAAGGCACCCTTTCTATGTACTTGATTTTTGGTGATTAATAAAATGCTTGTAGACCTACACTCAGTGGGCACAAGATTCAACCTATTTTTTTTGTTATGAATGGAGAATTATCAATAGTATCTTTAGGATTAACCCTATCATCCCACAAGGCTATCTCTAATTTGGTGTGTCATGTCCTCTGGTTCTCTTCTATAGTCCTCCTGACGATCCTTAGTAGATTCTTATTTGTGGACTCAGGAAACCCATTCCCTTGAGGATAATAATTGGAGGTGTTGAGGTAGATGCCCATTTTGAGATCTCATTCACTTATTTTTAGACCAAATAATGCTAATGCATTATCAGATATGATAGTGTATGGAACACCAAACCTGGTCACGATGTTGTCATAAAAGTCTAGGACTACACTTTCATTAACTTCCTTCAATGCAATGGCTTTCACCCATTTGGTGAAGTAGTCAGTCATGATAATCACCTACTTATTCCCCACACTTGATGGGGGGTTGATCACTCTAATGAAATCCAAACCCCATTGCATGAATGGTTGCTCTACTTGGATCAGGCTGAGAGGAAAAGCTGCTAATCTTTGCTTACCCAAAAAAAGGGCACATTTCTAACACTTCCTCACCCATGCATAAACATCCTTGAAGAGGTTGGGCTAGTAATAACTAAACCTCATTATCTTTATTGCTATAGTCTTAGGTGAAAAATGACCTCCTATAGGTCCATCATGGAAATGATCTAAAATCTTTCCCAGTTGGTCATTATCTATGCACTGTAGGAACACTCCATTGAGGTCCCCCATCAACTAATGCATAAGTTATGGACTAAAGTATAAAATACCTTATTATTTCTTTGTCCATACCTTGAGGGCACTCACCTATTAGCAAAAAATGTGCCATATCATGGAGCTATCCCTCAAGAAGTATAGGTGCTTCTTCCTGTGTGTTGTCTTGAATCACCATGGCAACTTCTATATCTTTTTGAAGATATTCTACCATGTGTTCACACAAACCTCTACCTCTGACCAGCTTGGTCACTTTGATTTACATGTCAAACTCCATGATTTTGGTGATCCAACCAAATCTTTTCTCATTCAAATATTTGTTAAGGAGGAAATCCCTAACTCCAAGATGAGGCACCATGAGATGAATCTTGCTATTAGAGAGCATTAGTCTGAACTTATTAAGACTCTTCATCACTACAAGGATATACTTCTCTATGAAGGTGTACTTTAATTCATATCCTTTTATCCCTTGACTAAAGAAGGCAATCAGTTGCATGCCCAATGGATCAAATGAAGCAAATGAGATGGGTTCTCAAGAATAGCAGGCATGCTTCCCTACAAATCACCAAAAATGTTGGCCCACATACCAAGCTACACCTAGGTGGATCAATTTGATATGGATGAGAAAATGAAAAAATATTATAGATGAAATGAGTGGACCAGAGAGATATTTTAGTTCTCACAAAGATTTTGAAACACTTTAATTTTGTTTAAAGCATATTTTGTCAAATTCTAAGGGACTTGGATGAATTGTCCTAGTGAGTGATGGCTGTATTTTCATGATGGAGGATTAGTTATTGAGATTCAAATGTCTAATGATGGGCCCGTGAACATCAAACTTCAAGGTGATAAACTAGCCATTGGGAAGTAATCAAGCTTGAAAAGTCCAAAGTTGAAGAGCTCAAAGAACCTGAATTACTCTTCGTAGTGTAATTCATGATTCTTTGAGTGCTTTACTTATGAGCTTTATAAGTAGTAATGAAATACCAAATCAAGTTGAGCAGCTCTGAAAGCTCAAAGTCATCAAGTTGGAGGAACCTAAAGACATTAGGCCTAGAAATGATGAATGAGAGGCTACCACATAGTGTAAGCTAGAGCATAAGTTAGATTTTCAAAGAAATAGATGGAAGACATGTGGCATAGGAGCATCTAGTTTGTAGGGAGATTGATGATCTATAGGCATCCACAATAGAAATTATATGGTGCAAGTTGAGGATCCAAGGTGACTCCTAAAGACCAATCAGCACAAAGGGGAGTCCAAGTGACTGGTAGCTAAAAATTTAATGAAGGCTTTCATCTTTAAATATGGATCCCACTCCTAACAAAGAGATGTTCAATATAAAGGTAGCATGGTTTGACAAAAATTTAAAGGCATGAATACTTTTTCCTTCTTCAAATAGGATATGTGAAGGCGAAGGTTGTCATGATGATTTTAATACATGGATTAATTCAGTCATGTAAAATGGAGATACTCAGCCACTTGTGACATGGATCCCTCAAAATTCACCCAAGGGTGACTTGATGTAGGATGGGCTCGAGGAGATTGGGATGACCTTGAATGACTCACTCCATGGTCAAAGAAGGATGACAGTGGTGGTTGTAAGAATTTATGGCTTCCCTCCTAGTTTTCTCATGTGTTCCCATCTTCTCTTCCCCCTTTTCTATTATAAATAGAGGCCTTGGAGCTAAGACACTATCCCCAGACTAGTGATAAAGTGACTCTATCAAAATCACTTTGTAAAATACCTTTTGAAGCAATAAAGATTAATTTTTTACCTATCTCTTTGTCTAAAAATTGTGTTGATCAAGCTTGTGCACAATCGCATTGTGAAGAAGTGTCCTTCCAGGCTCATTATCCTTCTTTCTTACCTAATTTTAGGTTTTTTTAGTTAGTTACAAGTCTATACTTGAGATATTTTCACCATTAATGGATGCTTGGTGTGTATTTTGAAATCCCTCTTTATTTCATGTATGGTTTAGTGAGGCTAGTTTACAAAATACTTATGCAAGTTAATTGGTTGTGAAGTTGTGTAAGCAAAAATTTATCTTATGATCAATTAGTGTTGATTCATAGACTAAGTGGATCATTTATTTTGGTGCATCACCTCCCTTATCTTATATTTCCTTTCATGTTATTCTCCTATCCCTTTTCCTTAGCCAACAGTAGAATTTAGTGTGGGAATCAAGAGCTAAAGTGAAGAACCTAAGGAACTAGCCTCATTAAAAATCCTAGAGGTTCAAAATCACCATAGGATACCCACATCTTAAGGTTTTCCCCCACACTTGTAGCTATAAGTGAGAGAGCCTACAAAAATCTCTCACAAGGGTGTAATTCTAAGCTTCAACAGTAACCACTACAATGGACATCATGTATCTTTGTATATCACATGACACTAGATAAAAGTTTTCTTGGATTTTATCCGACAATCGAACATGTCTATTAAATATTATTTTTTAGTAGTATAGGTAATTATCAAGGATGCAATCCCTTTATGATATAAGAGCCTTCTCTCTTGGTAGTACTATTTTAGTGTACACATTTGTACTTCCCTATTCTACATTCTGAATAGAAGTTTCATTTTTACATATTAGTATCTTGATTATCTCGAATGTGTTAGAATATATTATTAGGTTAATTTGTACTTGCATATTCTACCATTCAATACTTATCTCCAATTTTAGCTTAATCATCACACAACTAATCTTGGGCACCCATATGTGGATCAAATCATGACATGTAAGTAAATCAAGATTCAAGGATTTGATAATTTTTGGTTTGCTATAATATACACAAATACCATATGAAAAACAAAGGAAAATATAAATAAATGATAATGATTGGATAACCATTATATTCAAAAGGATGCAAAATTTATGATCCCATAACATGAGAATCTGTTAAGAAGAGACATCATTTTTTATGAATGTTCAGTTTTACATAAATAAGTAGAGATGGAAAATATATAGAATACAATAACTAGATTTAATGATTTTAAATATTAAGAATGATTTGACAATGATAATTATACTCATAAAATATAAATACAACTTGCATCCATATATAACATAAGAAATGTATAAGAGGAGCCTTAACTTCAAAAATGAAAAGGAAGATGAAGGTCCACTCAAAAAGCCTCACAATCATATGCACTTTATTTAGAATATTATGAACCACTTAGTTTTCAAGAAACACTTGAGGGTGATCATGTACCAAATTAGAAGCATGTACTAGATTTTGAATACAAATTTTCATAAATAATTAGATTTGGGAACATACACGTCTTCCACCTAGAAGAAGATTAGTTGGGTGTAAATTGTTTTTAAAACAAAAATATAAGTTATATGGATTGATAGACTGATACAAAACTCATTTGCTAGCAAAATAATACACCCAAATTATAGTGCTAGATTATCTTGACATATTTTCACATGTATTCAAGATAAGATACATTAAAGTTCTATTAAATTTTTTAGCAGCTTTCAATCTTTGTGTACATCAGATAGATATAAAATATATTTTAAAATGGACTTTTAAAGGAATAAGTTTTTATGGAACAACCATAAGGATGCATACAAGAAGTTAGAAGTTAGTATTGAAGCTTCAAAAGACATTGTATGGACTAAAATAGTTCTCAAGAACATGGTGTGAATGAATTGATGAGATTATCTAGAATGAAGGATATGTTAATTTAAATGTTGATTAAAATGTATACATCAATAATTTTGGTGAGTTAATTACATTTTTATCTCTATTTGTTGATGACACTATCATATGAGTAATGACATTAAAAAGTTGGACTTTTTAAAAGTCTAAATTAGTAGTAAAATTCTAGATGACCAATCATGGTGAAATTCATTATTTTGTGGGAAATGAAAATTTAAGAGATAAGAATAAAATTAATATTAATCAAGAAAGGTAAAATAAGAATATTCTCAAAAAAATTGGGGTGGAAAATTTCAAACCAACGAGTACCCCAATGGAAGCAAGGTAGAAAATTTCACTAGAAATGTGTCCCAAAACACAAGAAGAAATAAATTATGAGTATATTCCATATAAAAATATTGTTGGGAGTTTAATGTATGCAATGATTTCTATTAGACTTGGTATTTCAAAAATTGTAAGTATTATGAGCTAGTTTTCCAACAATCCTCAACCACAACATTTGGCAATAGTAAAAATAATTTTTAGATATCTTCAACAAACAACTAAGAATGAAATTACATTCAATGGGAGTTTATAATAATATTTGAATATTATTAGTTATCATGATGCATATTTGGCAAGGGATATTGATAACACGAAATGAACATCAAGATATTATTTTATCCTTACTAAAGGCACAATTTCATGGGAAAGTAAGAAACATCCAACATTATCTCTTTTAAGCGTAACAAAAGAATACTTAGTAGCATGTCAAGTTGAAAATGAACTAATATGGATGAGAATATTATTTCAATACATTAATATTACTTAAACCAAACCAAAAATTTTGAAGTGTGATAACCATAATTGTAAAGGCATGGAAAAACACTCAAAGTATCATAGGAAAGTTAAGCATGCAGGAATAAAATACCATTTTGTTCATGAATAAATTGAGAAGAACATTGCACAAGTGGAATACTATGAAAAAAATATGATGGTGGTGGATTCATTGACAAAGGTAGTACCAAGAAACAAGTCTATTTTTTTGCAAGGAATAATTTAATGTACTAAACCCTAATTACAAAATATTGAGTTAAGTGGGAGTGTTAGATATATATAAATAGTATCTAAATATTTAGGGTCTTTTATGTTTTTAATAATGACAACACATTATATGGAGATAAAACACATGTATACATGTTTTTAGGTGAATATTAATTGTATGTGAATTATTATATATAGGTAAGTTTGTAACTGTAAAGATAGAGTCTTTTAAAAGGACTTTCCTACCATGTTTTTCTTATAAAAGCATCTCTATTTCAAATATGAAGACATGAAATAAAATATATTTATGAAGTTAATACTACGTGTATTTATGTAAATTTAGTTTAGTTACATAGTTACAAGTTAATATTTTTTCAAGGATGTTACATAATTGGACTAGATTGATGTAAAAATCAATACTTACTGTCTATTCATATACTATTCATCTCTATTTGCCTTATTTATTAAAGGAATGGAATATATTATAATGTGTATAGGATATGGATGGTTATAAGAGTTATTTGTGTTCTAACTAATTAATATTTTATAAATACCATCAATCTTGGAGGATGAAGTGCCAATCTACCATTTGATGTGGAGTCTATTATGGAAGAGATATGTTTTAGTGTAAGAGTGGACCTCAATAATTTGATGGTTCATTTCAAAAAATTATGTGTTAAGAGCATGAAAATGGGGTACTTCAAAAAGCAAAGGAGCTTCAAAATGAATAGGAACTACTTTGCAAATGGAAAGATCTTTGCAAATGAGAGTAGATTCAAGGAATTGAAAAGTGGGAAATGTTTGTGAAGTGGAAGTTATTCACAAAAAAGTAATTCTTCTCAAAGAATGAAAGTCTTTGTATTATATATTTTATTCACACCAAAGGAAATACTTTGCAAGATTTAAAAAAAAAAAAAAATTCACGAAATATTTTCAAAGCTTGTGAACACCTTAAAAATTTGAGAAAGGTGGAAAAAGCCTTGGGAAGGTGAAAACTCATACCCAAGTTACATGTGATGCATGTTGAAGGTTAAATCACATTGGGTGGACATGAATTGTTAGTTCCTTGCAAGGAGAAAAATAATAAATTAGATATTTGCTTAAATGGGTGATAACATGAGGAAACTATAATTAATTTAAGAAATAAAAATTAATAATATAACATATTCAATATTAAATGATAAAATAATAGTAAACAATATAATTTTTAACTCACAAAGGTATTTACAATATTATAGTTATATCTTTGAAGTGAAGATGGTGTACAAATCTATTTTTACTATATCATTGGAAGTTGAAGTCATTATAACACTACTTCTTAGCATGGCTTATACCAATAAAATTACTAAGATTTTATGGTTCACTTTGAAGAAACAAATATAAATAAAAAAAGTTAAATACTATTTATTGAATAAAGAAAAATAATATTTTGAAAAACTAATGTAAAAGATGCTTGAATAATATAGACATAACATGAGGCAATTTGGAGAACATATTTTATATAAAAAATCCATATATAATATCCCTTATATTTATATCAACAAATACAAATGTTATCTTAAATGGTTCTATAATGATCTTTTCCTCATTCTTAAATTTTGATGTTTATAATTCAACTCCTTATGCATAATATTTCACTCTAGATGACAAGTATGCCTAAAATGACATTGGAGAAATATTTACCTCAAATTTCCCTTATATTTAAACCCTTTGCATCCATGCCTTAAATTTTAGGGAAAACCAATGGCATAGCCATCTATTTTTCTAAAAAAGTCATGCCTTGGTTGTAAATGACTGTTTATGAGCATTTAGAGACCTATTAGGGTTTATAATAGTTGTAAATGACTATTTTTTGCTAAAACATGCCTTAAAATTACCCATATATGTGTCCTTTTGGCCCCATATTTTTGTTCTTATTCCTCTTTTGCTCTTTGCAATCAAATTTATTATCTCCCAATCATTCACTATGCATACTTTTATTTGTCTTGTGTTGTGATTACCACAATAGTCATGATCTTTTTGATGATCCACATATCCTATGTTATTTCCATTTGTGACACCATTAGAATTGTTTCTTATATATGTATCCATTTACCTCTACTGTGTTACTCTCCCTCCCTCTCTCTCATTCATCCAAAAAGTTGAATAGGAAGGTCATATCAAGGAACCATTGGGAATATATTTAAGGTCATACATATTTTACCTTACCCTTCTCATGTAGAAGTAATAGGAATTAGGTTGGTACACCCTCTATATATTTCTATATGAGTTATATATGAGGTCACCTTGATTGTAAAGGGAAGAATTATTTCATTTCATATGTTGTTAGGTAATATGATTTATATATTTTACTACATTTCCTTTATAAATTGTACTTCCTTTCAAATTAATGCAAGTGTCATGTCACATGATAGAGGGACATTTTGAAAAAGATTATTTCTCTTAAAATTATGGTGATGTTCCAAAGACCTATCCTATCAAATACTATCCCCTCATGGCTCTCAAATGCATGTTTGATGTCTTCAAGGAACATCTTTATTAAGACACAAAGAAGAAGGAAAAAATTATTAATAAGGCAAAGGGAAAGTTATGAGGTTACCATTTTATATTTTATCATTCTTCCACTTCCTTGGGTCATTCCTCTTTAGCTTCATATAAATAATAAGTTAGGTGCCATGGAGGCAAGCTTGTTTCCACCATCAACATTGTTGATAGCCTTAGCTATAATTACTTTATCAACACGTGATTAGATCACTTTATCGACCCTAATAAAGATTATAATAGTGTTGGATCTTGGGTAAAGACTAAGGGGCACCTACCATAAATATTATGTTTTTATTTTGATATAATATCCAACCCCAAGTGAAGCTTTGACCCTACTTTGTGGTAGAGGAGTTCCAATCCCTTTGGAATCTCCCGTTGGGAGCTTCTTTGCCTTTACTCCAAACAAAATATGTTCATATTAGATGAACATTAACTCCATAAAAATGAGCCAGTATGAAGTACATCAAAGGTCATCTATAGCTCACGTTCCTCAGATAACACTCCCTTCCTAAGATTTGATCTTCCTTCCCTTCCCAACCCTATAAATAGCTGTAGGAGAGCTCAGTTCCCTCTATATATTGATACCTTAATAGAAACCCATGGCATTAATTAGCTCATTATTGATGCATGATAAATCATAAACCTTATGCCTTTATGGGTATTTGAAATGCTAATAATTAGTCATAATAAGCTTTATGAGTCTCACCACAATTATGTACGTTTTAACAATGACACAATCTTTCCATTGGGTAACACGAAGCTTCAAGTCAAGTTTGGATCCAAGATAGCTTGGATCAATTTTTGTGTTTTAAACCTTGGTTTATGATAAAACATGATACTCATTTATCCCTAGATATATCCTATGCAAGTCATCACTTTGACAACCTTTTGAGTAGTCTAGTTCAACCATGAAGGTAAGATTCATATCATGAAGGTTGATCTCGACCCATGGGATACGATGTATGTTAAGAAAAATCCCTATGGTGGGGATTTGGTAGTATTGATTTGATCTCCCATTGATGAACCTTCCCTTGTTAAGGATATAATTTTTGAATTTTTTAAGTACGACATCAATTTCATTCCTTCAACATATATTCATCACTCTCTACCACATTAGGTGGTGTGCACAACGTCACCTAGGTCCTCTCCTCATTTTTATGTTAGCTTCTTTCTTATATGGAATTTATTCATTGATATCCCCTCCTACTTTGAGAGTATGATACCCTCTAGGTCTAGAGTAATCCTTTCTCCCATATGCATAATTAGTGCCTCGATTGAGGAATTGATTGCTCTAGGTGAGCATCTAAAGTGCTATTTCAATCATATCAAGGCACAAAACCTATGTGATGAACATAAATATTATAAGAAGCTTATGAAGGCATCCCCCAAGAACCAAATTCTATTTCATCATCAAGTAGGCTTGTAAATATCTCTAACCTCTAGAGACTAAACCCATTGTGTTCCCACTACCTATGGGATGAAAGTGGATTGTGAGGAATGCAACCAAAAGCTTCCTCCTACCCCAAGTCTTTTAAAGAGGGAAAACCCATGGATGTAGAGGGATGTGTGGAGATTAAATTTTTCTCCTCTTAGAATCTAAATATGTTTAAGGTTGGCATCGATATTTATGATGAGGAAAAAGAGCCTCTTAAAATTTTTCTCTATAAGTACAATGATGTACTCACTAAGGAGTATGTAGACATGCCTAGAATGGATCCTTCAAACATGGTTCAAACCTTGAGAATAATGATGGAATAATGCCCATTCATCATAATAAATGCTCCATAGACCCTTTAGTCTTTAAAAATGTTAAGGAATGGGTTTAAAATCTCATCCATGTCATATTTCTCAAAGCTATAACTATCCACAATGGGTTTATGATATAATTTGTGTCCTTAAGGGTCATATCCCCATCATTGAGTTTTTATTTTATGTTGCAATAAGTGCCTCAAAGGCTTAATTATTCTAGCGATAACATTTTTTACTACTATAAATTTGATTCAATGTTATATTCAACTATGTTTTTATGCTAAGATAATTGATTTATATTTAGTTCAATACTTTAGTGATACACACTGATATATTACTATATGCTTAGCAACCATTAGTGTTTTAACAAATTTTTAATCATACAGTTGGTTTTATTTTATTATTTTTGGATTAGATATTGATGATATCTTATGGTTGTTTTTTAGATGCCTATATTGGCTACCAAGAGATAGGCTTAGCTACAAGAATACATAGTGGAAGAGGCGAGGTAAATGGGAGAAGAAATAGAAACTAGGCACCCTTGTGGCATTAATGTTATTAATTGCATGAATGTATAAATTATTAACACTCTTAATTTGTATAATATTATGTTGTCAATGAATTTTATTCATAATTAACAATGCTCATAGTATTAAGGATAATAAACTATGGCAATCACAAGAGAGAGAAACTAGGCACCCCTATGACATTAATATCATTAATTTCATACATGTATAAAATATTAGTACTCTTACTTTGCATAATATTACGTTTTTCAATGAATTTTATTCACAATTAAAAATTATAATAGTATTAAGGATAACAGACTATGGAAATCAATAAGTGTTACAACAAAGGAACAACAATGCTACTTGGACTCATTCAGAATTCACTTGCCAACAAAAGTTGCTAATAAAATCATATTGATTAAAGGAAAAAAATAATTTTATGTCTTCCTACAAATGGAACTCACATAAACCTAAATTTAGTGACAAGAACCATTATAGCAAAGGTTTTTGCATAAATTATGAGATAATTTAATAATGCCATATGTAAGGCACATTACATAGTGTGACTAAATTGAGTTTCAAACCTTCCTCTAAGAACGTGTCAATACAAATACATGTAAATCATTTTATCTAGATGTTAGCATTAAGGAAAATGGTTTTGGTTGGGTTTGTGAGAATGAGTAGAAATAAAAAGGGCACAAGCACAACTCCACGTAAGCAAGTTTGGTAGCTGACTATCATTTTTTTATCATGAGGAATTCATGCACAACTCCATCATTGCATAAAATATTGGTTAGGCCATGTAGATGAATAAGAGAGTCTATTGAACTACGTGGAAGTATAGGGTTTATCCATTTTTCATTATGCCAATGGTATATTTCATGGGAATGTAAACTCAATGCCCATAGGTTTTTCATCTTATCAAACTTATGAGAATATATAAATAGGAAAGAGAAAAGGGTTTTGGGTAGATAGACAATAATCAACAAGGAGGATGAAAATACATTTCAAGGATGAGATGTGAGTCATTATTATAGGAAAGTAAGTAAAGGAACTCTTCAAAATTATATATAAAAAGGTTATGCTAAGTTAAGAATACACACACACACATACATATATTCATACACATATATAAGAACAGGGCCTTTTCATTTTTCATTTTACCAATGGTAGATTTTCTGGGCATGCAAACTTGAAGCCCATAAGTTTTTCATCTTCTCAAACCTATGATATGATATAAAAAATGTAAGAGAAAAGGGTTTGATTTAGATAGACAAGGCTCAACAAGGAGGATGAGAATAAAGGTAAAAAAGTTTCGTAGTTGACTATCATTTTTTTATCATGAGGAATTCATGCAAAAATCCATCATTGCATAAAATATTGGTTAGGCCATGTATATGAATAAGAGAGGCTATTGAACTAAAAGCAAGTATATGATGTATCCATTTTTAATTATTCCAGTGGCATTTTTTATGGGAATATAAACTCTCTCTCTCTCTCTCTTTCTCTCTCTCTCTCTCTCTCTCTCTCTCTCTCTCTCTCTCTCTCTCTCTCTCTCTCTCTCTCTCTCTCTCTCTCTCTCTCTCACACACACACACACACACACACACACACACACACACACATTATGAATCTCATTAATAATTTTATCTTCCTCTTTTACTTTTATGTGATGGTTTAAGTATAGGGTAATATACTCCACTTCATAACTGATGGTTGGGGTGGGTAGGGATTGACCATATGGTTGGGCTCATTTGGATGCTTAGAATATTATTTTGGATGCTTGTTGAACATGTGTTCATTTTGTTCTCTTTTGGATATTCCTGATGTTGGTCATTAAATCCTATTCATTCTTCGATGATTTGAAAAATGTATACTTGTAAATTTAAAGAATGATACATTATAAAATCTTGAGAACTTTATTATTTTATATGAAAAAAGGATTTATTTAAAGGATGGTAGACTGTTGTGTCTTCTTGTCTTATTTTAATTATTGAAACCTATTTACTTTATTTAAGGATTAAAGTGTGGATTGTTTTGTATTTAAATTTACTTGGCACATGATTGTGGTTCTCTTCAATGGTTGAGTTATGAGTATTACATTATATGTAAGATTCATTGATATGACAATCCTATGGCATTTGATCATTGTTTACCATTTATAAATGCATGCTTAATATACTCTTCTATTAAGATTAAATGCTTAATATGATTTGTTTAGTTCAGTTACAAGGTTGTATATATTTTATAAGTGATGCTTGGTGGGTGTTTTAGATTGAGCATGATTTTTTTCTAGATTAGACTTACTTTTTTATGCATGAACAATTATTTAGATCTATACATAAAGATATTATGCAAGATAAATTCAAGTTTGGTTATTGAAGTGTGAAGAGTTCACTTCACTCTTCAATAACTAAACATATATGAATTGTTTCTATTTACATATTCAATTTAGTTGGAATATATATTAATTGAGACCATTTAGACATGAATTGAAAATATATATAATGTAATCACTATATATTTAATTTCTATCCTGGCATAATCATGTTTGGAACTGGTGTTTTTTGGTATAACTCATATATATACATAGTTGTAGCATGCTAACATGCATATACGTAGTTGTAACCTATTTTGACATAATGATAACTTTAAATTAATGGATTTATATCATTGAAGTATGCAATATTTGATATTTTATTATAGTTTTAACTATCCATCGAATGGTCTCATTCCTTTATCTTTGAGGTGAATACACCTTGATTTGTCCCATGTAGGATACAATATTAACTTTGATTTAAGAATTTGTTTGTATCAATATGGTTGTAACTATTTTGGTTATTTGATATTTATTGAATATTAGTTATTCATGCTTAATAAAGAAAATAGTTATTATAATTATAGCTTAATATTATTAATATTATAATTTTCATTCTAGGTTATTAGGTGGAGTTAACTTTATCTTAAGATACAATAATATCCATATTGATTTTTCTCTTTCAAATAGATGAGAAACTTCTATTTGGAGTTCATTTGAATAAGATTGTGGATTGTTTATAGAAGTCACCTTACCATTTATAGGAAGTAAAAATGGGTACAAAGTTGCTAAAAAGGTAATTCATATTACAATAAAGTTGTTTGGATTAATTATCTTAAATATGTAAAATAATTATGGAAAGTAAACCTATTATTTAATCTTAGTCCCTATTTGAGGTAGAATAATTTTTTCTTATATCTCAAGGTAGAAAAAATCTTGGTGAAGATTTTAGTTTCAGAGATAAATTTATTTTATGTTATGTTTCCAACTGCTATGTTGGTTCAGGTCATTAATGTTATAAGTGATGTCTCTTGTGGTTAACACTATTATAAATAAGGTTATTTCTTTATGATTACTTTATTTTTTGGGGCATATTTTATGAATAATATATATTATGTTGAAATTCAACACCATACATTTGTATTGAATTATGCAAGTTGGTCTAATTTTACTTATGTGATATTTAAAATAATAATTTTCCATTTTATCTTAAATGTTTTTGAACTAATAATTTACATATTATATTCCTAACTTCATTAATATACTTAAACAAAATTAATGTGGATATTGAATATTAAATTATTATATGAATTCTTGGCTATCCATGTATTGATTAGTTAGGGCATACTATGGTTGTCCACATGAATAAAATAGTGGCCTATCAAAAAGATAGTGTGAGAATATTTTAGTGGCATGCTAGTTATGTGTGAACTATTCGACTATTGTGGTTTCATGTAATATGTGAAGATATAAATAATGTATTAATTTTTTACTATACATTGAATTACCATTAGACTCAAGTTTCCAAATATGATCTTATATGGTGACACATGTTAATTTTTAAGTTAAAAATAAATATTTTGATGGTTAAGACTACCTAGGTCTCTTGGTCTCAGGAACAAGATGTGGCAGTCCTACCTAATTATGTTTACATGAAGTTAAAAGTGATCTCTATTTGTAATTAAACTAACATGGAGTTCAAAAATTTTAAACTATTTTTGTGTATTGATTCTTGGTTTATTTTTCTAACCATCATTAGATTTGGATAAAGATGATGAGATCATGAATGTTAATTTGCAGCTATAATCATTTAGTGCTTAACTTATAAAATCCAATCTTCATATAAGTTATATTATATATATGTGGAGTTGATTTTTTGTTGTAATTTACTCAATTTTTTTAAAGTAATGAAATATGCTTGTTTTTCTAAAGTAATAGTTAAATTCAAATAAGTTGATTCCATATTAATATGGATGGTCGCCATGTTCCTTGGCATAACAAGGTATTTAATGGAAATTGTTATTTAAGTGATTTATAACCCTTTTTGAAGTATGTCATTTTATAAAATGAAATGTTTTCAAGGTATGGTGTTATTTCTAAACCCATGTTTGAATGTGGGTACATGCAGTCATATGTTTAGTATATTTTTCCTCCTTTGTGATGTAATAACAAACTATTTCTAAATAATGTTCCTAGTGGTTGCCATTTTTGTTAGAATCAAAATTCATAACCATGAAAGTAAAAAAACATTAGTTTAACTTTTGGGGATTGTGACATGATTTAAGTATAAAGGGATTCATTGATTACCTTCAAAATGCACCTCAGATCTTTGTTTTAGTTTGGTTTTTTCCAACAAAATTAGCTTAAAAAATATAATTAGATTTTTACATGTCGAAGTTCCTCTTAATGTGCATAATTTTCCATTGAAAAACCTACACAAACTTTTGTTAAGTTAAATTTGACAACCAAATGACCGTTATTATGGACCAAAATTAACACAGTATAATGACCATTTGGACATCAATTTTAACTTGGTCTAAAAATGTATGAAAATGGTCATTTTGAACTTAAAAAATGATGTTTAAAAAAAAAAAAAAAGGGAATCATATTTCATATTATTCAGTCAAAATATTATTTATTTGAATAATTTACATGGATTAATTCATTGTCAATCATAGGTATGCCCATATAATGAATGTATACTATTTGGTTGTTTGGAAAGAATGAATGTGTTGGAATATCTAAATCATTTTGTACATTGTTAAATACAACTATTCCTAGATATAGGTAATTAGTATTCAATGGTTACTTGATGTTTAGATATGGGCTTCAATTGGTAATGTCCAAATTTCATACTATAAATGCCTCAAACATGGTTTAATTTCTTTTATATTAAATTTGATAAAATCATAATGAACCTATTTACTTATGTTGAGATAGTAAATCCACAAAAAAGTAAGGGCTGGTTACTATTGTTCTTTCTTATGAATAAGGTAGCATTCTACTAGAAACTAGTTGGTTTAATTTTTATTTAGTTAATGAATTAGTTTGAGAAAAAAAATGTAAGATGTATTAAGGTATAATTTGCATAAGAATATAGTATATGTATTTATTTCACCATCTAAATTATACATACACATAATTGATAATATTGTGTGGGAAAGTTGGAAATTTTGGAAAGTGTTTCATTTTCATAAAATTGGTTACTAATTGAATTTAAGTACGAAAATATTTGAAATGGTATAGTCCTTTCAAATAATCTTATTATGTGTGTAAAACTTACTATATTATGGAATAGTTTCTTATGAAATTTTGACTATGTAGTTGTATCTATGTTGAGACTTGAAACCCAATGCTGAGCAACTAGGTCTTGAGGCCTATAACACTATATATTATTGATTTAGAACACTTAATTTGTTAATTAAGTTGTGTTTGACTCACCTTATTTAATATTCTCTCTCTCTCTCTCTCTGTGGTAAAAAATGGAATATAAATTATTATGTGAATAAGGTTAAGAATTATTTATTTAAATCTGATCTGTACTACAAGCTAACAATTATTAATTTTAACCTCTAAAAATATTTTATCCTATTTTAAGATAAACTTGAGTGAATATTGTATACTTAGATTATAAATGTATAGTATTTTCTAATTTTTACTGAAGGGATTTTCTATTAAGATCTCATGTCTAACTAACTCAATAAAAGAATAATAAATAAATAAAAACTTAATACTGTTATATTGTTCTTATCTAGTTTTTAGGATCCATGTTCACACTATCTGATGGCTATGACCATTCGATATGAATTTATTGGTTCTAATGAATGAATACTATCTTGTGTAAATTTAAAAAATAATTAATAAGCATTTAAAAATGTGTGCTTACTCTTGCAAGTGAGTTAAGTGGATAAGATAATAAGTTGAAGTAAATGAAATATTAAGAAATAGGAATTATAATGAAGTTAATTTAGAAAGTATTAAATTCAAGGCATAAATTGACTATGTTAAGCTTAAAGACATGAAACATTAAAATATTTTTTCTTACCTAGATGGTACAATAATTAATACAATGCATATAGATATATGTACTTAAGAGCTAATTTTTAATTGATGCACCTATTTTACTTAAAAATGTTGCTTACACAATTTTTGAGTACACCAATAATAAAATTTTAAAATTAACCATTTAAATGTCGTCTTGTGAGGCTTTTTGGTATTTCAACACTTTGATACTTATCATGTATGTATTTGTGGTCATAGTTGTTGTGGCATCCTATATTAGTGTGAGAGGTGCTGCTAAATTATTATATGGAAATATTATAACAAGGTTTGGGTCTCCTTTGAAGATTATTAATTAGAGAGATACACATTCATTTAACAATACTATAAAAACCTTGATATAAGAGTTCATTATATCGCACAACAAAAACATAGATTTCCATCTTCAAGCAAATGGATAGGCAAAGGAATTGAACAAGGTCCTAGAAAATATTCTCATAAAATTATGTAATGTTTATAGGTATGATTGGGAAGATCGCATACCTGTAATCCTTTGGAACTAATTACAAGCATGCAACATGATACATTAGTCTATGGTATGGAAATAATAATACATATGGAATATTTTTTAACCATTTTTAGAGTTAAGGAAAAGTGGAATAGCCTAATAAATTACGTAAGAAGATATTCTAAAGTGAGCCAATTCAATAATTTAGATTTAAAATATTTTGATAAATGTATTGAATTTGAGAATATTCTAAATATATACATTTAAAATGCCAATATTTTGAAACTAGTAACGTGAATGACAAATAAAACTTAGTTTATGAAATGATGTACATGGACACCTAAAAAAGATAGGTGTGGAACAAGATATTCTAAATATTTACCTTGGTTTATCAGATTCTAGAAAATAACTTTCTATAACTTAGGACACTAGTTTCAGACTACAGACACTAACATTAATGATTTTGTCCTAATTTCAATGATTTTATCTGTATTAGAAAATAAATCCTTTTTGAGATTAGTCTATTTCACATTTTAGGGTTTATTACTTCCTTACAAACTATTAGTTTATAATGCACACATGTTCCCAAAATTAGTCTTTTGCTCAAAATCCTAATTCCTCTAATTTAAGCATGTCACCTTGAAAAATAGGAGTTAATAGACTCAAGTGAATTCAAGATAAATTTAAATACCCCTATTTTAATAAGAACTACCTACATATCCATATTATCAGGATATGGCCTTAGAATGATGTATCTATCCACCTTATGTGGGATCATGTGTGAATAATTATGCAATATGTTATATGGAGTGCATCTAGTGATCTAGTTTATAACTTGAAAAATACTATTCATGGGATGATATTTGAATTATTAAGTCATGTAAGAAGACTCCTCTTATGAATAATTTATAAATAGGGAATAATAGGGTAGTAGAAATTAGTTGTGCAAATAATTTTTCGTAGTGTAGTGGGAGCTTAAGAGGTGTTTACTAGATAAATAATGGATGCCTCTTAATTTTCATTTATACCACACCTTTTTAAATAAAATCATGGGATGCTTAAATAAGACAAATAGGCTGACTAATAAATGTTAGGATATTTCAATTTTTACCCTTTAGAAGGGAGGGACACTAGCATCAAATTTGGGACACTAGTATTGATGCTAATCTCGTAATCTAGATGGTAGTGTCTTCCAAGATAAAAAGCTACTGAAGATCCATAATTATCTATGTAGGTTGGAATTTATGTTTTATGTAAAATTTAGGCTAAATGTGTCCCATTTCATTATAGTTTTTGGGTTGGACTATAAGATAAGCCATTAGGCATAGTGAGATGTTGAACCTAAGCTTTTCAACAACCATAAGCTCATAAACTAAAGGGTTGATCCATGATTGTTATTTGTTAAATGAACATGACTAGTATTTCATATAAATCAAAATTTAGTATTTACATTCCCCCTCCCTTTAATATAGTAATGCATAAAGATGAAATTACTAAGTTAAAGGAAAGAAATGTGTACCTTGGTGTGTAAAATAGACCCTGCCTTTGCTTCAACCTAATTTGAATTTATTGTTTGTGCATTACTTGAAACTAATATAATGTTACAATTTAATTATTAAATATAATTTAAAAATTAAATAACTAAAATGATTGAAATTAAAGAGATCAAGGAAGGAATACCCCTGTGTGTCAATGCAACCATGTTTCCCCATGGTACTTTCCTTTGGTGATGATGATTCCTTGTTGAAGCATTGGAGAAAGGGATTAAAAATATTACCTTGGGGTGTGATAATTCCCCCAATCTAGTAAAAAGATGATTTGTGCCAAGGACACTGAGATCACTGAATCTCAATCACATAACTTAAGTGTAAGCATAATCTAACCAATATATTCAATCTAGGTAAGGTCAAGTGGTGTAACCATATCAAATTCAAAAGTGAAGTAGTGTTAAGGTCTTTGAGGGTGATTAATATTGAACACACTAATCAAGAGAGAAAACTATTGTAGATAGGTAAAATCTCAATCTATGCATCTTATAAAATTGGGTGTAACAAAATGTGGTGAGAAAGGAAAGAACTTTGTTCATGCCTCCTCATGAAATCTATTATAAATGATATATAATCTGAATATGTATATGTGATTCAATACATTTTCATGGTATATGAACCTGTAACATGTCTAAAGTTGAAGTATATATCAAAATGAAACTTATGATCTATAAATTATATATAATATGTCTCAAATCTAGAAAAAAATGTCACAAATTTATGAAAATTATTTCCAAATGCATAAGATTATGTCCCAATTGTATATCTAAATTTTGTAAACTATATCAAATTCTTCCAATTTTGCCAAGTGTGTGTGTGTGGTCTCATGTATCTATGGCATGCAACCACTAATATGTCCCCCTTTTGAGGTGAGGGTAATGCAACATGGTAGTCACCTTATCTTAAAAGAACAAGATAACTATGCCATATTTATGTCAATCATGTATTAATGAACCATATAGTGGTATCATGTCTAAGTAGTTATATCAATGAAGTTTGTAGTATCCAATCACAAAAATCCCTAATATGCATGATATAGATCATGGAAACATCTAGGAATAACAAGCACAAGATCATAAAAAATCACTAATACACATAAGAGCACTCAATGCCATGAAAAAGGAGTCTAAAGAGACAAAAAATAAGGTGAATGTTCAAATGTTGCACACTTAAGGGGCAGACATGTTCAAATATTTTTGCACTAGAGAGACAACACTAAGTGGAACTATGGCCAACAAACAAATAACATGTTTAAGATTTCCATAGTTAAAAAAAGGAAGAAAAAAATAAGTACCCTTAATTAAGCTACATGATAAGATGAATAATGAAATATATAAGAAACTAACATAATCATATAATACAAGTTTTTTCATGCATGTGTTAAAAAAATGTCATGTAGCATAACATATCTAGCACACTATGTGAGATTTAAAATGAGTATATACATATATAAGCATTAGTATATAATCCTAACATGATAATGTAAAGTGATCATAAATCAATGTAAATTGGATCAATCGTGATCAATATATCAAATTCCCCCAATGTAGCATGAAATATGGGTGAAATAAAAGGTCCAACATTTGTATGCTCATGTATCATTATCTAGTGTATTCCTAAATCAAAATCAAGCATCCATGAAACATATGTGTGTATATAAAGGAAATGATATGATATCTACTAACATAAAGTAAACAACATGTATGCAAAGTCTAGTAAACATGAAAATGCTAAATAGTTTTGTATTTTTGATTTATTTAAATGTTTTTTTGTATTTTCTTGATTATGTAGATGCTTAGATAGATTTATATATTTAACTAGTCTTTTACACTTGATAAATATCACTCAGTGATATACCTTTTAGTTCTTGACCTTCTTTGCAACCAAAAGGCTCATGTTCACCATCTCATTGGGCCTAAATGCTTATCATATAGTTTGATCCTAATATTTTGATTACCCAGATCACTTGTAGCCCAAATCATACTTAATTTATTATATATATTCTTCATTTTTAGTTAAAAAAATCTAACAAACTTTTATTTTATTAGACAATTGGATTCAAACTTGGCCAATAATGTCAGCACGACTATCCATTCTCCAACATAAGTGTTTGTGCCTTCTAAATGCTCGAATTTCAAATATTTTCATATGTATGGTTGGAATATTATGTTTCATTAACTCTTACATAAGAGCATTTTAAATTTTTTTGGTATAAATATAAGCTAAATCCAACTCATTATTCATCTAATCAACACCTCTCAAGATTATACTATACTAATTAAAATCAATTGCACAACTAAGTTATCCTAACCTATTCTTTCTTATTTTGATATCAATCATAGGATAGGTCATATTACAAGTATGAAGAATTCAAATAACATACCATTAAACATATTTTTAAATTACAAGCTAGATAACTACATGAAATTGCATATATCATTCTACAATATTGTTCACACACAAGCTAATACATAGTGGAGAACTACATATGTATGAGGCCCTCTTCAAAGTATTGGCTATGTAGGAAGAAATCATTAATAGAGAGATATTTGAGGTTAGTTCTATTCTATGAGACCACTAACTCATTTTTTTCAAGGTGACAAGACATATGAGGAGTATTTGGATTTTGAGTTCTATTTTGATATCGAAAGCATGTGTGCATAATCTCTAAGGCAACAAAAAACCCAAAAATGCCCATGTGAAAGTTTCAGCCAATAATAAATAATTTGTATAAGATATATGCATTAAAACATAAGAAATAGAATTGATGCAAGTGTCCATAAGGTGATGCAAAAAACCATGCTAACATAAATATAATGTTCAAAATTTGATGACTAGATTAGAATCTTCATATAGTTTATTTCTACACTTACATTACTAAGTTTTTCCTATGCATTAGTGTATAATATAAGTATAATTTATAATTCATATTTATATTATCATAATATTGAATTTTTTACTTTATATATTTTTAATATGCTTAGATTAGTATTTATTATCATAATATCAATAGAATCCAAATTCATTAATTGTCTTGTTTCAGAGTAGCTTATTCCTCTCTTATTAGGCTACTCTTCCCTAACCATTAATCCTAAAAATGGTTAAAATTTTGGTAAAGATAACCTATGAGTGTTATTAGCTAATTAATGATTTCCTCATTGTGATATATTTTGTTATATTTACTTTAATGGCCATGGATGATATATATGTTTTTAATGATTAAATGTAGAAACTATTTGCCTCTCTACACAAGCTTCATTAATGCAACATTTGGCCAAATAAAATAGGACCTTAGAACAAGAGAAATACTCATTAAAATATTATATAAGGCATCCTCTCAATTATATAGATGGGGATAGTTATCATCCCTCTAATCAGGTCCATGCCCCCACCATTCAAATAGATGATTTAAATAACCTTATAGTCTTAAAGGGAGATGATCAACCAATTTCTCTTATAGTAGCCATAACACAATTAGTTATGATTGATCTTAATATTCTATAATTTGATCATGATAATTTATTCCAATTTGATAAGATAATATGGATTATTTACAAAAAATAATGATATACCATTACCAAAGGTTCCAAAATTTTTAAATAATATACTACTACCAAAGGTTCCAAAGTTTCCAAATGATATACCATTACTAAGAGTTCTAAAGTTATGAATCATATACCATTATTAAATGTTCCAAAATGTTACAATGACAAGGATGAATCCATCATTCATATGTTTCAAATCAATGTCAAATTACACACAATTACCACATATTTGCAAACTTTAACAAATCCTACTAGTCATCTTATGTCTATGATGAATGCAATAGGAAATATTCAAAGGCATGTTTCAATTCTCAATTTAAAAATATTGCCATGCAATACTAATATGAATGATAAAATTATCATAATAAACCCCGTACAAAATTATCTTTGAATATTCTCATCTTAAAGATTTCATGAAGCCCATGTTATATTTATTCTTTGGACATGAAGATCCTTCCAACCATATAATTCAATATGTACATTATATTGATCATTGGGATAAAGATGAGTGTTATTGTTAAATGTTTTTCATATAATAATCACAAAATAAGCTTGGTATTGGTTATATATTTTACCTAATGGATCCTTATCTACTTTCAATAAATTACATGATGTTTTATTCTTAGCTTCCGATACACACAAAGTGCCTACATTTACATTGGAATATTTTTAAAACATCAAGAAACATGATAATGAGTCCAATAAAGATTATGATATATAATTTAAGAATGTTTCATATTATTTAGCATACCAACCTTATGATTTTGAACTAAAATTCATATCTAGTCAATGTATTACCTCCCCACTCAAAGAGAGAGCATTACACAAATGGTATACCTCATTTGATCACCTATATATGAATGTGCATATATATGATTATTTTTTACTTAATAATAACAAATAATTAAATATCTCTCATTCCCAATACAATTTTTTTAATCAATGATACATAAAATAAAAAAAAGATGCAAATTTATGATCATGTATAAATAAGAGGTGTTCTAAATATTTATTTGATACCTCTGCAACAATTACTTAATACTATACTAATATATAATATACCTCATACACCACATCAAGATATGCCTAAAACTATTTTAGGAAAAACATCCTCACCAAAATTATTTGTCAATTACATTATTAATGGGTGGATCTTTCTTTAGGCATAACCATATTGAATCTACAACAAATGAAAATTAATTCAATGAAATATGTTTATGACAACTTGGATATAATATAAATCACTTACATCATAAGGAAGCTTGGAAATATTCCTTGGGATACTTGATATTACCAATTTCTTATGGTCCAAATGTAGTCCAAATGAAAATTTGGGTCATGCCTCATACATATCAATACCCATTTACATTAGGAATATTTTTTTTTATTTAGAATGGGAGCCACAATAAATCAAAATCAATAAGGCATTTCAATTTCCCACAAGGGGAAAATGGTTCACATAACACATGATGGTGAACACAATCCTAATCATGGGATAAAGAGAGAATAAGAGCACTCCATATATCTATATCACTCTCAATGCATGGATCATGACAAAGATGATTCATTTGAGCACACATAAGGAAACATTCCAAAACTTTGAACATGTTCCTTTCTTTTTAGATACAATGCCATAAATATTATTTATTTATTTTATGTGTGGACATTTGAATATGTCATCCCCTTAACTGTGTGACATTTGAACATGCCCCTTATTTATAGTCTCCTTAGACCCTTCTTTGTGTGAAATTTAAGTACCCTTGTGTGTGTGATTATTTTCTGAGATTTTTATCTTATACATGTTTCCATGATTAATATCATGCATCTTATGAATTTTTATGTATGCATACTACAAGCTTCATTGATATGTCTATTTCGACATGATACTACTATATGCTTCTTTACTAACTGATTCACATAGATACACCATAATTTTCTTATACTTTTGAGATAATGTAACTATCAATTTTTCATTCCCCACACCTCAAAGGGGGGGATATTAGTGGGGGAATGTCATAGATACATGACTCCACATACATATAGTTGATATAATTAGTAGAATTTGATTTATTTTACATGATTCAGATATACACTTGGGACATGATTTTATACTTTTGGTACAAATTTGCTTTATAGTTTTTCAAAATTTTAATACATATTATACATATTTTATAGAGCATAGGTTATATTTTGATAGATACATCAGATTGAGACATGTTTTAGGTGAATATTCCATGCATATACACCAAATCATAGATACATTTTCATATTATACACATTATTCATGCACCAACCCTATCGAGATGTTGTAGATGATATTCTATAATTATGTAGCAACTCAATTTTGTATACTTGGAAAACTCATGACCATGGTTGCTCCTCTTAGTTCTACACATGCATTGATTTTAGAAGACTCACATCTACTTTATCTTATGTCCCTTTATCACATCTTAATTCCCTCTAAGATAAATAACTTGTTAAATCCATGGATTATTATAGTTGATTAACTAATATTTGATTAACTAATATTTAATTAAGTTTGGTGACATATGTTGATTATGGGACACTTTGTGTTATTTAATTTACATGATTAGATACTACGAGTTAGTAGTAATTTATATGCTATACTTTGAGAACATGTTAGATTATTATACAACATTACTTTATGAATATAATGATGTTACAGGCTAACTACCTTCATTGGCATGAGGTGGATGTAGGATAGATTCTTCTCTTAGATCATGATAGAGGGAGAGTATCATTGGAGAGGGTGGTTAGACAAAGATGATGGGGGTCAATAGAGAGTGAATCTAAAAACCCTTGCACACACCACTTAGCATATCATGTTTCATAATTTTTTGATATGGATAACATAACATGTTTTGTGTACCTTTATTTAGATGATTGTTAGTATGCTTTCTGGTATAATCTTGATTGATGTTGATGATCATTAGATTGTTTGAGTGATTTCACTATGTTTTGTTATCTTACATAACTTATCTTGTTTGGATTATCAAATGATTATGGTTGTGTTTACTTATATCATTGTTTTATTGTATTTCACTGAATAAAAAAAACATTATGATGTCTTCACAAATTCCATAATTATTATTTAAGCTATAGGATATGTATAATAATAATAATAATAATAATAGTAATAATAATAATAATAATAATTAAATATTATTATTATTATAATAACATTATTTCTAAATAGATTGTATTTAATTAACCATTGTTTTAAATATACATATTCATATATATGAATGTTAATTAATAAATGGTTATAGAAATCACTGTTATATATATATATATATATATATATATATATATATATATATATATATATATATATGTATGTATGTATGTATGTTAGTGGATAGAATTTAACGTAAACCCTAAGCTCTAAGTCTTGTATTGCATTGTTTCATTCTCTAAGTTATTATTTCTTTGTGTTAGTCATTGCATAGGAAATACATTGGATAAATGACTAGTTTTAAAGTCTTGCATGAATTATAAACATAAGGTGGTGACTTAAGTGAATAAGGTGGTTGAATATGGTTTTTTTAAATCATAGCATGTATATTTGTTAAGGGATTGTGATATGATTTATTGATGTATTATTGAAAAGAAGCATCAATAATGATTAGTTGTTGATCATTCGTTGACTTGAGTTAAGCAGATTTTTAAGAGGAAATCATGGGGTTTTGCTATATATGGATGAAGACAGACTGTGAGTAGTTAAGCTATTTGGGAATGCAATATGAGAAGGATTTTTATCAATTGAAGAAGATGATTATTGAAAAAAATATAGAAGATGGAAAATAGACAAAAAGAGGGGGGGTTGTGAATGAGAGGGAAAAGGATTCATGACATTTTGAGAGGATTCATGAAATTTTGAGAGGATTCACAACATTCTCAGAAGAAAAAGGTAGAAGGTGGAGAGAAGGAAGAAGAAGGATTCAACATAACTATAGGCTCAACATTCTTCATCAAGTATACATTTTAACAAGTTGGTTTTTTAATTAAATACTTGTGTGTGTGATATGTTTAAGAATGAGTTTTCAAATTGCTAGTGCTAGTTATTATATTGTAATGGTGTGGAGTAAATTAAATCAGATGTATATAGGGCCTTATGGAGGGTTAAACCTCCAAAAAACCCTATATCCAACCCAGGGTAACTTGGGAAGGTTAGGGCTACATAATAGGTCTTGGGCATAATGATTAGAGGCTTTATAAATTATACTATCCTTCCTTATTAATTCAAATTCACTATTCAAAAATGGATTTTTACTCATAGGGTATATATACAATTTGGTTGAGAAGTTTATGTTAAACTAGGTTGATATATTTTCATAGGGTATTTGGAAAATAGACTTAATTGCTAAAGTCTACATGTTTTATTCAATTATTAAACAATTCATTCCTTTGGTTTATCAGTGATATTGATTTATATATTTATATATACAAGAATATATATTTTGGTATATGTTTAGTTGATCTCGATTCTATATAAATGATACACACACACACACACATGAAGCCAAAATACACATGTTTGAGAAATTTTCAAAATTAAATGTGACTTTATATGTATATATATATATATATATATATATATATATATATATATATATATATATATATATATATATATATATATATATATATATATATATATATATATATATATATATATATATATATATATATAATTGTGTGTGTTAAGTCAATTATGTAAAATTGTGTGTATTATAGTTTAAGTATAACACTGGCTTATTACTGGGTTGAAACATAGTTAGTCTTTGAAACTCAATTAAGGAATCATATTACCCATAATATATTATAATAGGATATTTTTCACATTCACTTGGTGATGCCCAGGTACAGGTAGATGAACAGTTTAACTATAGGATACTATTTTATATTATAACAATATAAAGATAAGTGAATTGATAATGTTTTATGGCTGGGTTGAGTTTTAAACATTGTTAATATACATATTGGACTATTTAGTGAACTATGTATTTTATATAGATGTCTAAGGACTAAGTATATGAGTTCATTTGAATCATAATTTGATTACTTTGAATATGTGTTGAGTTAGCATTAATCAGCCAAATCAGATGAATTACTATTGATACTTGAGAAGGTATTTGATTGGGTGTTTTATTGATATATTTGACTGGGTGTTAAATTTATATTTTTATTTGACTGAGTATTATTATATGCTTTGGTTGAAACCCAAATGGGGTAAAAATAGGTTATGTTTAGTTATAATTGATTTTATGATTAGACAAATCATGAATGATTATTTTGATTGAAATGATCTGAAAATGCTAAAAATTAAATATGAAAGAGTTTAAATTATAGAACATTCTATGTATTTAATTATTATAGAAATGGAGTTTTTACAATTAAGTAAGAGATCAAGGCGCCATGTTTTAAATTAACTATACAATTCATGTGTACAGTACACACACACACACACATTCAGTTGTGTTAAAAATGTTATAATAGAAAATAATGGATGTTTGATTATATTAGTGTTTATAAAAGCATAAGAATGTTTAAAAAACATTCATTGTATTTATGAGATTAAATATAGAACATAATTATATGAAAAGACAAGCCATTGTTATATGTGGAATATGGACAATTTATTAGCCAGAGTTATAATATTATTTCATGTATAAATAATATTATAAGTTGATTAATATATAAATCAACTAGTGGTTTAAATATTCATTACCTAGATGGTGTGTTATATTAATGACTATTTTTTGTAAATTGTTTGTTATTTATAATAAACTAGATGCTTGGATTTCATTCACTTCATTTGATGGATTAAATGAATGATTGTGATATTTCTATATTTAGCATATTTTGATAGCTATATGAAATATTAAGAATGAATATTTTGGGTTTTATTATTATTTATTAATATCAAATCTCGCATTCATGATCCTAATTAAGTAGTGGATGAATTCCACTAGCTTAATTAGTGTCATCAATATAAGACATGGATAATCTAATCAAGTGGTGTGTATGAATTTGACTGAACTTTGAGATCATTTATATTATTGAAAACTCTGGCTAAAGTAATGTTTGATAAACATTTTCATTTCATATGTTGATATAGTTTTCATATTTATGGGATATCATATTATAAAAAATTTATTTATGGTACACATTATGTATTAGATATCTTTGACACAAGGGTTTTGGTTTATTACTATGGATTCCCGTATCATAATTATCTACACATCCATAAAGGGAGGACCATCCCCTTGTTTGAGAGATAGTACGAGGGATCTATGGTTCATAGTTGGTGTGGAAAAGCTTTTAGATGATGCTCTCCCTCCCATCTATAGTACTATACTTGAGACTACACTTGATATTATATATTGATACTTGAATTGTGGAGACTCCACTCAGAATATCTTTGTATCATGCTTTATCATTGAGATATTTTATGTATTACTAAAACTTTAATATTTATGCATTGTAATTCAAATAGTAAAGGTTATAAGATTATATCAATGGTGGCTAAACTTATACTATATCATTTATATTGAAATGCAATAATTATGGTAATTTAGTTTGTTAATGATTTTTATAACTGTACATGGTGATCCTTAGTTAGGTCGATTAGATATAACTTTAATGGTTAAATAAATTAATACAATTAGTTAAAGATCATTAATTAGGATTTTTTGTGGTGAAATTTATATGTTGAATGTGTATTTAAATTTAAAAAATTTATTGCAAGATTCTAGTAAAACCTAATGGGATTTTTACATTGTGGTATTAGAGTTGAGGCTCAAACACTAGGACTTAATATGTTCACTATTTCAAAACTTATTCTCTTGATATAGGAAGAGTAAGGGTACATGCTAAAATAGGAGGTGAGGGTAATTCAAATACCAAACCCCCTATAGATTCAAATTAATTTTTAGCTAAGTAAGATGCAAAGTTGGACCAAATCCTTGCAACTATACAAGAGACTAGGGAAAAAATTATGGTCCTAGATTAGGAAGTGCATGGCCATAAAGAGGAAAATGCTTAGAAAGAACCTAAATAACATCATAATTATCAGGAACATCTTCAAGAATATAGGTATGAGGAGGTACCACCAGATGTGAGAGCTTGAGTAGCTGAAGAGTTAGAATGTGACATGAAAAAGGTGAATATACCCAAGTTTGATGGAATTATATTAGGGGATGGAGATGAAGCATGGCTAATAGAAATGGAGAAGTATTTAAAGATTTAGAATTATTCTAAAGTCATGAAAGTATTCTGGGGAGCTTAAAACTTGTTGATGAAGCAATGACTTGGTAGGCAAACAAGAAGCTCAAGATGAACCTTAACTCAACCACCATCACTTGGGAATAGTTTGTGACACTGTTTAGGTCATGATGGCTTCCAAAACTATAATTTGACCAAAATCTTATAGATTTTTAGAATCTTAAGTAAGGGGATTTGTTAGTGAATGAATGTTGGGATAAATTCACCAAAATTATTAATATGTACCTCAATATCAAGTAGATGAGAGGTTCAAAATCATAAAATTCATCATGGGATTGAAACCCCAAATAGGTGGTGAAGTAGATGTGCATGGTCCATCTATCATGGATCAAGTGTTTGAAAAGGTAGTCAAGAAAGAAAAAAAATTGAAATCTCTTATCCAAGTTAGAGATAAGTTTTAAAATAAATTTTGAAGTTATAAACCAAATTTTAATAAGAATAAATGGAAGTAGAGAAGTGAATATTCCAAGGGTCAGTTCAAGAATCAAAATGCTAAGTTAAATAGTGGTTCAGGGAATATGAAGCCTGGTAATGGTTTCAAGGGAAACCAATAGACTGAGAAGAAAGGACCAGTTGGAGGTTGCTTAATTTATGGAGGTGACCATTTTTCTTGTGAATGTCCTCAAGACAAACTAAAAAACAAGGGTTCAACTTCTTAACAAGTTATGTTTCAATAATGGATTCATGCAGATGTTGATAATCGACAGGATGAGTATCAAGCTTCTCCCATAGAACTATTAGGTATTCTATTCAATTATCTAATTTCTATTTTAATTGATATAAGAGATATAAAATGTTTCATTTCTCCTTGAGTTCTTAGTAAATTATGTATAAGGGCTAGAATAATGGTAAATGCATGGTCAATATAATATGGGAATGAATCAAAGGTCAAAGTTGACAAGTGTCTGGTCAAAGTAGAGATTATATTTCTTGAGTTTACTAAAATAAAAGATCCTTATGAAATACCTTTGGGATCATATAATGTGATCCTAGGATTTAATTAGATTGTGAAGCATAAATCCAAGGTTGATTATTTTCTAAAGAAGGTTGAGTGTCAAGATGATTTTGAAAATCAAACACAACTTTAGGGTGAGAAAAGGGAGTTAAAACTAAAGCATATTTCTGCCATTCAACTCAAGAAAGCATAAAAGAAGGGATGTCAGGTATTTATCATTAAGATAAATGAGATGGAAGAATTGAAAGAACCATCTATCGAATATCTTTTTCTAAGAAACTTCCATGGCATGTTTATGGAAGAGTTACCAAGATTGACACCTAAGTGCGAGTTTGATTTTTGAATTGATATTATACTTGGATTAGGACTACAATCTAAGGCACCAAACAAGATGAAAATCATTAAATTAGCTGAGTTAAAGGTACAAATTCAAGAGTTGTTGTCAAAAGGTCTGATTTGACCAAGTGTGTCTCCATGGGGTGCTTTAGTTGTATTTTTCATGATGGTACTCTTTACTTGTTTATAGACTACAAGATGCTAAATAAAGTAATGATCAAAAATATATATCCATTTCCATGTATTGATGATCTCATTAATCAAATGTGAGTATCCACAATATTTTCTAAGATTGATCTTAGAGAAGGTTATCACCAATTGAGGATCTGATAAGAGGATATTCTAAAAATAATTTCTAGGACTAGATATGGGCAATATCAGTTTATAGTTTTACCTTAGGAAAATTCTATAGTAAAATTCATGAATATTATGAATAGTGTGTTCATAGATTACTTAGATCACTTTGTGTTGGTCTTTCTTGATGACATCCTCATTTATTTCAAGGATGAGGAAGAACACTTGCAACATCTGGAATTAGTTTTACAATATTTACAGAAGCATAGATTATATGGTAAATTATTTGAGTGTGCATTTTTATAAAATAAGGTGTAGTATCTAGGAAAAATTATCTTTATAGATGGTATTTTAGTTGATCCAATACAGATAAGATTTATCATAGAGTGGTTGACACCAAAGAATGTGCATGAGACAATAAGTTTCATGGCATTAGTAGGTTATTATAGGAAATTTATTCCATATTTTTCTAAGATAGTTAATTCGATTACCTCTCTTCAGTGAAAGAATTATATTTTAATCTAGTTAGTTAAGTGTGAGGCAACCTATCATGAATTGAAAAGGAGGCTTACTTTAGCACTAGTGTTAATAGTTCATGATTCTAATGGTCTATTCTCAGTGATCACATATACATTTGGGGATGGAATTAGAGGAGTTCTTATGTAGGATGGTTTAGTAGTAGCCTATGAATTTAGCAAAATAAAGCCTTATGAGATGAATTATGCCCTTCATGACCTAGAAATTATGGCAATTGTGCATGCTTTGCAAGTTTGGAGACATTATCTATTTGGAAAACTATTTGAGCTCAAGATCGATAACTTGGGACTCAAGTAAATTTTCACCCAACCAAATCTAAATGCTCATCAAAAGTAATGTTTTGAGTTCTTGTCTAATTATGATTTTGATATTAACTATATCAAAGGCAAGGACAATAGAGTAGATGATTCTCTAGGCCATATAAGGTACATAACAACCATGGCTACTATCAGGAGTACTTTTAGAGATTAAGTGATCAAAATCTCACTAGGAGATGAATTCTATGATCAAGTCAATAAAGTGTTGATTGAGAATACTCAAAATCTTAGGTATAAGGGATTCACAATAGAGAGTGATGGTATTTTATGGTACAAGGGTAGGATATATATACCTAATAGAGAGAAATTGAGGAGCATAGTGCTAAAAAAACTAAAAAATGCACCATATTTAGGACATCTAAGAGTAATGAAGCTCATGGTTGCACATAGACCACTTTATTTATGGAAAGGAATCAAGAGAGATGCAACATATTTTATGTCTCATTGTCTGGAATGCCAATATGTGAAATCTAAACATGTGCATTTGGCAAGATTGTTATATCCACATGACATACCAGAATGAAAGTGGTAGGTGATCAATATGGATTTTATCCAAGGGTTACCATTATAATGGAATAAGCATGACATGATCTTGGTAGTGATTTACAAACTAACCAAGGTAACTCACTTTATATCAAGAAATTAGACCAATGATGCACTTAATCTTGTGAAGAGATTCATAAAATAAGTATATCAGTTGCATGGATTTCTAGAGAAGATTATTTTTGATTATGATCTAAAGATGACTTCTATATTTTGTTTAACTTTGAATTTAACTACAAGTACTCAGTTAAATTTCAACACCACATATCACCCACAAACTGATGGGTAAACAAAATGAGTAAATCATAATTTAGAGGATCTCCTTCAAATGTATTACATGGATCAATAATACAAGTGAGAAGAGTATCTTCCATTAGTTGAGTTTACTTAAAATAACTCATACCAATCAACATTAAAGATGGCACCATTTGAGGTATTGTATGAAAGGAGGCATAGAACACTAATCAGTAGGGATAGTTTAGAATATAGGGTAGTATTTAGTCCTGATATGCTTTCATAAATAGAAGAACAAGTTAGGAAAATTAGGCAGAGGTTGGATGAGGCCAATGATAGAGAAAAAAGTTATGCTGATCTAAAGAGAATAGCTAGGTAGTTTTCTATTAGTGATAAAGTGTTTTTGCTATTTAAGCCTAAGAAAAGTTTGATTAAATTCAAGAAGTTAGCAAAAATTTCACAAGATATGTGGGACACTTCAAGATTTTATAAGTGGTCAACCCTGTAGTGTATTGAATTACATTGCCACCAGTTTTGGATATTTTGCATAATATCTTACATGTGTCTTATATTAAAAAGTATATAGCTAATCCTTCACATGTGTTGGATTGGAATGCTTTGTAGGTTCTGGATCCTGAGGTGGTCATGGTAGAACCAATTAGAGTAATTAACACTTGTAAACTTCATTTAGGTAATAGATAAGTGTCATAATATAAGGTCCTATGGGATTGATACTCTGAGGATAGTATTATTTGGGAGGAATATGATGAGTTATAAAGGCTATTTCCACATTTTTTTACTTGATTTGTTACTCTTTATTATATTATTTTTCTATTGAACAATGTTTTAAAATACATAACTTATGTTGGAATAAAATTTATCAAGACGATGACTAGTTTTAGGGGAAGGATGTCACATCCTAATTTTTATCTAATTTAAATAACTTGTTAAATCCATGGATTATTATAGTTGGTTAGTTGATTAATTAATAATTGATTAATCTTGATGACATATGCTAATTATAAGACAATTTGTGTTGCTTAATTTACATGATTAGATGCTATGAGTTAGTGGTACTTTATATTCTGTACTTTAATAACATATTAGATTATTATACAACATTATTTTATGAATATAGTGATGTTACAGGATAACTAATTTCATTGGAATGAGGTGGATGCATGACATATTCTTCCCTCAGATCATGATAGAGGGAGAGTATTATCAGAGAGGGTGGTTAAATGGAGATGTTGGGGGTTGACATAGAGTAAATCCAGAAACCCTTGGACACACCACTTAGAATATCATGTTTTGTGATTGTTTGAAATGTGGATAATATAACATGTTTTATGTACCTTTTCTTTATATGATTGTTAATATGCTTTTTGGTATAATCTTGATTGATGTTGATTATTGTTAGATTGTTTGAGCGATTTTATTGTGTTTTGTGATCTTACATACCTTATATTGTTTGACTTAACAAATGATTTTGGTTGTGTTTACTTATATCATTGCCTTATTGTATTTGTATAAATAGAAAAAATATTATGATGTCTTGACAAGTTTCATAATTTTTATTTGAGCTAAAATATATAGATAATAATAAATAAAGATTATTATAATAATAATAACATTATTTTTAAATAGATTGTATTTGATTAACCATTATTTTAAATATATATATTCATATATATAAATGGAAATATAAATGTTAATTAATAAATGATTATAGAAATCATTGTAATATATATATATATATATATATATATATATATATATATGTATATATATATATATATGTATATATATATATATATGTATATATATATATATATGTATGTATATATATATATGTATATATATATATGTATATATATATGTATATGTATATGTATATATATGTATATATATATATATGTATATATATATATGTATATATATATATATATGTGTATATATATATGTATATATATATATGTATATATATATATGTATATATATATATATATGTATATATATATATGTATATATGTATATATATATATGTATAAACATATATATATATATATATATATATATATATATATATATATATGTTAGTGGATAACATTTAACATAAACCCTAAGCTTTAAGTCTTGTATTGCATAGTTACATTATCTAAGTTATGATTTCTTTCTATTAGTCATTGCATGGGAAATACATTGGATAAATGACTATTTTTAAAGTCTATTATGAATTATAAATATAAGGTGGTGACTTAAGTGAATAAGGTGGTCAAGGATGGTTTTTTAAAATCATAACATGTGGATTTGTTAAGGGATTGTGATATGATTAATTAGGTATTATTGGAAAGAAGCATCGAGAATGATTAGTTGTTAATCATTCATTAACTTGATATAAGCATAGATTTGGGAGGAAATCATGGGGTTTTGTTGCATATGCATGGAGGTGAACTGTGAGTAGTTAATTTATCTAGGTATCCAAGATTAGGAGTTTTATCAGCTGAAGAAGATGGGTAGTGAAAAAATATAGAAGATGGAAAAATGGATAAAGAGAGGAGGGACTATGAATGAGAGGGAAGAGGATTCAAAACATTCTGAGAGGATTCATGACATTCTAAGAGGATTCATGACATTCTAAGAAGAAAAAGGCAGAAAGTGGAGAGAAGGAATAAAAAGGATTTGTCATGTTTACAGGCTCAACATTCTTCATCAAGCATACATTTTAATAGGTTAGTTTTTTAATTAAATACCTATGTGTGTGATATGTTTGAGAATGGGTTTTGATAGCTATTATATTATAATGGTGTGGGATAAATTACATGGGATGTATATAGGGCTCTATGGAGGGTTCTGCCTCTTATAACCCTATATCCAACCCAGGGTAACTTTGGAAGGTTAGGGATACATAATAGGTCTTGGCCATAATGATTAGAGGCTTTATAAATTATACTATCCTTCCTTAGCCATTCAAATTAACTATTTGAAAATGATTTTTAATCATAGGGTATATATAGTTTTTTTGAGATGTTTATATTGAACTAGGTTGATATATTTTCATGGGGTGTTTGGAAAATAGACTTAATTGTTTAAGTTTTCATGTTTTATTCAACTATTAAAAAATTCATTCCTTTGGTTTATTAGTGATATTGATTTATATATTTATATATACATGAATATATATTTGGGTATACATTTGGTTGATTTTGATTCTATATAAATGATATACTCACACACACACACACAGAAAATTGTGTGAACCCAAAATACACATGTTTGAGAAATTATCAAAATTAAATGTGATTGTACATATATATATATATATATATAAATTCATAATCAACTATCATACTTAAATATGATAGTATGTATATATAAGTGTGTATATATACAAATATATATCTATTAAGTTGATTATGTAGAACTATGTATATTGCAGTTTAAGTATAATAATGGCTTATGACTAAGTTGAAATGTAGTTGGGATTTGAAGCTTGGTTAAGGAATCCTATTACCCACAATAGATTATAATAGGATCTTATGTGCATTCACTTGGTGATACCCTAGTACGGGTAGATGAACAGTTTGACTATAAGATACTTTTTGATTTTATAAAAATATAAAGATAAGTGAATTGATAATGTTTTATGGTTGGGTTGAGTTTTGAACATTGTTAATATACATATGGGACTATTTAGTGAGTTATGTATTTTACATATATTTTTAAGGAATGAATATACGAGTTCCTATGGGTTAATTTGAATCACAATTTGATTACTTGGAATATGTGTTGAGTTAGCCTTAATCGGCTAAATCATATGAATTACCGTCAATACCTAAAAATGTATTTGATTAGGTGTTTTATTGATGTATTTTAGTGGGGTTAAATTTATATTTTTATTTGACTGAGTGTTATTATATGCTTTGGTTAAAAACTGAATGGGGTAAAAATACACTATGTTTATTTATAATTTCTTTTATGATTATATAAATCATGAATGATTATTTTGATTAAAATGATTTGAATATGTTGAAAGATAAATATGAAAGAATTTGAATTATAGAAAATTTTGTGTATTTACTTAATATGGGAAATGGAGTTCTTATAGTTAAATAAGAGGTTATGAGGCCTTGTTTTAAATTAATTGTATACTTTGTGTATGTAGTACACACACTAAGGCAAAAAGATGGTGGATGTCACCTTATTAGTATACCATATATATATATATATATATTCAGCTGTGTTAAAAATGTTATAACAATAAATAATGGATGCTTGATTATATTGGTGTTTATAAAAGCATAAGAATTTTCTAAAAACATTCATTATATTTATGATATTAAATAAAGAATATAATTGTATGAAAAGACTCATTGTTGTTATATGTGGAATATGGATAATTTATTAGTCAAGGTTATAATATTATTTCATGTAGAAATGATATTATAAGTTGCTTAATGGATAAAGCAATTGCTAGTCTAAATATTCATTGCCTAGATGGTGTGTTATATTGAAGACTATTTTTTGTAATTTGTTTATTATTTATATTAAATTAGATGTTTGGATTTGATTCACTTAATTTGAAGGATTAAATGAATGCTTTTTATATTTATATATTAAGTATATTTTGATATCTATATCAAATATTAATAATGAATTTTTTGGGTTTTAATATTATTATTTATTAATACTGAATCTCGCATTAATGACCCTAATTAAGTAGTGGATGAAATATAATGGTTTAATTAGTGACATCAATGCAATATATGAGTAATTTAATCAAGTGGTGTGTATGACTTTGACTGATCCTTGAGATCATTTATATTATTAAAAACTTTAGCCAAATTAATATTTGATAAATATTGTCATTTCATATGTCGATATAATTTTCATATTTGTGAGATATCATATTTGAATAGATTTATTTATGGTACACATTGTGTATTAGATACCTTCAACACATGAGTTATGATTTGTTACTCTAGAATATTACACTATCATTATCTACCCATCCATGAAGGGAGGGCCATCCTCTTGTTTAGGAGATAGTGTAGGGGGATCTATGGTGCATGGTTGGTGTGAAAAAGTGCTTAGATGATGCTCTCCCTCCTAGCTGGAGTACTATACTTGAGACTGCACTTGTGATTACATATTGATACTTGAGTCTAGAGAATCTTAAGTCATGGAGACTTTATTTAGAGGAGTTTTGTATTATGTTTTATCATTGAGATATTTTATGTATTGCTGAAACTGTAATATTTATGCATTGTAATTCATACAATAGAGGCTATAATAGTGTATCAGTAATGGTTGAACTTGTACTATATCATTTGTGTTAAAATGTAATAATTATGATTATTTAGTTTGTTAATGATTTTTATATCTATATATGGTGATCCTTAGCTAAGTAGATTAGCTATAACTTTAATAATTAACTAAATTATTATATTTAATTAAAGATCACTATTTAGTATTTCTCATGGTGAAATCTATATGCTGAATATGTGTATTTAATTTAAAAAAATTATTATAATATTCTGGTAAAACCTAGTGGGGTTGTTACAAAATTTTCCTATATCTTAGTCTAAATAACCTTATATTGATGACACAAACATCCCATCTTTCCCAAAATGTTTAAAATATACTTATCTTATACCATTACAAGTTTTAACCCTGATCCTGCTCTCTTTCTCCTTGGACACTAATGTTTGGGTTAGATAGTAACATTGACATTACTATCTTGGCCTGATGTAAGTGTTAATTGCCCTAAAATTCATCCATTTTTCAAATGAAATGTATCACAATGGTCAACCTAAATAATTTAATGTGAGCTATCTACCAATAATATTGGTATAAATACAACATCAAACACCACTCATTCCTCACCTAGTAATTAGACCAAAAGAGCACTCAAAAAACACTCAAGAAGCACCCAAGTTACCAAAAGATTTCTTATTATTCCCTATTCTGATATCATTCAAATGAATATCCTAGCTATAGGTCTAAAGTACTAAAGGAGTAGTCATAAGGTCATATTTTCTAAGTTACAAGCTAGATCACTATTGTACTTTATTTACAAATTACATTATTCACACAAAAGTCAACATGTAGGGGAGAACTACATGAATCTGAGGCCCTCTTTTAGAGCATTAAATATTTAGGCAACACCCTTTGATAGTGGCATCATTATGGGTTAGCTTGACACTATGTGCCCACTAACCTATTTTTTTATTAAGATCATATTGAAGATGCAAAGCTATGGTTTTTTAATTTCACCAGGAGTGACAATCCATGACCTAGATCTAAATACACCAGATTAAAGGTGAATTCAAACCTAAAATCATCTAGGTGGTCACATCTTATTTCAATGAGTATTCTATACATGACACTAGTGTTGAACTTAAATACTAGCGTCGACGTAACTATCCTAAGCTAACATAAGTGTCTAGAGAGCTAGAGGCACTAGATCCAGAATTTGAAAACTATTATAAAACTCTCTTCTTGTTTACTTCCCACCTATATCATTTCTAACATTGTGTTAGCATAAAAAATAGATAAGTACTTTTCATAGTTATACTTTCCATTAATAACCTATCTTAGTTTTATAAATTTAGCATATGGTACATCTGAGTTTAACACTTTAATTAGCTTATTGTAGATATGATATTCACCCTTGTGCCCTATCATTTCTATACCCTTAACCCTAACCACTAAAATATGATCCATATCCAAATTAGGGTTAAACATTTGGTAGACTCAATGCCACCTAGGATTTTTTGATTCCTATTTTCTATTATTGATCACTGATTGTCATAAGATGTGTAACATGGATTGATCCCTAGAGTTTGTATTTCTTTCTTATCCGATCCTCATTTAAATATTTAAAAGATTTAAAAAAGACAAGGAGGATTTTATTTCCCTTTAAAAAATAGAGGAGGATGAAATATTTCACCCCTCTAACCAAGTTCATGTTCTACCCTTTTCAAAGGGAAAGGTAGAACATAATGGCATACAAAAATTGGGTAACCATAAAACCATTCCAACATCCCTTGATGTTACACATAAAAATGTTAAATCTAATATACTTAGGGATTGTACTTTTAAAACCCTAAAACACCCACTAATAAATATGCATGAACTACTACACAAAATACAAAATCAAAGTCAATATTTAGACTCAAAGATCACTTTATTACAAAATCAAATTATTCCATTAAAAAAACATAAGCATATTATATTATATAAAGCACAAAGTAGACAATTTACAATTCTTCCTAAGTCCCCAACTTCATTTTTCTCATGGTTATTAGAGTGTCAGGTTATATCTATATCTCATTTTATTAATGTTGATATGAGTTGACCTCTACATAAAGGATATGATGAAAATTCCTATTTTAATTATCACCAAGGCCCTAGGTATGCTAAGAACAATTATATTACCGTGAAAAACAAAATTCAAGATCTTATTGATTACCAAAAGATTATATTTGAGGATTTTCCAAATGAAATAGCTTCACAAAAAATTGAAAAACACACACATCACTAGGATTTAACAATTACCCTATACATGGGTGGTGTTTATTATTGGCACAACCACATTGATCCTATACAAGCCAAAACCAATTGAATCATAAATAATTTTTAGCAACTCGGTTTTACCTTAAAAGATTTATAAAAGAGGGTGACTTGGAAAGACTCCTTGGGTAACATAACAATACCAATTGTTTGTGGTCATAGAGTAATTCAAACATGGGTTTGGGTTATGCCTACCACATCTCCATATTTATTTACACTTAGAAATCTTTGGCTATACCAAATGGAAGAAAAAATTGACTAAAATCAACAAGACATTTATTTTACTCATGAATGCAAATTGATACATATTTCTAATTATAACATTACATGTTCTAATACACATGTAAAATGTGAGGAGGAACACATCATGTCCCTTTACAACCTAGCCAATCATGATGCAAACAATTAAAATATCCAACTTGTGGTTTTAAGGTTCACAATGGGGGAGACATATATGACTATCCATTGGATGGCATCATAGGATGATATTTTTCTCAACATCAGAAATACAAAAAAAAAACATTCAGAAGTCCAAAAACATTTTTGTCACTTACATGTTCTATTAGCCCCTTGGCATCAATGTGTTAGTTCCATGTTGATTATTAACATATCATTTTACTCCTACATACACATACATAGGCATACAAAAATACATGATACACTTATGGGTTTTGGGCCTTCCCTCTACTCAAGTCATTAGGATGTTGGGGGCATCCATCTTCTCCGATCTTGCTATATACATGTTATATGATTTGATGATCACTCTAAACTATCATGTTTGAGATTACATATGTACTTACACATGCCTATTATTCATGATTATACATTTAACATGGTACTTGACATGATATGTACTTGATTTTTGATAATATATTCAATCCATGGGCCACTATGACATGTTTATGCTGGTTGCTTATGCTTTTCATTTACACACTTCCTTAACTATTTGGATTGATTTTTTAAGCAAAATATGATCCTTTGTATGTAGCCCTTGTGTCTATCATTTTCTTTTTGGAAATTTGAATATGTCATTATATTTTATGGATATTTATATATGTCATTCTTTGAATTTATGGACATTTGACTAACTCACGTCTATTTGATTTCATGACATTTGAACATGATCCTTGTTTGTAGTCTCCTTGGACCATTGCCCTTTGAATTGATTTTAAGTGATATTGTGTGTGTGCTTGTGTGCTTATTGATATTATACTATTACTATATATCCACGATCGTTATCATGCATATTAGGTCTACATGTGATCACATTAGTTCAATGCACTTCAATGTTACATCTACCTAGACATATTTCCTTCTATACGTTATATGGTTATATTCATAAATTTATAATTGTCTTACCCTTTTGAGGTGAGATAACTACTAGGTATTGTGTTTCCCTCACCTTAAATGGGGGGGAGGAATATTAGTTGGGGCATGTCATGGTGACATGGATTCCACATTTTTCACAATGTTTAGATTGTAGTGGGGGAATGCTTTAAAAGAATGTTCTCTACACTCATAAAGTGTATGGTATTAACACTATTTTTTAGATTTAGTGGGGCCATGTCTTGATGGCATGGATTCCACACATTCATAGTTTTCATATTATGTTATGGGCATGTTTTAAAAGCACATTCTTCACATTTAATTAGTATGGTACTTATAATTAATAGATTTATTGGGGGCATGCTTTCAAAGCATGCTCTCCACACCTACTCAGTTTTTAGCATCTCCAATTTATAGTGGGGGCATGTTTTGGAAACATGTCATCCACATTGGTACTTATATTAGTTTCATATTTCTCCATATATGGTGGGGTCATGATTTGGAAGAATGTCTTTCACACTTACATAGTTTTTGGAATCAGCCAAAGTACATAATTATATTATTCTAATACATATTTATGGTAGAATTATATACATGGTACCATTATTACACATAATTTTAGCATGAGACAAATCTAAGGTGATATACTATGTAACATGTGCCTATTATTTTAAAATTGAAATTAAATCCAGATTCTAAAACTATTGCATGGACTATAATTTTATAGACTTTAGAAAACCAACATACTAAATTAGTTGGTTCACATTTTGGTATTATTAGGGTGAATAAATCACTCAATATTTCCAAGTTTTTAGTTTAGACTTGATCATCCAAACTCACTAGGTTACAAGTATCATTGGGTTGTACAGTGGAGCTAATCTCAACTACTAGGTAGAAACTCACTTTTTCTTGAAAGTTAGGGGCATGTGCCTTCCAACTTCTCTCTCTATCTCCTTGGATATATTCACTTTAAAATAATTATCTATATTTATCCTAATCTCAGTTTTAGATCCTTACAATGATACATATTTTTCAAAAACAACACACCAACAAGCAAGGCAATTACATCGACACACAAGTGTATTCCTAAAACTTATTATTTCAACTTAAATATATTTCAAGTACTTTTGACCCATATTATGTGAAATTATTATACACTATAACATGCTTTTGGTTATAGATTAGTCATAAAAAAACACTCAAACCAATCTCCATCAAATCAATCAAATTTAAATCAAGTAAATATAAGGTGTGTATACACACCCAGGGACTTATTCCTTCCTTTAAAATAATAATTTAATTTCTAGATTAAATGGGGGGATAATATAGATGATATTATGTGATTATATATCACCTCAATCTTGTACATTTTTCAAACTCATGACCTTAGTTATTCCTCGTAGTTATACACATACCTTACTTTTACAAGCCTTGTATTTACTTTATCTTGTGCCCCTTGGCCTATCTATTAGTCTGACCAACATTATAATGATGAAATATACATCCCATGTTGCTTATAATGATTAAAATGTACTTAGATTACACCTCTATAAGTTTTGAGCTTGATCTTGCTCTCCTCACTAGACACTAACATCTAGGTCAGATAGTAGTGTCAACATTACTATCATGGCCCAACACAAGTGTTTAGTGCCCTAAAAGTCATCTAATTTGAAAATAAAGCATATCACAATGGTCGACCTAAGTGATTTAATATAAGCTATCTCTTAATAGTATTGGTATAAATATAATATCAATCCTCAATCATTCCTCACCTATCAATCAGACCAAAATAACACTCAAGAATCACTCAAGTTACCTAAAGCTTTCCCATTCTACGCTATTCTAATATCAGTCAAAGGAACATCCTAGCTAGAGGTCTGAAGTACTAAAGGAGCATTCATAAGGTCATATTTTCCAAGTTATAAATTAGGTCATTATTGTATTTGCTTTACACTTTGCATGATTGACACACAAGATATCACATAGGTGAGAACTACATGAGTCTGAGGCCCTCTTCTAGAGTATTGACTATGTAAGAATCACCCTTTGATAGTGGGGTTATTGTGGGTTATCTTGACACCATGTTTTCACTAACCCATTTTCCCCCAAGGTTATATTTTGAAGATGTAAAACTAGGATTTTACCATTTCACCAGGATCAATAATCCATGACCCAGATATAAATACACTAAAGTAAAGATGAATCCAAACCTAGAAGCATCCAGGTGATCTCATACTATTTTAATGAGTATTCTATACATGACACTAGCATCAAACCTATACACTAGCATTGATGCAACTATCCTAGGATGACACAAGTGTGTAGAGAGCCAAATGTAAACTATTCTAGAATTATCTTATTCCCTGCTTCATAATCGTATCAAATCTAGCATTGTGTTATCATAAAAAATATCTAAGTACTTTCTTTTATGTCATTTGTATATCTAGCATAGCTATACCATCCAGTAATATCGTATCTTAATTTTATAAATTTAACATATGGTATATCTGAGTTTAGCACATTAATTAGCATGATGTAGATATAATATTCATCCTTGTGCCTTATAATTTTTATATCCTTAACCCTAACCACTAAAATAGGATCCACATCTAAAGTAGGTTTAAACAAATACAATATTTAAGCTTTTATATGTTGCAAAAATTAGCTTATTTGATTATGGTGATTGAGATTCAATACCCTCAATGGAGTTGACACTTTTTTTTACTATTGTGAGGTTATATGGTAATAACATTTGACTTGAGCGAGATTGGAAATATTATAATACACTATAGCTATGTGATCAAGATTTTAAGATATTGATAGACTTGGAAAAATTGACCCTTGTATTAGATTGGGGGCATGATCACCCTCCAATTCCCATTTTCATATCTCTAAGGTTTAGTTGTGAACATATATTCAATGCTTTAACTAGGAAGCATCATTAATAAATAAAACTATCAATGGAAAATATGGTTGCATCTACACACATATGTACTCATTCCTTACTCTCTTTTCTTTTAATAAATTTTAAATTATTCATTTTTAGATTATATGCACTAATTACACATATAACATGCTCTTGGTTCTAGGTAATACACATACACCAAATTAAAATAGGGCTCAATCAAATCAAGGTATTTTTACACACCATGGTACATGTTTCATTCCTTTAAACTAATAATTTCATCCTTATGCATTACTATATTAAAGGTGGGGCATATGTAGATGCTTAAATCTAGATTTATATGTTAAACTAGTCTTTTACATAATAATTTTTTTTTAGGGCTCTAATATTTAGTTTTTGACCTTCTTTACAGCTAAAAGGCTTGAATTTGGCATCTCAATGGACCTAAATGCTTATTACATAGTTTGACCCTAATATTTTGATTATATAGATCACCTTTAGCCCATGGTACTCTTTATATATATATATATATCTTTCAATTTCAATTTTGGAGCTCCAACAACCTTCTATTTTCTTGGACATTTGCATTCAGTTTTGGATAGTAACATTGACATTACTATTAATTATTTGAAGTAAGTGTATGTGCCTTATAAACATTCAAATTTAAAAATATTTTTATAGATACAGGTCGGGCTATTATGTATCATTAACCATTCTATGATAATATTTCTAAAAGAGATGAAATAAATACAAATTAAATCTGACTAATTATTCATCTATCAAGTACCTCTCAAGATTATACTATACTACTACAAATAGAATACACAACTAAGATATTGATCCATATTATTTCATATTTTATATCAATCATAGGAACAATCATATTACAGATCTAAAAATTTCAAAGAGCATCCCATGAGACATATATATCAAGTTACAAGCTTGATCACTAGCATCACTTACATATAAAATTATACACTATTATTCATACACAAGATAAAATATAGGGGATAAATACATATGTTTGAGGCCCTCTTCAGATTATTAGATATATAGGAAGCACTCATTGATAGAGGGGTCTTTGAGGTCAATTTGACTTCATGAGACCATTAACCCATTTTTGGCAAGGTGACAAGACGTAAGAGGATGAACTAGGGTTTGGGATATATTTTGATATCAAGAGCCTTTGTGCCTTATATGAACACATAATCTAAAAGGTGACCAAAAACATAAAAATTCTTAGGTAGAAGTTTGAGTCAATAGTCAATACTCCCTACATGATATATGTGTTGAAGCGTAAGTAGTAACATCGATGCAATTGTCCTTAGAGTGATGTAAGTTTCCATGCTGATGGAAAGATAATATTCAAAATATAATGAATGGATTATAATATTCATATAGTTTATTTTTACACCTAAATTACTCAAATCTATCTTTGCATCACTGTATAAGCTAAGTACAATTTATCCTTTGTATTTCTATTATCAAAAATATTGAATGTTATACTTTCTATATTTGACATATGCTTAGATTCAATATTTATTATTAAAATTTTAGTAGAATATAAATTAATTAATTGGATTAATTTTAGATTAGATTATTTATCTTTGATTAAGCTACTCTTCCCCAACGTTTAATCCCCAAAATGGTTAAATAGATTATTTGATATTTTTTTGAATTTATAATTTTTCACAAATTTGTATGATTAGAAAAGGTGATATGTACAAGGAATGATGCTAATATAAGCCAAATATGTCATAAATGGTATGAATATGTGTAGGCCATGTAATAATACCATATTAATATTCTTTATAATTAATATCATTGGGATCATACCAATCTGCATTATTATAGGAACCATTATCATCACTGTTGTGATCATCTTTTGTATCTATGTATGAATAACCAATTGCCACATATTATGATATTGAACTTTATGATTTATCTTTTTTAATGTGTATTGTGTCTTATGCCTCTACAAAAATACCATTATTTGTATATGCTTGTATACTAGATGAACATATGCTTTATTTATTTTGATTTTTATTTATAAATCTTCCTTCTTTAGAAAAGGATGTATCCTTGCCTTCATGATAAAATGTTATGCAACCTTTATTTTTAACAATCATTTCTCCTCTTTAGTGTAACCATGATTTTCCAAGTGCAACACTATATGTACTTAGATTATAAATAACATGAAAAGTAAAAGAAAATTATTTTGAAGTGAATAATTTCTTAACTGAATTGATCCCACACTTTTTATAGTTGCATTATTTTTATCTAGTTTTTGATGCATATTTAAAAGATATCTAAGAAATGGCATATAATAAAAATTCATATTTGATAGTCCATAGACTTGATATATGTAAATTACTTTCTATATATGTGAGTAGTGATAGTGAAAGGGTCTTAATATGAGTAAAGGCTTGGAATTTCTCGCTTTGAAACCACATTTGAAACTTTATCTTTTTTAAGTGTTTATTGATTTTTGACCTCTTTTGTTAGAAACCATGCTTTAAACATGTTTTTTTTTCATACCTTGAATTTTATTTGACAATTGATATTTTAGTAATTTCACTTTTTCATGTTGTAACTTTTGTAAACTTTACTTTTCAAACTATTCCTTTGGTAATTTCTCTTTTTCATACTGTGCCTTTTGTAATCTTATTTTCTCTAATTTTTCCTTTCAAATCTTTTCTTTCTCTATTTTTTTAGTTACGACTATTCTTGTTTAGAATTATCCTTTTGTACTCACACTAGTTATTTTTGCACTCATGTTGTACAAGATGCATGAATAAGATGACTGGGTTATTTTATTGATGTATCTATTAGAGGATCTCCAGTTTTAATTGTAATTTGTATTTTCTTCTTCAAATCTAAACAACTATCTGTATGATGCCTATGTATTATATTATATGCATAATATCATTTTCATCTTCTTAAAGGATGTAGAAGAGATAGTTTGATCAAATAGTTTCTAGGCATTTACCTTATAATCTCACTTAAACTCTTATTAACCTTTAGTATAATTTTTGAATCACGTTCTTGTAGCTTCCCATTTAGATATGAAGTCTTGTTGGGAATAACATTTCAATATGAAGACATAAATGCATGTACAATTTTATGTATATGTAATATGATTCTCCAATGATGTGAAATTTGAACTAAAATATTGATTTTAATTTTTAAACTCTTATATTAACTTTCTCATAATTATGAATCAATCCTTGAGGTCCTCACAAAAAAATTAAGGTACTTCAAATTGAATATGCATCCACATGATATATAGAGGAGATGTGGAAGGTGAAATGGTTTGAGGAATGATATGTTGGTTTATTTAATTTGGTACTATAGGATGGGATACCTTACCCATTAGAGTAGTGATAACATAGACCTATTTAGAGGGAAAATATATATCACCATCCTTAGGGTTATGAGGAGGAATATGTTTATTTTTATCCATTTTAAATGTTCCAAAGACTAAGATGAGAACATGAAAAGAGAGACATTTAAATGATAGAAAATACTCCAACATGATAAATAAATATGAATTAAATTAAAAACCCTATAAGACTAAATAAGACTTAGAGGTCAGGTTCACCAAAATGTCTTACCTTTTTTTGAGTTGAGGGTAAGGGGATAGCCTAATAAATTATGAAATAATTTATTCCAAAGTAGGAAAATTAAATAATGCAGATTTACAATATTCTAATAAATATACTAAATTGGAGAATATGCTAAATATAGAAAAGTATAATGCCAAATAATATTATAAAAGTATCAATGCAAAGGAAAAATAAAACTTAAATTATGAAATGATGAACATGTATATATGATATACATATTCATGGAATAATATAGTTTGAATATTCACCTTGATTCATGATATTCTAAAAATTAACTTTATGTTAGCTAAGACACACATCAAACTGCAGACACTAGAATCAATGATTATTTACGTATTTTAACACTTATTCCCACCTTAGAATACATATAATTTTCTAGAATAGTCAATAACACTTGTTAGAGTCTATTTTCACCTTGCAGGCTATCAGTTTAGATTACATGTAGGGTTGCTAAAATTAGTCTTTTACTCAAAAGCCTAAGTCCTCCAATTTGGGCATGCCACCTTAAAAATTATGGATTATTGGGCTCAAGTGAAGTTGAGTTGACCTCAAAATCCCCCATTTTAATTAGTGCTACATGAATATCCATATAATTTGAAGAGGGATGCAAATCGATCTAGTTCTCCCCTTTACATGGGTTCTAGGTGGAAAATTATGCAATATGCTATATGCAAGTGCATCTAGTGATCTAGTTTGTAACTTGACAAATATTTATCATTGGATGCTCTTCAAATGCTTCAAACCTATAATAATATTGAGATTATGACTGATTTAGAGTTAGGAAAGATTAGGATAATATAATTCAGTTGCACAAATGATTTTTAGTAGTGTAGTGTGAGCTTGAGAGGTGTTTGCCAGACTGATAATGAATGATATTTGATTTATTTTATACCACACATTTTTAAATAATATCATGTGAGGGTTAAATAATAAAAATAGGTCAACCATTACATATCAAAATATTTGAAATTTTGACCATTTGGAAGGTAGGGACACTAGCATCAAATTTGGGACAGTAGCGTTGATGTTAATGTGTTAATCTAGATGTTAGTGTCATGCAGGGTAAATGTTAGACCCCACTAGGCTAACCCATAGTGACACTAATTTTTTATAATTAATGTTAAAATTAATTATATTTAACCATTTATTACTTGAAAACTAAAGTAATCTAAAACAATAGATGATACAGTCACATCAACCCACTAGCTAAATCAAACCCATTTAGTACTCAAGAAATAAACTAGCCAATAAGCTAAAAAAAATCCATTGGGTATAATAAAATGAGACAAGTACTATAACTACTGATATAGTCCATAAATCAATCATAAATGTGTTTAACCACTCCTATTTTTATTTTTAGAATCATATACAACTGACATAATCATTGTTATGTGGAATATTCCTCAAATAATAAGGTACAAATGTAGTTATACAAATAATGAGTTCAATAATACAATATGAGATAAATAAAACATTTCCATGATCCATCACATATCCTAAGTATAAATCCATTTTGTTGGATAATCTGATAGAGGGAAAACATCATTCAAATGCTTTACCTTTAATTACAGACCAACGGTCTCCCACACACCTCCCTTCGAGGAGTGTCCCTACCCTTCATACAAGGGCAAATAATAAAAATGTAGATATTTAGAAATAACTAGAATACATGTGTGTATTGACACTATTACATGAAATAATCAAATAGACCATGGAATCTGTTCCTCTATCTAAATGATATCAAAAAATATATGTAAACTAAAAGTATAATGAAATGACAATGTCTTAGTTATACCATTACTTTGGCTAAAGTTTTTATTATAAAATTTTAGATTCAACAATCTGAGTGGTTTTCACTCACATAAAAATCATTGCTACTAAATCATGACATAATGGTATCAGGGGGTATGTATATGATTTACCCATTGGCATACTCATATATGTATCTCCTATTATCACATATATATTCTACATATAAATATTCAAAAGTAGAACAATTTAATACAATGCAATAATAAATGATGTAAATAAACATCAATCATATATCCAACTAATTCAATCACTTCACATTTATAATGGTACTCATAGAATTATCTATTCACTATATTTCATACCAGATATGTTCATTGTCAATAGCAAGAATCAAGATCTAGCACATCTTTTCAACACCATAAATACCCAATGTAAATACATAATCAACAAATGATTCTAGGAATCTCAAGTAAACATATTAGAATAAGGCACTATATCTTCCCTTTCTACCCTTTTCCCTTATTTATAACATCATAATCTAGAATAGAAGCAAACTGTAATAGTTACAAATGATATTTGGATTTCATTCCTAATACAAAATCCACTCTATTCACAGATTAAAAGAAACAACATTTCATTGTAAAAATATAAAAATGAACATCTATTTTATAATTCTATCCTATATAAATTTAATACTAGTCAATAGCTTGAAATTATCTCTTTTTACTCTTTTGATAAATGATACATATAACATTCCATATAGACTCATAAAGATACAATTATGACTCATCTACATGGCATGGTGCCTAAGTTTCAACCTATAGATACTAATATTTTTGCTAATTAAGGATATTATACAACTAATAGATGTTCCATATTATTAACTCAAAAATAAAAACAACTCAAGACTTATTTATACACTTAAGCTTACAAATTTTAAATTTATCTTTTCCATATAAATATACCCATGTATATATTGTTCAATATACCTTCAAATCCACACTCTCAAGTCTCTAGATATAGATTATTATTTATTTTTAAAATATTACTACTAAATTTTAATCCTATAGGAATACACCACTGAATATTTAAATATTCATTCCCATGCCTCCAATATACAAAGGATTCCTTATTGAAAACACATAGTTGCAAACTCGTATTTATATACAAGAAGACTTTTGTATTGTAATTGTATTCAAATAAGTTTATTTTATTTATCTTAAGATATTTCAAATTAATCGGATCACTCAAGATAATGGTTGAGGGTATCATACAAACTAATTATACAACTTTAATTTCATTACTTCACCTACAACTGTATCCTTATTCAAAACTTATGTATGACTTATACATGTGAGTATAAAGATTTATACTATTCTAGGTTAGGCAACTCTCTATAAGTGAGATATGTCTTAATAAAAATATAACTACCAAATGCTACCATCTATAGATTATTCATCATTTTAATCCTCATCACAACATGGCCAAATTAAGTGTACACACACACACACACACACACACACACGTGGGGAAGGATATTTAAATCTAACATGAGTCCTCAAGACATAAACAATTTTATCTCTCTCTCTCTCTCTCTAATTTCCTTTAGTATATTTTGAAAAAATACTTTCCCTTAGATAATATATACATTTATACAAAGATAATGGATACAATTAAAAAACAAATATAGAAATAGCAATTTTTTTTCAAGAATACAACTCTAAATATATATTCAGGTTGATCCCAAAGTAATCGACTATGAAAACATAGTCTAGGTCTCTATTAACTTAGCTCTCCCCCTAAATTTATAGGTCTAAGAATGGGATTTGAACCCTACCCTTAGGACTATAAACCTAACATTCTTGGGTTTTCAATAAGAGTTATATCAAATTATTATTTAATACAATAAAAAAACCCCTATTTGAAATCACATATTATTTTTTAATCAAAACTAAGAAAATCAACTGACCTGGTATTTAATCCAAGCCTATAGAAATTGTCTCTTTTCCAAAATTTTAACTTATTACCTTATTTTCTTCCTTCTTCCATGTGATGATGAATAAGAAGATGTCTTTTATTCTCCTCATCTTCTTCCTTATCATCTTCCACCATTCGTGCATGCTCTACATGACTTCCACAAAACCCTATTATTTTTCCAACTAAACATCATGCAACATTTCTTCATTAAATTTCCACTCCTCCACTCTTGTTCAACTCATAGTCTATCTTTCTACATGTAAGTTTGGAAACTGAACTAACTCCAACCTTCCTTGATAAGGTCAACCCTAAAATAATAATGACATAAAAATGCCTAATTCCAATCACATTTTCCCCCTTTTGTCATTTACAAATGGATCAAAATAATGAAAGTCTCACAAATCTTCTAAAAAACCCTTAATTTTTATCTATACACTAAAGTATGCAGAATCTTATCATGCCTAAAGCTTCAAAGTAGAAATTGGAATAATTTACTTTTTTTGGGGGGCTATTTTTCCCCTAAATACTTCATAAGATTTTTATCCTCAATAAAAGTATTTAAATTTTTAAATAAAGACATTCAAATAAATCAATTAAGACAGTTGCATTCTAACCTCTAGTTGTTCAAATCATAGTAAATCAATTTCCTAAGTTATATATCAAAATCACAATGTAATCAACCAACAAGATGCATAAGTAAATAAACTAAATTGACACACTTATGTTTCTAATAGGTATATTGTAGTTAGGAGTATCATTTTATAATAAAAAATTAACACACATATTTAAGTTATGACTAATAATGAAATCAAGGCAAACAAGGTTTAACACAATCAATGCAAACATCATTTATTTCATTTCAAATGGATAATAGTGGTGTGTGCATAGGTCCTTGGAATTATATCTACACCCCCTCTTTGATGATACCCTCCCTTAGAATTGCCTGAGAGGGTAGAATGAGACAACATCCACCTCATCAAACAAACTAGTAGTTAGCCTGAACCATGATAGTAATCAACACATATCCATATTAAACTACTAAAAAAAAGTAATCTATAAAAATCATGATCATAAGCATAAAAAAACATATGAAATAACTATCTATCTAGATATTGATAATGAAAATAATTAATATATCTATCAACTAAATAACATATGCAAATCTAGCTTAGAAATAAATTATGGTCATCTAAAATGTCATTCAAGTGTAATGAGTGTCACTTGAGACCACCTTGTTCTAGATTATCCCTAGACCTATCTTAGGGCCCATTTTCATCCTTTTATAGATTATATGTGGTTCCAACCCACTCTTAGATATACCAAAATCAATACTATACATCCCCTAGGCACCCAGGCCCTTTATTCACCAGCTTCTACCAACTGGACATTAGCATGCCCATTTTGACACTAACATAATATGATATTGACCTAAGGACCACACTAGTATCCCTTAGCTCCTTACTCCCCCAACATATATCTTTTTATTCCCCAAAGCACTCATAGGGTTGACCTAAACCTATTTCACATCTTATTAAGCACCATAATGCTATATATAGACCACTTTAATTCACTTATCCACTAGATGGAAATGAGATGCAAATACTCATAGACAAATTCATAAGTAATTATGAAAATCAAGGTCATTGATCCCTATTATGCCCTACTTATAGATACACCTATCTACAGTAGCCCAAAGCTTAGATTATTTAGATTTCTAGTCTCAAGTCACACTCAAAGCACTCAAACCAACACTCATACTAGCATTCACTTTCACTTGCACTGACACTTAGATTGAAAATACTACATTGAGTTTGATCCCCTTTCAAGGTATTGGTATGCAGGCAATGATCAAAACATGAAGTGTTGCGGTCACATCCATCCTACCCTACTAATTCCATTCTTTTTCTACTTGTGCTCATCAAATAGCCTAACAAATATGAAGGCCTAGGGGTTGGCATTAAAATTAGTCAAAATAGGGAACAAACAATGAATTAGGATCTATGCATATAGGCGCAAACTCCCTATAACTAGGTAAAGATACACCTAGAAGTTCACTATCCCTGCTTGTAAAGGGACACTACGATGCCCCATAGGACACTAATGTATTGTGATAATATCTAGAGGATTACATTATTGTTTAGGAGGTTTTTGACTCCTAGTTCTAGTTCATGACACTCTATATAGCTCCAATACCAAATTCAAACATGTCATTCATCCATGTTAGTCAATTTCTAACTAAGTACATCTCTCATAGTTCATTTTATATTTATAGAATAATAAAAAATGATTATTATACAAATCAATGGCTATAATTATTTCATATTTATTCTCTAATTTATTATTCTAAAACTTTAGAAAAATAGGGTTTTACATTTCATAGTCCCCTTAAATAGCTAAATCATAAACAATAAATCTACTAATCATTAACTACATGATCCAATAATTAATGATTTAAGTATTCCATAGGAAAACTAAATGTGACATCCTTCCCGCTAAAACTGGTCATTGTCCCTATGACACTTATTTCATACAATAGTTTTAAAATATAACAAAGTTCAACAAAGTATAAATAATGTTCTAGTAAAAAAATAGATAACGTTCAATAGAATATCATGTAAACAAATGAGGAAGCAACCTCAAAAACTCCTCATAGTCCTCCCATGTTGCATTATACTCATAATACTAGTCCCATTAAACCTTGTACTATGATACTTATCTATTCTACAAGTTAAGCTTGTGATTGTCAATTATTTTCATTGGTTTTACTGTGATCACCTCTGGATCCTGAACCTATAATGCATTCCAATCCAACACATGTGTAGGATCAACAATATAATTTTTAAGATATGAAACATGAAAAACATTATGCAATTATGCTAGTGCTAGTGGCAATGCAAGCCTATACACTACATGATTTATCACTTCTAGAACCTCAAAAGGTCCCACATATCTAGGTGATATCTTTGTTGATTTACCAAACTTTATTACACTTTTTTTGGGGTTTAACCTATATAAAATTTGTCTCCAACTAAAAATTACCTTTCTATTCTTTTTAGATCAATGTAAATTTTCTTCTTATCATTGGATTTAACCAAATTCTGCCTTATTAATTTCACTTGCTCTTTTATTTAAGCAAGCATATTAGGTCCAAAAACTACTCTATCTTAAAACTTATCCCAACTGATACCATATAAAGCCTCAAAATGAGCCATTTTAATAGCTGATTGGTATGATTTATTGTAGTAAAAATCAACCAAAGGTAGACATTATTTATATTTTTATTTCTATTCCATATAATACATTCTCAAAATATCCTCTAAGATCTGATTTTTTCTCTCATCCATTTCTAAATGCTAAGTTGTACTGAAGTTTAGTTGAGTTCTTAAGGATGAATTTAAAGTCTTCCAAAATCTAGAAGTCATCTTTAGGTCCCTATCTAAAATAATATTTTTAAGAAACCAATTCAACCTATAAATTTAATTTATAAACCTCTTAGCAAGTATAGGTACATCATCTGTTATATTATCATGAATAAAATGAACTACCTTGGTTAGTTTATCCATCACTACCAAGATCATATCATGAGAATTTTAGGACATAGGCAAACCTTGAACAAAATTCATACTAATTACCTACCATTTCCATTTAGGTACAAAATGTGTAATGTCCCCAAATTGGGACAAATGACCAAAATAAGGGTTTTTCACAAATCCTAACAATTTTGTAGTTTATTTCTAGATTCTAAGATTTAAAATCAATAAACCCTAACTTGGAAAAATAATCCAAATCCCAATCAAACACACTCCAATGCAAACCAAAATTTATGAATATGAAGTTGAAACAAAATACCTCTTTTGACAAGGTAGAAATGGTGATATGATTGAATATCACCCTTGAAATAATTTTAATTTTGCTTATTGGTATATCTACATTTATTTCTTCAATTCTACCTTATAATCCTTTCAAATAGCCATAATTAATTATGCCAAAATTATATAAAATATTAGAGCCTCCAATAAACACATTTATGGCATCAAAATGGATAATTAACTATCCATGAAAGTCACCACACTTGGGAAAAATTATAGAAGTAAATCTGAATACTAAAACCTCAAATTTTCCCTTCAAAAGGCCTCTAACATCCTCCCATGCAAGTTTCTAATATTAGAAAACTATTATAATATATTTTTGAATAATCTAGGGCATAGAATGACCCCAAACCCTATAAATTAACCCCAAATACTAATTGTCAAGCTGAAATAAATTATTAAAAATACCTCCAAACCCTAAAATAGGCTTTCAAAGTAAGTCAACCCTCTAATGATGGGTCTTCAACCCTCTAACCAATTCACCACTCTAGGAATGACTCCCAAACAAACAAAAAACCTCCACAAACAAGTTTCTAACCTCCTTAACCTACAAAATGCAATCACCAAGCTCTTCAAGGTGCTCACTAATCTTTCAAATCAAGGTGGTGTTTCAAAACACCTTTATAAGACCAATTGCATACAACCATGAAAATATAAATCACAATTACAACCCTTGAATAAAGTTTCCCTCAATGAATAAATAGAATTTTTAATCCCCAAACCCTTGGTGCACTTTAATGTTTTCATTCTCAAGTCACTTTGAATAAGTTTGACATATTTTATCATCAATTTAATGTCAAAAATGCATAACACCTTCAAATAAACCTTCAATTCTCTTTAATATCCATCACCCAAAGTGGAACCCAAATTGGAGGGAGATTAATTTTAAAATTTTAAAGAAAATTAATTATTGAATTACCTCTTTAAGGGGGTTGGACTCCCATGACCCTTAAAGGTCACCCACTTAAGTGAAAATAGACTAAAAACACTTTTTACACAACTCAACTAAAAATTATAACACTTAAAGTACATTTTCATCTTTTTACTCTTTAAATTCTATGGTGCCCCCCACCACACCCCCCCCCCCCCCCCCCCATTCTTTATTTCCCTTAGCCTTATGGGAATAAAACTAGGCTAAGGGTTTATAAGCGAGCTATGCTAAAAAGGGGGACATTATAGTCCTACCCATCCAAAATTGATTTTCCTCAAGCAATTGTAAAATCCATGGGGATTTCCACACAATATTAATAATATAAACACCATATAAAATTGCTTTCCATATAAAATAAGCTCCAAATTGAATTCTCACCTTGTTGTACATGTAGTTTGGAGGATGACCCAAGAGCTAAATGTGACATGATAACCTTTCAAAGTCTCTTCATGTCCCTAAAAATATAACCCATGAAATATCATGCTTGTACCTCCAATGGTCATCACACACCCTTAAAAATTGAAATATATAACTAAGGGATACAAAAAGAAAATTTTATGTGAAGTGATCTCTCTCTACCCCTATGAATATATCCTTTTGATTTTTGCTTATCAAGTATAAACTAGGGTGGTCAACAATCCATGGTTCTCTGAAGGCCCTTACATGCCATGACATGCTTTCAAAATATTGCAACCAAGTATTAAATTTGAATTCATGAAGAAAAATAACTTATGAAGAGATGAAATTAAGTTACAATTTCCCTTAGAGGGGTATCCCCATATATGCAACTTGCTTATCCCTTGGCTGCCCCAAATGGTTAGAGGTTTCATCACAACCTCTCACATGTATCTTATAACCCTAATCCACTAACCCTTTCAATACCAAGTGGTAGATGATGAATCCCCTTATTATTATGCCTTTATGAAGTATAATATATAGCCAAGGGTGATAAATAAACTTACATTAAAAAAATTGTTACATTTTTACCCCGGATGGAAAAATCCCCGTGTACTCCATTTTTAGCTTGTACATTATCGTGGTCACCTCCCAAAAAACCTTTAGTGGTTCCTACACACCATGGGAGACCATTACAAGATTAAAAAAGAAGAACAAAAACAAAATATCTTTGAAACATACCTTGAAAGAAAGCATCATAGAGATGCAATCTCCCTTGGATGTGTCTCATCATATGTGCCATGCAACCTCTCATTGACATCCCTATATCAAACCCTTTATGCATATGATGAACATCAAATGAATCAAATAAAAGCCTTGATCTAAACACAATATAGTGCCATACCTTATTCATTCCTTTAAATTCTTTATCAATCCAAGAGTGTGCACCATCATGAGTGTTTTCAGAGCATACTATGGGCTGGAATTCATAAAAGAATCATACTTCTTACCTTCACAATGTTGATATTCTTACCACTCTAACTCAAAATTTTTTGAGTGATCAAATTCATAATTTATCCAAGCATATATCCCTCCTATAATGATCTGTAGTAGATCATGAAAGTGTAAATTTTTGATCATTTTTGGTGGATATAATTACCTTGTTGTTTTAGAAATTTTTTAGAAACAAATATTAGACTTCATATCAAATTTTCCAACTCCTCTTCTTGTATTCCATATATAAAATGAGTTGTATTTTATGCCATAAAAATACCATGAATGTGCCAAGTTGTTTTTAGAATTATCTGAGAAGAAAGAGGACCAACCTTTCTTGAAATTTAGATCTTGTAAACAATTGCTCACAACTTGAGCCCTTCCCAAAATCAAGAGGGGTCTCATGCCCTTCACGACACCCTAATTATTACCCTTAAAATGTAGAATAGGGTCAAGGAAATTTTGGGACTACCATAAGAAATCAAATTCCTTATCTACCCTTACAAAACATGTATGATAAAAATTATAAGTTATCAAGCTTACCAATTACATTATAGAGTGTTCTATCTTGGAAATGAAGGGTTGTACTTGATGTCTTATGGTAATAGTATATACAATTATCCATTTATATTTTCTCATGCTCATAAAACATCCTCCTATAATTTTATTTGATGAAGATTAATGGGACTCTTTATCATTCAAACCATGCAAAATGATCTCATTACCAACAACTTTGAACTTCAACTCCATGGTTTGGTAGTTATGGGTGTACTCAACAAGAGAGTGTAACCATTGAATTCCAAGGACCACATTGGTATCCTTAATTCCAAAAACATAAAAAACATCATATATAATATGCCTTTCCAAAGTGAGACTAATATTTAGAACCTTGGTATTACAAGGGATGGTGAATGGGACTAATATTTGACTCTAAACCCTTTGAAATCTATGGGTTGTAATCCACATGATGCCATATGTCCTCTATCAATGAAGTTGTGGGTTGTCCCACTATCAATACATATATTGATGGTATACCCTTAAATTATCCCTTAAATTTAAATGGATAGTACCTAAGAGCTCCATTAAGTGATGCCAAAGTGCCACTCAACTCCTCCCCTTCTATCTCTAAAGTCCCTTACTCATAGGTTACTATTCCAAATTCTTCTTCCTCATTATCCTCTTTAAAAAGTATCAATGTAGTGTAATTTCCCATTACCAAAATAATTATGGACCTTATCCTAAGGATCCTTACATGTGAATCAAATAACCTTCTTTCTCAATTCATTTCTCACCTCATATCTACTACATGGTAGCTCCTTCTGCTACCCCAAACTTGGTTGGTTTGGTATAATTAATAGTCCTTCATGAGTGACTTTTGAATGCCTTGTGTAGTTTCCCCTTGTATTTCCAAAACCTCCACCTATATGCTAACCAGTAGGTGGGAAAAAGTACCCTTTGTCTACCCTAAAGGTGTGAATCTACCCCTTGGAGTAGAAGAATCCAAATCATAGGCCTTTTAGACGACCTCTCTCAAATAAGATGGGTCAAATGCCTTGACCAATCCCCACAAGGAATCAACGAGGACCTAAATGAACAACACTACCAATATCCTATTTAATATGTTAGTAACCATGATTAAAAGTCTCTAAAAATATGAAACATATTCATCCACTGAGGCTTTTTACCTCAATTAAGCTAAATAATGAAAATGAAGTTTTGGATCTACCCTATCAAATCTCTCTATCAATCTCTTACTAAAATTCTCATAAGAGATTATGTGATGATGTCCCTATGTGATCAAACCATGACACCACCAATTATGGGATACTCTCTCTAAATAAAATGTGTCAAACTGAATGGCCTCCTCCTCTATCATAGGTTGAAGTGAAAAGAAGGTGTCCACTTTTTGAATCCAAGCCCTCACTAAGCTCCTTTATGACCCATCAAAAGTGGAAAGGGAAACCTTTCCCAATGCATGTTGGATATCTCCGTAGCTTCCCCTATGAATTTGACTAATCATGGGCCCACTATGACCCCATTTCCAAGATGAATACTTACAATAACTCATAACCCATCAAACTGTAGTGGATAAAGTAGCATAATCATCAATCTCCCTATCTAACTACTCATGTGGGTTAGGTAATCCTTCCCTCATTGGTATAGGTTCATCCCTCTAAAAAATATAGGTTAGGAGGCCCTATGTGTGGATTCTCCATTCCCCACAGGGCTATATGTATATACAACCTACTCCCTAAAGCACCACTATTTCCATTGGGTGGATTTATGCCACTTATATCACTGAGGGTATGAAGGAACCCCTACATCACGGATGCCATCTATTCCTAAGATTAAAAATATCTCTCAGATCTCTCCTTAGCTATCTTATCCCTCTTATTCCTCTCTAACTCTTGGTGATCCATGCCACCCATTACCTATTCCTATTCTAATGGATCAACTGGTGGAAGTCTTGCTCCTCTCTTATTATTCCTTAGGTAATACTTTCCCTCTTTACTTCCACTCATGTATCAACAAACCTCAACACCCATAATATAGACAAGATATGGATATGATACTACTTTAATTTCATTAAATTAGGAAAAATGACCAAAATAAAGGTTTTCCACAAATCCTAAAAATTCTTCAATTTATTTATGGATTCTGAGAATTAAAATCAGCAAACCCTAGCTAGGAAGAATAATTCAAATCCCAATCAAACACATTCCAATGCAACCCAAAATTGCTGAATATGAAGCTGAAACAAAATACCTCTTTTAGTAAAATGGAGATATGACTAAATATCATCATGTTAATAATTCTAATTTTTTTTGATAGTAAAACTACATTTCCTTCTTCAATTATATCTTATAACCCTTACAAATAGTCACATTAATTATGCCAAAATTATATAAAATATTAGATGCTCTAATAAACACATTTATGACATCAAAATGGCTAATTAGCCCTCCAAGAAAGCCACCAAACTTGGGAAAAATTATAGAAGTAAATATGAACACTAAACCCTCAATTTTTCCCTTCAAAATTCCTTTAACATCCTCCCATGCAAGTCACCAATATTAGAAAAATATTATAATATTTTTATAAATAATCTAGGGTATAGATTGATCCTCAAACTTTAAAAATTAACCCCAAATACCAATTTACAAGCTAAAAAAAATTATTAAAAATACATCCAAATCCTAGAAAATGATTTCAAAGAAATACAACCCTCTAATAAGGGGTCTTCAACCCAATAACCAATTTTCCACCCTAGGAATGGCTTCCAAACTAGTAAGCAACCTCCATAAGCAATTAGCTCACCTCTTTAACCTAAAAAAAACAATCACAAAGCTCTCTAAAGTGTTCAACAATCTTTCAAATCAAGGTGGTGTTTTAGAACACCTTTTTAAGAATAATAACATGCAACCATGCAAATCTAAAGCATAATTAAAGCCTTTGAATAGAGCTACCCTTAATGAAGGAATGGAGGTTTCCATCCCCAAAACCTTAGTGCACTTTAACATTTTTGTCCTCAAGTCACTTTGAACAAGATTAACATACTTGATCATCAATTCAATATCATAAATGCATAACACCTTCAAATGAACCTTCAATTCTTTCTAATATCCATCCCCCAAAGTGGTTCCCAAATTAGAGGGAGATTTATTTTTAAATTATAAATAAAATTACTTTTTGAATTACTTATTTAAAGTGGTTTGGATCCCATGACCCTTAAAGGTCCCCCACTTAAGTTAAAATAGACTAAAATCACTTTTTGCATATCTCAACTAAAAATTGGAATACTTAAATTACCTTTTCACCTTTTTATTCTTTAAGTAGCCCCCCCAATGTTACCCTTTATTTATTTCCCTTAGCCTTGTGGGAAAAAAACTAGGATAAGGGTCTATAAGTGAGCTATGCCAAAAAGGGGGACATTATAGAACATGGTTACAATAACCCAGTTGGATGCACATGTTTGACCTTGACTTGCTAACACTCCAAACACTAGACATAAAATCAGCTACATCCCTCTTAATTCCTTTCTAAAAATCCAAAGGTTTTAACTTTTTTACTAGCTTAGTCACTTAGGATGCCATGAATAAGGATCATTATGCAATTCTTTTAGCATAACATTCATCAAATTTTCCTTATTAGGCACATATCTTACCATTGTACCTTAATAGACCATCATTCTTAAATTGAAAACCTTGATATCTATGATCTTGAGAGTTTTTAGCCAGAGATTTATTAACTTATTTGTAAAAATCATCACCAAGTGAGAGTTTTTCTTCCTAATCTCAAAAGGTACTCTTAATTATAGTAATAACTACAATGTATCGTATATGGCTAAGGGCATTTGCAAATCTATTTTCCTTGCCCTTAATGTATTTGTATCAAAATCATAATTTGATAGAAACTATAATCATCACCTCTGATGAGCATTGAGGTTGGGTTGGGTGAAAACATATTTAAGGCCTAAGTTTTTAGTCTTAAGATCAAAGGGTTTACCTAACAAGTAATACCTCTAAACCTACAATACATGAACTATAATAGCTAGTTTGAGTTTATGAGGAGCATAATTTACTTTATAAGGCTTAAATTTCCTTGATTTATAGGCCACAAATGAACCATCATGTATGAGAAATCCTCCTAATACATCTTCTAAAGCATGTTTATAACTAAAAAAATGGCCATTCAGATCTAGAATCTGTAACACTAGTGTAGAATTAAGCCTATGTTTCATAACTTGAAAGGTTTCTTCACAATTTTTTGACCACACAAAGTTCCACTTTTTTGATTAAAGATAGGTAATTAGGTTAGCTATCTTGGATAAATTTGGTATAAACTTCTTGTATTACTTTGATAATCCCATGAAACTATGTACCTCATGTATATTTTTGAATGTCGATCAATCCATGATGGCCCTAATCTTATCTAAATCTACTAAAATTATCTCTATGGAGATGATGTGTCTAAAGTATTATACTCTTATTTAAAAGAAATAACACTTGGATAGCTCACTAATAAATATTACATTTTTATAACCATTACAAAACTAACCACAAGTTCTTAATATGCTCTTCTTTACTCTTAGAATAGATAAGGATGTTATCCAAAAAGACTAGCATTAATTGATTAAGATAATCTCTAAACACACTATTCATGAGATTAATGAATGCTACAAGTGTCTTCATTAACCCAAAAAAAAGTACTATGAAATCATAATGCCTATAACAAGTTCTAAAATCTATTTTTAGAATATCCTCCTCTCAAATCCTCAATCGATGGTATCTTGCATGAAGATCAATCTTCAAAAGACTATAGCACCATGCATTTGATCAAAATATCATCACTGTGAGGCAATAGATACCTATTCTTGATCATTATTTTATTAAGACTGTAGTGGTTAATGCACAAATGAAGGGCTCCACCCTTCTTCTTGATAGAGACTATAGGTGCAACCCATGGTGAAATACTTGGTTGAATCAAACCTTTGGCCAACCTTTCTTATTGTTATAACTTTAGCTCAACTATCTCTATTTTATTTTCATCTTTTAAGGTGCCTTATACCATAGCCATGACCCTAGAATGATATCAATAGTGAAATCAAATTCCCTTTTTAGAGGCAACGCTGGTAATTCATCTAAAAAAACATCCTAAAATTCTTGTAAAAAGGGACAATCTTCCAAGGCAGGTTCCCTAGCTTCAATAAATTCATACATTTTGACTAGGAATTCTTGACATCATTTACATTGAGCCATATTTAATTGAATGGCTAAAATTTTCTTGAGTTTTAACTCCCTCTGACTTCCTAGGATTTGGGTTTGGTTTCCTAAATCATCCAACTATTCAAACCTTTTAAGGAAGAAATCAAATTTGGCTTTATGACTCAAAAGCCAATTCACTCTTAGGATCACATCAAATGACCCTAGTGGTTATATATATATATATATATATATATATATATATATATATCCAAAACCATGGTGAATTCTAGCAACTAGATTTCAGCTTATACATAACATTTATCAACCTTGACCTTGGACTCATTACCATACTATAATTACCATGCATTTTCCATAAATACAACTTTAATATATAATTTACTCGACATTTTAGGATAATTAGAGCATCCAATAGCTCAAATATCAATTAAAATAGTAATTGGATGGCCAGATAGAGTACATGATACTTTGATGGGAGAGGCTTGAAATTTAGCTTGCTAATTATCCACCGTTGCATGGATACATTTTTGGAAGGTTCCCTATTGTGAAAAAGAGGTTTTATTCTTGATTTTCCATCTATCTTCCACTGAGGACAAACTTTGGCATAATGATCTCCTCTATAATAAAACATTCTCCTCATGGTCCTTTCCTCTCAACCTAATTTGAACCCTTAAATCATTCTATAAAATTTCCTCCTAGTTTCCTATTTGTAAAAGTATTACCAAATTTCTTATTCTGATTGTTAAAGTACTTATTGGAATTACCATTCCATTTCCAATTCTTCTTCTTGAAGGTTGTCTTGAAACTACCAAACTTCTTAAACTTCTCTTTGACATCTATTACTATTTCATAGCCTTTTTAAAAACCTAATCCATGATGGATGGTCCATGAACATATATGTTTCACACCCAATTTTGGGTTTTAGGTCCATAATGAATTTATTGATTTAGAAACACTCATCTTTCTAATATTGCAAAAATATATTTCAAGAGCTTAGTAAACTACTACCAATTATTGTTCACTAACAAATCTCCTTGCCTCAAGTTTTGAAAATCTATCAAATTTTAGTTGCAATAGAGTTGAGATAACCACCATACTCTAAAAAGAGTCATAAATTACTCTGATGTGATGGTAATAAAATCTAGATTCATCTCAAGCTTCTTGTTAGCTGACCAAGTTGTTGATTCCCCAGCTAATTGGTAATATCCCCACAAAACTTTAGTTACCTTAGATTAATTTTTAATCTCAAAATAATTTTCCATATTTGTGAGCCAATATTCATTTCCATCACCCAAAACTATGCCATCAAATTTGGGTGGATTTAAATTCTTCATGTCCCATGCTAGTTTTGCAACTATTCAAGCTATAGTAATTTATTGCACTTCCCTGTGCCCTTACTTTCGAGGAAATTCCTATTTAGTAGGGTGTTATTTAGGTACCTCTTATTCAATTTCCTCTTATGGACCATGAACTTCTCATTCTATATCTTCTATTTGGTATCTAGTCTTATTCATAATAGTGAGAATCTGATTAAGTTTCACAACTTACTTTGTTTCTAGATGATTGGGATTAGCTTGAGGGTTTTCATTAGAAGGCCCCTCACCAACTGATCTACATTAAACCATTCTCATTTAAGGATGTTACAAGAATAAAATTTACATTATTTGACTCATTAGGTCCAAAATATAAGCCTTAACCTCTGATACCACAATGTTAGACTCCACTAGGCTAACCCATATTGACACTTTTTTTTTGTAATTATAATTAAGATTATTTATAGTTAACCATTTATTAATTGAAAACTAAAGGGATATAAATCAACATATTCTATATTCACATCAGCCCCCTAGATAAATCAAATCCATTAGTTACTCAATAAATAAACTAGTTAATAAGCTGAAAAACTATCCATTAGGTACAATAAAATGAGATAAGTACCACAACTACTGATATAGTCCATAAATTAGTCATAAATGTGTTTACATCCATTACTATTTTTATTTTTAGAATAATATACAAATTACATAGCTACTATTATGTGGAATATCCCTCAAATAATAAGGTATAAATGCATTACAATGCCAAATATATAAATAATGAGTACAATAGTACAATATGAGCTACACAAAATAGCTCCATGATCTATAACATAGCCTAAGTATAGTTATATCTTGTTGAATCATTTGATAGAGGGAGAACATCATCTAAGTGATTTAAATTCAACCACAGACCAAATATCTCTTGTACATCTCCCTTATGGGAGTGGCTCTACCCTTCTCAAAGGGGCAGATAAAAACAGTGTGGATATCAAAAAATAATCAGAACCCATGTGTGTACTAAAACTATTACATACAACAATAAAATATACCATATAATACATTCCTATATTTAAATGATATCAAAAAATACATATAAAATATAAGTACAATGAAATGACAATGTCTCAACTTTAACATTACTTTGGCCAAAGTTTTCATTATAGAGTTTTAGATTTAACAATTTGAGTCATTTTCACTCACACAAAACTCTATGCTACTGAATCATGACATAATGATATCAGGTGGTACACATATGAGTTACCCATTGGCATACTCATATATGTATCTCCTATTATCCTATATATAATTTACACAAAGATTCAAAAGTGGGACAATACAATACCATGCAATGATAAATGATGTAAATAAACATCAATCATAAATCCAACTGGTTCAATCACTTAACATTTATAATGGTACTCAAATTATCTATTCATTATATTTCATTCAATATATTTTCATTGGATATAACATGAATAAAGATCTAATATATCTTTTCAACACCATAAATACCCAATTTAATACATAATCAATAGAAGATTCTAGGAATCTCAAGTAAGCATCATCAAAATAATGCACTATATCTACCCTTTATATCATTTTTCCTTATTTATAACATTAAACTCTAGAATAGAAACAAACTATAATAGTTCTAAATGATATTTAAATTTCATTCCTCTAATGAACATCTATTTTATAGGTCTGTCCTATATACATTTGATACCAATCAACAACTTGAAATTATCTCTTTTTTATTTGTTGATAAATGATACATATAGTATTCCATATAAACTCACAACTAGATAATTGTGACTCATAGAAATGACATGGTGCCTAAGTTTTAACATGTAGATACTAATTTTATTAATCAAGTTTCTTATGCAACTAATAGATATTCTATATTATCAACTCAAAAATAAAAGCAACTCAATACTTCTTTATAATTTAAACTTATGAATTTGAATTTTATCTTTTCCATATAAATATACCCATGCAGATATTATTCAACATACGTTCAAATTGACACTCCCAGGTTTCTACATATAGATTATTATTTATTTTGAAAATATTACTACTAAATTTTAATCCTTTAAGTGTATACCACTAAATATTTAAATATTCATGCCCATGCCTCAAATTTACAAAGGAGTCCTTATTAAAAACACATAGCTATAAACCTGTATTTATATACAAAAATAATTTTGTATTGTAATTGTGTTCAAATAAATTTATTATCTTTATCATAATATCTTTCAAATCAACCAGATCACTCAAGATAATAGTTGAGGATATCATAAAAAATATTTATAAAACTTTAAGTTCATTACTTCATGTACAACTATATTATTATTCAAAACTTATGTATGACTTATATATGTGAGTATAAGGATTGATACTATTATAGGTCAGGTGACTTTTCATAGGTGAGCTAGGGTCTTCATAAAAATATAGATACCAAGCCCTACCATCTACAACGCATTCATGATTTTAGTCTTGGTTACAACATGGATAAATCAAATGTATTTATATATAAATATACCTTTACAAGACACACACACACACACACACTACTAGGGAAGGATATTTAAATTTGGCACAAGTCCTCAAGACACAAACAAGTTTCTCTCTCTCTCTCTCTCTTATTATTTCCTTTAGTATATTTCAATAAAATACTTTCCCTTAGATAATCGATACATGTATATAAAGATAACATATATAGTAAAAACCCAAATATGGAAATAGTATTTTTTTTTAAGACAACTGATTTTCAACCTCTAGTTATTCAAAACACAATAAATCAATTTCCTAAGTTATAAATCAAAATCACAATGTGATCAACCAACAAGATGCATAACAAAATAAACTAGATTGACACACTTATGTTTCTAACATGTATAATGCAGTGAGGAGTATAATTTCATAAAAATTTTTTTTCACACATGTAAGTTATGACTAACAATGATATCAAGGCAAACAAGGTTTATAACAAATAATGAAAACATCATTTATTTCATTCCAAAAAAATTATAGTGGTGTGTGCGTAGGTCCTTGGAGCTATTTTTATCAATACCCATTGTTGATATTCGCACTCCCTCTTTGATAATATTCTCCCTTGGAACTAACTGCAAGGGCAGAATAGTCCTACATCCACCTCATCAAACAAATTGGTAGTTAGCCTAAATCATGATAACAACCAACATATATCCATAATGAACTACTAAAGGAAAGTAATCTATAAAAATCATGATCACATGTGAAACAAAATATATGAAACAACTATTTATCTAGATATTGATCATGAAAATAGGTAATATATTTATCAACTAAATAACATATGCAAATCTAACTCAAAAATAAATAATAAATCTACTAATCATTAACCACATAATCCACTAACTAATGATTTAAGTAATCCATAGGGAAACTAGATGTGACAATAAACACATATTAATGATATGTAATTGTCTATGTAAGATGGAAGTTATGTTTTATGTATAGTCTAAGTTACATGTAGTATGTGTCATATGAATGTTAGGGTTGTACTAAATGACAAGTAGTTAGGCACAATGAGATGGAAAATGTAAGCCTTTTATAAATGGTAAGGTCATAAACTGAAGGGTTGAGCCATGATTGGTACTTATCAAGTGTACAAGACTATTATGTCATATAAAATCATATTTTAGTATCTAAAAATATATAGTTTTGATCTTATAAGTTTGAATGATAATACGACTAAGAGATCAAGAGTCACTTTAGTAATGAATAGTTGATTTATCTTGCATGGAATAAATAAGAAAATGGATAATTGGACTCAAGAGGTTCACAAGAAGAGACAAAAATATTGGCATGATTGTAACCTATGATCAAATAAATATCAATCAGAGCTAAGAGTTATATTATATGATAGTAGATTTAGAGTGCACCTAGGGAAATTATATATAAGATGGAAAGGTCCATATGTCATTCATGAAGTGTCATAATAAGGAAAATGTTGATGACTAAATGTGTACCACCAAGTCAACACATAATGTTTAAGAAACACTTCTCATTTTTAGATTCAAAGAATCCATTGCATGAGTTGCATATTGTGATAATCCTACTATATTTTTTGGAATAGAGGCATAACAAATGAACTATTTCACAAATTTATATTAATTGGTGGTTAGGAGCCACTGTGGCCTATAGCTAATCTTTGATTTTGGATATAATCTATGTCATTTAAAGTGAATTTTTATTAAAACTAAGTCTAAAGATAAACTAAGATGAATATTCACATTTAAATTGATCTAAAGTGAATTGATAAAAAGGAACAAAAGGAAGGGTAGGGCAAAAAAGAGAAGTGTTATTGGTCTTTATTTCAAACATTATGACAAAGTTCAAATTTAATTTGAACATGAATTTAACTAATGTACAACATGAATTAGAATAAGCTCAAATCTTATCATACATCATGTAGACATCTAAAGAAGGTATGAAAAGATGCAAATAAGAACAAGATTTAATTTAAGAATTTTACCCCTGTAAGCAAACAACATTAGCCCAAATGCAAGAGGAGAAAATAAAGTGAAGTAACCATAAGAACTTTCAAATAATATAGCATTGGCACAAATTAGCAACTCTATATTAGAAGGTTCACATTTAGAATTTATAAGATCTATTCAAATTTGAAGATGAGAGCAAACAATTGAGAGAGAAACCATGATAATAATTCATATAAGCAAAATGGACAAACTTTATAGAACTCCTTGCTTATATTGATTTGCTTAAAAGTCATAAATAGTTTTGGCTCCAAAAATTCTCTCACTTTTTACAATTGGTAATACCTATTTATATAGATCATTCATGAGGTGTGTCAGTCAATAGTGTCAAATTAGATTTCTACATGTGTCTAAGATAACTATCCTTCTACTATATTATAAAACAAATGACCTTTTCTAATATACTGACCTATATGCAATTCATTTCATAAATGCACATGCCCTTACAAAGGAATATTCCTTTTCAAAAATATACAATGCTAGTCATAAAAGAATATTTCTAGTCCAACTAATTTTGGGACCCTTTTGTTGATGTAGTCCTTTGCCTTCCCTATAAGATATTCATTCTATGATGTTATCCATTGATTAGATGAAGGTCAATAATGGGTATCATGAACAAATCCTTTTCTTGATATTTTAGGTTACTGAGATCTTTCCCAACTCTTTCCAAGGCTTGCTTGATGCTCCTAACATATCCTATCTTCCTGATATTTGAGGTTCTTGGAAATGTCCTTCATCTTCTTGGACTAACTACTTAGGGCTTTGATTTTTCCCACCAATATATTCATAACCATATTTACGTTGGATAAATTGACTATCCTAACTTTATGGACTTGATTCTTATTCAAGGATTTGATCAAACCTTTCACTTGATGGCTTGAAGCTTTCCATTAGTCAATTTGGCCTATAGCCATGAAATTTTGCTCACTTATTACATTTTGTTTGACTTATATAGCTTGAATCTATCTGATTGAAAATATGGTAGTCTCTTCTAAATTTTTCTCTATTAAAAGATGCCCTTGATCATTATAGTAGAGCTTCCTTACAAACATGTTCTTCTCTTGTGATAGGCTACTAGGGTTGAAATATGTATCCTTAAAAACCTTCCCCTATACATCTGAGGTCAAATAAAGTTTTATATCTTCTCTTAAAACTCCTTTACGAGCTCCATGGCTATGAATTTATCTAAGATTTTCACTAGTGGTATGTACTTTAGTTTTGGATTGAACTCTTCTTTCATAGATGATAATTCAACTCTCTTAGGCTTGATTGTGATCAATACAAGGTCAAATTAGGGCTTTTGTTCATGTTAGGGCTCTCCTAAAGGTTTTTATAGTGCTTTAATGGCATAAGATATTTTAAAATTATGTGAAATTTGATCCCAATTGGGTTACATACTATAAAATTCTCCACTTGGCATATTATACTTATATGGTTCTAATGTGGCATCACTATGGCATCCATGTGGAATATTTGAGGCACTTTGCTTATTGATATTTAAAAAGTGACCATTGCCTTTTTAAAAATTCTTGTTTGATTTCACATCATTGGATTATCTTTCCATAAATAAGTGTGGACAATCGATTTTGATCTAAGAACTTAAATGCCATTGGTCACTTGCTACATTCCCTATGGTTATGACACTTGTCACTTCCATATTTGCCTTGATCTTTTTTGAAATGTCAACATTGATTTCACACCATTGATCTTGATTACATGGATCCATCACACTCCATCAATATTGATCCACTTAATTATGCTATCTACTATATGAACTGTTGATTAGAATATGTATACTCATCTATGTACCATTGATATTTGAAAGATTCTCAAGCATTAATATGTGGCCCACAACTATGTCACATGTCATCTCTACATTCATCTTTAAGATTATTGAATTTTTAATGTTTGTTGTCCACTGTCTAATCATCTTCATCTAAGAAAATGTGAACTATTAGATCTTGATCTGCAAGGTCAAATACTATTGGTTGCCCAATTTTATTTCACTAAATTTGTGATACTTGTCACTTTCTCACTTGTCCCTAGGTTCTATTGAAGTTTTGACTTAGTACGTGTCATTAGATCAATATTACCTGAGAAAATGCATACTGTTAATCTTTGAAAGATGCTTAGGCTTTAGCTTAAGGCCAAGGCTTTGTATTTAATCTCACACCATTGGATATTGATCTTCTAAGCAAATGAAAACCATTGATCATGCACATGAAGATTATATTTAAGTCAGGCTCAAGAACATAAAGAACTTAGCATAAATTTTTTTGACTATGGTTTAATTTCATGTCTAATAAACATGAGTAAGGCCTTAGGCTAAACATTTTAAGCTAAGCTTTGAGACATAATAAATGGGACCTCATGATTAATAAAAGACATAACATAGTTTTAGTCTAAGGTTTATTGTATTAATAAATACAACAAACTTAAGGCTCTTAGGCTAAGTCTATGGTAAAAAGGACCCTTCATTTAGTTAGATCATGTAGAAATAAAAGGGACCAAGGGGGTTTGGTAAAATAAAAATACCAAGCATAAAAATATTTTAGACTAAGCTTTGGTTGTGTTAATGAACACGACTAAACCTTAGGATAAAAATTAAACTAAGCCCATGGCATGATTTTTGTTCTTACGTAAATTGCTCCCATGCAAATTTGAATTTGATTCAAGATGATCTAAGCTAGGGTAATTTGAATAAGGGTTTAAATATTCTCAATCATGAATTTAATTTGATCCTTGATAGATCAAAGGGTAGTTAAAGGCCCCAATTAGTATAAAAGCCATGAAACCCAGGCATTGCCCATTCCAAATAGACTCCATTGGATCTCTAACTTGAAACATAAAGATCTAATGTTAGTAATTTTAAGCAAGATTAAATAATAATTATCAACAAAAATGTCAACCAAATCAAGGGTCAATGATCTTCAAATGAGAATAACATGAAAACATGATAATAGTACTCTGAACATGTGAATTTTCAATTTTAAGGTACATTTTTGCACAATATGAAACAAGGCCCCCCGTTTTTAAAAAATGGGGCTATTTTGACCTCAACAAATGGAAAATTTTGGGGGAAACATAGTAATATGTTAGAACTCAGAGACTGTGGTTCAGACTAATAACTAGTTTATTCATTCCGTTTTATCAAGTACCATTGGGATCAATTCATGATTGAAACAAGTCTTGCATATGTAAAATTAGGGTAAAAAATTAATACTTAGTCATGATATGTGTATGATTTGATTCCACTTATTATTTACCATGGGATTTGGGGAAACAACTTCCAGATTTCATGTCTTTGATCATTAACACTAACTTTCAACATGTTTGGATATTCATTAAGAACCATGTTTTAGCTCAAGGAAGGCTTGGGCATTGCTCTACTACCAGCCAAGCATCCATATCCTTAACAAAGATGCCTTTCGCTCCACTCTAGGTCTTGCTTCACTTCCATCCAAGTGTTCATATCCCCGATGAATGTTACCAAAAACACCTATGCTTATAAATCTCTTTGATTTTGTAATAAGCTCTTTTTGTTTTAGATCATTTTGACTTTCTAGCAAAGGTTGGAAGCCAAGTTAGCTGGGTTTAGGGATTTGGTAAAGTGTGTGATTTTTAAACAATCATCCTTGGTTATAGCCTTATCTTAGGCAATAATTTTTATTAAGTGAAAACATGATTGTATCCTAATAATTCAATATTTCACCTTACATGTGCAATCCTTCTTAAAACCAAGCTTAGATTAGAACAATGCTCAAAATCCCAAGGAATAATTATCCTAACCATCAATATTTACTAGTTTTTACAGACTATAACATTAAGTTCATATTATAGTAATCCATGATCAATCAATGTTGGGAGAACATACTTGCATTCTTGAACTATGGAGTTCCTTTTGAGCATCTAAATGTATTTTGAGCTGAGGACCATCTTGAAAAAGACTTATTTAAAAGCAAGGAACAAAGAATAAAAAATAAACACTCTAAAGAAACAAATAATAAGCAAATAAATATATAAAAACACTTGTACAAACAAGGGAAAAGAAGGAAAGAAAAATAAGGAAACTATTATAACCTACCTACACCATCTCTAACTAGTCTTATAGTTCATTCCATAAATTCTCCAGGTGGCGCAACTAAGAAATAATGCTTGAGGTATTGCCCATTGGTTAGCAATGTGATCTCTGCTCCTTATAAATCTTTTATTTTGAAGATGTTATCTCTTAGGGTCTCAATAATTTGATATGGACTAATCCACAAAGGTGTGAATTTTCTATGTTTTCCCTTTGGTTCTGAGGCCTTGTCCCAAAGAAGAACCAGGTCTCCTTTTCTAAACACCTTTACCTTTGAACATTTTTCAAATTACCTCTTGAATATGGTTTGGTGTCTACTATAGTTGTCAAAACCCTCATCTCTTGCATCTTCCATATGTATGATGTCAAGTAGCCTTGAAATTGCAAACTTTTGGTCCTCCTCCATGTACTCTTGCATGAACCTGTATGTTGGCAGCTTGAGTGTGATGGGAAATATAGGTTTTTGACCATATACTAGAAAGAATGGTGATGCTTTAAGAGCTTGCTTGATTCTAGTTCTATCTACCCAAAGGACATACTTAAGTAGCTTGTGACATGTTCTTGGTTTATCATCTACATACTTATTTATGGCTTTCATTAAGTTCTTATTTGTTGATTTTGACACTCCATTACCTTGAGGATAATGGTTTGATGAGAAATTGAGGATAACATTTTTTTTCATATGCCCACTCACTCATCTTAATGGATACAAAGGTAGATCCATTATCATAGACTAGAGATACATGTGTTCAAAACCTTGCGTATATGTTCTCTTCTAAAAAATTGATCACTTCTTTAGTCTTATACTGCTTGGTTGCCACTACCTTAGTACATATTGTGTAGTATTTAGTAGTAGTCAAAACATACTTATGTCCATATAATGAATTGGGGTTAATGACCCCAAATAAATCTAGTCCCCATTGGGAAAAGGGTTTATCAATCATTATTGGCTTTAGTGGCATGGTTGCCTTGGGATATTTAGTATTGAAGATTTGGAATGAATGACACTCTTTCACATGATTGTGAACATTCTTGAAGATAGTAGGCCAATAATAAATATCTCTAAGGATATTATGGGTTGTAGTCCTTTCATATGGATGGGCACTTCTGAGCTTTTCATGGAAAGTGTTAAAGATATTAGCTGTCTCTTCCTTGGACACACATCTTAGGTAGATGCCTTCAAACTTATTCCTATACAACACTCCATATTTGATCAAGAAATGGGTTGATTTGAGCCTTAAATATCTATTTTTATCTATACTTAACCCTTTAGGATAATATCCATTGATTAGAAAATGAACAATAGGATCATACCAATCATTAAGCTAATTTTTTTGTTGTTCTACTTGCATGACACTTAGTTTTGGATTAGTATTGACAATCAATTAAATTAGACCTTGGCATCTTACCAAATTTGTATTCTTCATATCTATATCATATTCTTGGAGAATAGATATCCATTTACCTCTCCTTTCTCCAAGTTCACATTGAAAAAGCATGAGCTTAGTGGTAGGGTCTAGTAGTATTGCACGTACCTTATTTCTAAGGATATAATGCCTAAATTTCTTCACTACCTTGACTAGAGTACATGATTTTTTTTAATAAAAGAATAATTTAATTCTATATTTTTAAAATTATTACTCATGAAATAAATATGATGATCATATCCATCAATCTTCTAAGTTAGGACAACTGTAATTGTATGGTTCAAAGCAAAAGAGTAAAGATAGAAGTCTTTAGTGAAGTCTAGACTTATCAACATAGGGGCTTGTCCAATTGCTTCTTTGATTTCATTGAAGGATTTCTTGGTCTCCTCATTCCAAGTGATCTTAGCATCTTTATTTAACATGTCATTCAAAGGTCTCACTATTTATTCAAAACTAGAAATAAACTTCCTCACAAAGTTGATTTTACCAAAGAAAGACTTTAGTTCCTTCCTATTATTAAGAGGTTATATCTTTGATATTATATTTAATATATCTTAGTCTATAGAGATCCCTCCCTTAGTTATAACATGCCCCAATAATTTTCCCTCAGTTACACAAAAAATGCTCTTCTTTGGGTTGAGAGAAATTCCATACCTTTTACACCTTTCAAATACTTATTGTAAGTGCATGATGTGATATTACTTGTTATTTGAAAATATAGTTAGGTCATCCATATAAATAATAATACACTTACCTATAAGGCCTTAGAATTCATGATCCATTGCTCTTTGGAAGTTTACACCTAGATTTATCAATCCAAAGGGCATTTTCTTGTAGGCAAAAGTGCCCCACTTAGTAGTAAAAGAAGTCTTCATCCTATCTTCTTTATTTAATAGCACCTAATTATACCCTAAAAATACATCAAGAAAATACATCATAGTAAAACCAAAAACAATTTGGATTACTTGGCCAAGAGAAGGTAGAGGGTATTTATCCTTTTTAGATGCTCTATTCAGATTTCTAAAATCAATACACAATCTAATTTCACCATTTTTCTTCCTGACTGGTACTAGGTTAGTTACCCAAGTGGAATGTCTAATGGGAAACACTATCTTATTATCTAGTAACTTATTGACCTCTTTGTATATTATTGGTTCTAGGATAGGGTTGACTGGCCTTTTATTTTTGCCTTAATGGCTTGTAGGCTTCTTTTAGAGGTATGGTGTGGGTTATGACCTTAGGATCAAAGATATTTAAGTCATCATAAGAACATGTTATTACATCCTTATACTTGGTCAATAAATCTTTAGCTCTCTTGGTTTCAATACTTGTGTAGGCTATGCCAACGTTCACAAGTTGAGGTTGGCCTTGGGAACCTAGGTCCATTAAATTTTAGTCCTTCCCATCTACTTTGGGAATCTTGGTAGTCTTAGCTAGTTTTTTAGAATCAAACAACCTCTCTAAGGTTGTAATCCCTTTGGGGATCTTATTGTCACTCAAATTAATGACCTTGTCATCAAGTTTGCCTTTAAATTTGTCATCATCAAGGACATTTTCACTAGTTTTATCAATGATGTGAGCCTCAAACACTCCTAAGATAGTCATGAAGTCTATGATATTTTGGTCATAAATGAATACTTACAAATGGTTGACATTATTTGGCACTGAGGGACATGGGATTAATTCAATGGTAAGGCTTTGTAACTTGGAACTTTGATTGGGCATAAGGTTGGTTGCAGCTAAAGCAAGTTCATCAAAAACTTTATTTTCTTCCCTATGAATTGACATAATGTTGAAAGCATCAAAACATTCAATTAAGTCCCATACTCTAAAATTATAATTATTAAGATAGGATAACTTACATTGATATTTACTTTTGACCTGATTAACTACTAGTTCAGAATCACCAAAAACTAATAGTTTTTTGACCTTATATTTGATTGAAAAATTTAACCCAAGAATAAGTGCTCCATACTCAACCAAATTATTGGTGCATGTAAATTGAATTCTATAGGATGTATTGTGTTCCTTCTCAATGAGATTGATTAATACCACTTAGAACCAGATTTACATCTAACACCATCAAAATATAGCTTCCATAATATAGGCATAGCATGAGAAGTTTTAGATTTACATACCTTTGTGGTGTCAAGAGTGTAAACACCTAGATCGAAGTTAACCATGTTGACCCTCTCATTGGTTTCATTGTACTCAATGATCATATGCTTCATTTTAGGTTCTATTTCTATCCTGATCTAATTTATAACTCCTTTCTAGGGTAACCACATGTGTGAATAGGTAGTAGACATGTAACCATTTAGAGATTTGGTCTAGTCCCTACTTAAAAACATTTCATAAGCATCAATGATGTCTACCACTTAGATGTCAATGAATTTTTGGATTCTTGGTTCAGAAGCAATCTGCATGTGAACATTCGATAATTTACCAATCAATTTAACTCTTAATTTATCTAATTGAGTCACAACCCTATCAAATTTAATTAGAGTTAAACCTAATTATTCAGAATACCCTTAGGCATGATGTTTGTAGATACACCTAAATCTACCAAGTAATTGTGCAAATTCTTACCAAAGATCTTGATTGTGAGTAGGAAAGGTAGAATGTCTACCTTATTTTTGTGAATTACAATGTTAACATGTGTAACCTTTTGAGACTTACTAGGCTTCTTAGATAAGTATTCCAACAATAGATCCCTTTGTTATATGTTTTGAGTTAACTCATACAAGGTAATGTTAGATTTGATCTTTTTCATGCTATATTATATCCAATCCTATTGAAAGAATTAGATGTATCAACATTAGGTTTAGAGGTACTTCCCTTAAAATGATCTTGATTATTGTCTAATGTATTATCAAGAGGAGTGCTAAAATTATTTGGTGCAGTTGATCTAGTCAAAGGTCACCTTTTCTCCCTATTCCTCAGAGGATAGTCTTCTTTAGATATTACTGAAAAGCATGGATCTCTTCAAGAATATCTTCAGGCTCATTCTCTTCTTGGAATGGAAACTCAAATATTTCCACCATGAGATTTAAATCAATATATTTGGATTCCCTTGAAGAAATTGAGGTACATACACATTGTATTAATTAGGGATAACTTCAAAAGTGTCTAACTCTTCTTAAAAAGCTTCAAAAACATTACAAAATTCTATACAATCTAATTCACCATGTTTTGAAGTACAATGCACTCTAAAATAATTAGGAAAAGCTACATCATCAAGATTTATATCAAGCACATTCATATTATAAGATGAATCATTGTTGTGGCTATTTTTTTTGTTATTTGGGAATCTATTTGAAGGCCTCTTAAACCTTTGGAAAGAGAAGTTCTTATTATAGATTTCTACAATATTGCTAACTTTATTTTGTAACTAAATGAAATTAGTGCTCAGCTTTTGAACCATCTTCAATATATAATCATTCTCATTCTTGGCTGACTTAGAATTATGAACTTAGGTGTTGTTACTAGCTTTAGGCATCAAATCTCTTTGGTATTATAGATGAGATCCATTGGCAGAGTTGTTTAAGAATCCCATGTTCTAACTAGGATGTGCATGGTTCAAAGTCAATCAGTTCATAACTAGAAGCTAATTTAAAGTTGGTATATTTTGATTGGCATTGGGGATGACATTATAAATAGGCAAATTTAGATTAATGTTAGGCACACTATATTCCATTTGGCCATGGGGTTGTATCTGATCATTAATGATCACAACTTTAGCATAAGCTAAGGCTAATGTATTAATGCCCTGAGTCGATATTTTTAGAAACAAAAAGTCATGGGATCTAAGGCATCCTTGTAGATCTCTAAGGCTAAATTCTCATCAGGTCTATAAGGAGCTATGGTTCTATTGAACATTTTCTAGAATCTAGTATTAAAGGCTCTTATGGGCTCATTTGAGTCTTTCTTAACTGTGGTAAACTATTGGTACATGACACATGGATTAATAATTTTTCCAAACTGATCAATGAAGTAATTATTAAAATCATTCTAGATAGCTATGTAGTTTTCAGGAAGGTTAAAGAACTATTCATATGCAACATCTTTGAAAGTAAATGGGAACAATCTACATGCCACATCTTTATGAACAACATTCAAAAGTATTAAAGTAGATTTGAAGGATTTAATGTGTTTTTCAATAGTTATGACACCATTAGGACTGAAAGTGGGTAAATAATTTTTAGTATTATGAGGAAGGTCATGTACCACACTTGGAACATTGATCGAAGAACCACCTTGCCACACCATACCTTGACAGGGATTAAACATAAGAGCACCTTGAATTGGTGAAGTTGGTTGAGACTTTGAAAGTCTACACTTACATTTATCTCACCTAGCTATTCTATGGACTTCAAATGAGAGAAGGGGAACCCTTGTCTCTGAATGTGACCTAGCCCTTATCCTTGGCAATTCTAGCTTGAGAGCTTTGAACCCTATTTAAAATATAATGTTTAAGTTTTACCTTTGTAAAGAATGATGATTAGATTGGCACATTAAGAAAATTTTGCACAAATATGTATAAAGAATGGCAAAGGACATCAATATTTAACTAAATTAGTTTCTCAAATATGTGTCCAAACATGTAAATTTGAATGATATTTACATGTTTCAAGCTCAAATAAACTCAAATTTGTAGAGATCTAATCAAGATTTGAAAAAAAGCTATTACTAACCTCAAATGCTTTGGATTCATAGACCTTAAGCTATCTTTACCATAATTAAACATCAAACTTCAAAGAACATATATCTTTGTCTAAATAATCATAAAGATTGGTTTAAAACCATTAAGATCAATGATCTTTACACAAGTATGCTAAAAGAAACACAAATATGCAAATAACACATCAATATTTGAACATAGTTTACCAAAATTACCAAAAATGCTATAAAATTTTAAAGATTTAACTCAAGCCCTCCTAGTGCCAAAATTTGTGGATGACTCAATGTGTACCACTAGGTCAACATATAGTGTTTAAGAAACACTTCTCATTTTTGGATTCAAAGAATCCATTACATGAGTTGCATGTTATGATAATCCTGCTATCTTTGGTGGAATAGAAGTAGAAAAAATGAACCGTTTGACAAATTTGTATTAATTGGTGGTTGGGAGCCATCATGGCATATAGTTTATCTTTGATTGTGGAGATAATATATGCTGTTTAAAGTGAATTGTGCTTAAAACTAAGTCTAAATCTAAACTAAGAAGAATATTCACAATGGAACTGATCTAAAGTGAATTGATAAAAAGGAGCAAAAAGAAGGGTAGGGTTGAAAAGAGAAGTGTTATTGATCTTTATTTCAAACATCATGATAAAGTTCAAATTTCATCTAAACATGCATTTAACCAATGTGCAACATGAAGTAGCATAATCTCAAATCCTATCACACACTAGGTAGACATCTAAGGTATGAAAAGATGTAAATAAGAAAAAGATTTACTTTAATAATTTTACCCTTGTAAGCAAAAAACATTAGCCCAGATGCAAGAGGAGTAAAGAAAGTGAAGTAAACCTAAGAAATTTCAACTAATCTAGCATTGGCATAAATTAACAACTCTACATTAGAAGCCGCACATTTAAAATTCATAAAAACCATTCAAATTTGAAGATGAGACCAGATAATTGAGAGAGAAACCATGATATAAATTCACATTAATAAAATGGATAAACTTTACAGAACTCCTTGATTATATTGATTTGATCAAAAGTCAAAAATAGTTTTGGCTCCAAAAACTCTCCCTTTTTACAATTGGAAATACCTCTTTATATAGATCATTCATGAGGTGTGCCGGTCAATAGTGTCAAATTAAATTTGTACATGTGTCTAGTATAGCTATCCTTTATATTATATTCTAGAATAAATGACTTTTTATAATATACTGACCTATAGGAAATGTGTTTCACAAAGGCACATGCCCTTACAAAGGAATATTCTTTTTCAAAAATATATAATTCTAGTCATAAAAGAATATTTATAGTCCAATTAATTTTGGAACCCTTTTGCTAATGCAGTCATCTACCTTCCCTATAAGATCTTCATTCTATGATGTTGTCCATTGATTAATTGAAGGTCAATAATGGGTCTCATAAACAACTCCTTTTCTTGATCCCTTAAGTTACTAAGATCTTTCCCAACTCTTTCTAAGGATTTCTTGATGGTCTTAACATCTCCTATCTTCCTTATATTTGGGGTTCTTGGAAATGCTCTTCATCTGAATGGACCAACTACTCAAGGCTTTGTTTTATCCACCAATATAGTCACAACCATATTTACATGGGCTAGGTTGAATATCCTAAATTTAGGGACTTGATTATTTTTCAAGACTTTGATCAAACCTTTCACTTGATGGATTGAAGCCTACCATTAGTTAACTTGGCCTGTAGACATGGAATTTTGCTCACTTATTGCCTCTTATTTGACTTATATATCTTGAATCTATTTGATTGACAAGATGGTAGTCTCTTCTAAATTTTGCTCTATTATAAGATGCCCTTGATCATTGTAGTAGAGCCTCCTTACAAATATTTTCTTCTCTTGTGCTGGGATGCTGGGGTCAAACTATGTATCCTTAAAACCCTTCCTCTCTACATCTGAGGTCAAATAAACTTCTATATCTTCTCTTGAAACTCCTTTGCAAGTTGCCATGGCCATGAATTTGTCCAAATTGCTCACTAGTGTTCTATACTTTGGTTCTAGATCTAACTCTTCTTGCACAAATGATAATTTAACTCTCTTAGGCCTAATTATGATTAATACAGGGTCAAATTAGGGCTTTTGTGCATGCTAAGGCTCTTTTTAAGGTTTTATAATGCTTTAATAGTGGTAACTATTTTCAACTTATGCGAGATTTAATCCTAATTGGGTTGCATACTTATACCTTTACATTTATTAGGTCTGAAAAATTATCCACTTTGCATATCATACTTATGTGGCATCACCATGGCATCCCTATGGATTTTTTGTAGCACTTTGCTTATTGATAATTAAAAAGTGATTGTTGCCTTTTTAAAAATTCCTACTTGATTTCATACCATTGGATCAACCTTGAATAGATCAACATAGACCATCGATCTTGATCTGAGAACTCAAATACCATTGGATGCTTACTATGTTCCTCATGGTTATGACACTTGTCACTTTTGCATTCAACCTGAGATTTGTTGAAATGTCAATGTTGATTTTGCACTATTGATATTGATTTTACAGATCAATCATACTTCATCCATATTGATCTACTTAATTATGCCATCTATTCCATGGACCATTGATCAAAATGTGTATGCTCATCTACACACCATCATTATTTGAAATATGATCAAGCCTTAATTTGTGGCCTACAGCTATGCCACATGTCATTTCCATGTGTGTTTTTGGGATTCTTGAATTTTCAATGTTCACTATGCATCATCTGATCATATTGATCTGAGCAAATGTGGATTTTTGGATCTTAATATGTAAGGTTGAATGTCATTGGTTGATCAATTTTCTTTTATTAAGATTGTGACACTTGTCACTTTCTTGCTTGTCCTTAGGATCCATTAATGTTTTGACTTAGTACGCACCATTAGATCAATATTTCCTAAGAAAATTAATATAATTTATCTTTATAAGATGCTATGGATTTAGCTTAAGACTGGGGATTTGTCTTTAATCTCACACTGTTGGATCTTGATCATTTGAGAAAACATGGACCATTGATCTTATAGATGAAAATGATATTTAAGTCAGGCTCAAGAAGTTAAAGAACTTAACATAAAGTTTTTGGACTATGATTTTATTTCATGTTTAATAAACATGGGTAAGACCTTAGGATAAACATTTTAAGCTAAGTTTTGAGACATAATAAAGGGGACCTCATGAATAATAAAAGACATAACATAGTTTTAATATAAGGTTTATTGTATTAATAAATACAACAAACTTAAGGATTTTAGGCTAAGTCTATGGTAAAAGAGACTCTTCATTAGTTAGACCATGTGGAAATAAAAGAACCAACGGGGCTCAGGAATATAAAGAGATCAAACATAAAAAATTTTAGACTAAGATTTGGTCATGTGAATAAACATGACTAAACCTTATGATAAAAATTAAATTAAGCCCATGGTATGATTTTTGTTCCCATGTAAATTGCTCCTATGCAAATTTAAATTTGATTCAAGAGGATTTAAGCTAGGGTAGTTTGAATAAGGGTTTCAAGATGCTCAATCATGAATTTAATTTGACCCTTGACAAACCAAAGGCTAGTAAAAGGCCTAAATTGGTATAAAAACTATGAAACACATGCATTGCCTATTCCAAATGGACTCTATTGGAGATGTAACCTAAAACATGAAGATCTAATATTAAAAAGTTTAGGCAAGATTAAATTAAAATTATGAACAAAAATGTCAACCAAATTAGGTGTGAATGATCTTCAAATGAGAATAACATGAAAACATGCTAATGGTGCTCTAAACAAGTGAATTTTCAATTTTAAGGTACAAATTTGCAAATTTTGAAACAAGGGTCCCCATTTTTTAGAAATGGGGGTATGTTGACCTCAATATAACCATAATTATTAGAGATCTTCAAAGAACCATTTTAATAGGAAGGGTAAATATTTGTAGTTTAAATCCCTACCACCAATGATCTCAAATCAAAGTATGTAGAGCTAAGAGAGTGTCAAGGTGCATAATGTAGTTTATGATTTTTAATTTAATAATTTATCATGTTTTTTAGGCTTGTATTTGTAGATGTGTGTGTTGTGATTTTTGTATAGCATGGAAATCATGTTGCATTATAATAAAAGTGAAAAATAACAAAGTAATAAAGAATGTGACTAAAGGGAAGATAAATAAGGAAATCTAATGAGGGAAAAGTTGAAGTCTGGGAATCAGATGGAAATAAACAAAGGAGAAATAGGTATAGAAACAATAAATACCAAGACCATTAATTTTTTAACAAAAATAATGTAGTGATGGTATTGATAAAGATAGATATGATGACACAAATTAAGAACCAAAATAATAAAATAATTGAGGAAGAGATGATGGCACATCACATCACCAAATCTAAATAAATAAACTTTTAATACATCACTAAAATCCAAAAGTCACATCAAAATGGCTATTTAATTTTAATGCAAGTAGATGTTGGCATGGAATCTAAATCAAAAATTTAATGTAAAGTTCAAGGAAGATTTGAAGGGTGGGTTTTTATATAATCTACAATATGGTTGGAAAATAACAATTTTAAATACAATAAACAAGAGCCTTTTAGAGATATAGTTATAACCATGTGTTGAGAAAATATTTTTGCCCAAGTAGACATGATTAAAGAGAAGATGACAATGAATCATATTTTAGTTCCAATGTTGGATTCATAAAAATAATAAATGGGCATTGAGTTAGCTCTTAAGAAATATATATAAAATATCTATTTCCATTAGAGTTTATTGACACAACAAACAAGGAGTTGTTTACTCAACCAAAAGTAGGTAGTTTACAACAAGGAATACATGTATTATCTAATAGACTATGAAGATATTACATAAATAGATTAATGTAGTTACTAATATTTATAGAAAAAATGAAATAATGATGAATCTTATGGTCCACTAAAATTAAGGGGTGATTCATCTCTCCAAGGAAGACTTCATTTAAATAAAATACAACATAATGGCATAGACCACTAGATATCCCATGAGAGGGAAATCATTAGTGTCATATAAATCCAAGAGCCTCTTAATTAATTTTGACATTAAGGTAGATTATAAATTCATAATGAGAAGAGTTATACTTGACCATGTTATGGATGCACTTATGTGAGTTTCGAATTCATTCATCATGAGGAGGTATTATAAGATGACCAAATCCACAAATTAATCCACAACAAGCTACATTTATATTGTATATCAAATTATAAGGTTTGGTGAAGACTTTAATAGGAAATTTTTTCTTTCCATAAAGATCATCATGACCATCAATAAGGTGATTTTAGGTTCAACTCAATATTTTTAGTACCTTTTTAGGTATGACTCATCTATTTTACATAATGGCAATCACCAAAGGGCTAAATCACACCAAATGTTAATTACTAGCCAATGAACACCTTCACTATTCTTATATGGATGTTGGATGGATAACACTATGCATCAATGGTAATATTACACTAGTGGTGGATACAAATTCAAGGCTTAATCGCCTTATACTCATGAATTCCTTGGAATGTGATTGAAAAATAGGACTGATCACCATAGTAATAAACATGCAAAATGTAGTACAAATCATGATCCATGAATTAGATAAACCACTAGTAATGCCTATGTATTTATTAATTGAAATCAATGATGTAAAAGTGAAAGTAAAAATAAAAAGGCCTTGGTTGAAAGCTCAATGTAACCACTACAATCAATGTCTCCCAGAGCACAACAAACACTACTACAAACTCAACTAGAAGAATAAGCCCAACCAAATTCATAAACAAAACCATTTTCCCCTCTTTTCAATAAGCTCCAACCAAGTAAAAAACACTAGCTTCCTAAACACCACCACCTACAAAGAGAAACCACAACACAAATCCATGACTCAATGATAGATGAATGCCTACAATTGTAATATAATATGACTTTGAAGCATTGGGAGTAACACCATATGAATTATACAAGTTGCTATTGGAGGATATAAAAAATAATATCTATGATAAATAAGAGAAATAATCAATCTTCTAGAATGTGGTTCACACTTTCAGTGTAACACAACGTCCTTCCTATTACTTTGGTGAAAATTACCCCACCTCCACCATATATAATTATGGATATGGTTTTACAAGAGGTATAAACAAAACATAGAGTGAAAACCATATTCTAGAAAGGATAATTAGACTCCATGGTGTTATCACAAGATTAAGTCATAGGATAATAAATTATGGAAGAGAATACTCTAGATATAAGGTCATGTAAGAAATGTCATTGGAAGAATTCAATGCACATAAATAAATTATTTTTTTAAGGACTCAAAAACTGACCCACAAAATTGTGGGCCTCTCAAGTTATGAATTCCATTTTGCCATCATCAATCAATGTACATGTATATCAAATTCTAAAAACTATAATGATGATGTGTACATGATTGTATTTAGCATCTCATGGTATTCATAGGAATATTTTACCATATCTATTAGTTTAAGTGATTAAAACCAACTTTCAACAATAACTATGATGGTTATATAATTTACCTCTATAATAATCACTTCATCTTGAATAAGATTTTATTAAAATGTATTAACTCTAGTAGAATATGTATATGATACTTATACTATATCACTATAATTTTATAATTATTTTACACGTCAATTTCACATTCAAATCTCCTAATAATATCATTAGAGTTAGTTTACATTGATAGTGATCACTAATATCATTCAAGGCTCATTTGAGTTTTTAATGGTTATTTGTTTTATCCAATTTCACAACTCTTCAGTCTAACTAGGGTGTATGAGTCATTACTAAATATTTATCAAAAAATCCTAGTTCACATGGGATTCCACACCCATCAATTCATTAGATAAATTCAATTAATCATACTTATTATTTAATTTAATGACCAATTAAGAGGAGATAAATAACATTGACAACATGCATCTATATGCACCATTTTACTTCAATAATTATAAAATATATAATGACAACTAGATCTCCTTTAAAATCCACTTGGAGATGGGGAGTACTAAAAACTGTAATTTAATGACACTCATGATGCATTAATACAAGAAAATTAATTCCAAGACTTCACCATTTCCCTCACGATTTAATATCACCAAATGCATAAGAATGATGGCAGGAAATATAGTGGACAATAAGTGAATATCAAAAGAAGTAACACTTTGATGTTACTTAATTGATTAAAAATTATAATATAACCCCAATTAACATAATGAGGCATTTAAATATAGAAGAAAATTCATTTTTCCTTTAGAATAACCTATTTGAGTCTACTCATACAAATGATTAACTCCATCCTAGAAATACAAGAAAGATATTTCAGTCACAATCATACTTTAACACTCCATTTACCACAAAAGAGTTTCAACATGATTTCCAAGAACTAATATAGCCGTTAAAAAAACTTTAATAATTCATAAATGCATTATAACCCAAATTTAGAAGAACATTGAGTCATACACAATTAAATTTTAGTGGATTTCCTTCAACATAAGCATGTTTAAGGAATACAATATAGTCACCAAAAAGGTGTTATATCTAGATAGTCCTTATGTAATAATTTATCACAAAGAATACAAGTAATACCAAGAAAAAGTGATAATTTTCCTTAATACTTATTGGTACTATTGTAAGTTATAATCAGTGACCCTACTCATTTAAATAACCATTTTAGATCAAATACTTCAAAGAAGTAAAACATTAAGACATGTTTAGTGAGGTCTAGAAATTAGAGGAAGATGATTTTTAGTGTTTTCAACCCATCAAAATATATTTTCATGATTAACTCACCACCTACACTAAGATATTTTAGCAAGATAACTCAACACTAAGCTGGAAATGTTAGTTTCCATTAAGTTAAGTATTATGAAAATAATAGATCATAAAATAAGCATATAAAAATATAAAAGTAACTATCATATAAAAAGGTGTTTTTAAAGAAAACCTTTCTATTATTTCACTATGCTTCATTCATTAAATAATTATAATAAACCAATGTGAGTATGCAACTCAACTATAATACATTAATCAATAAGCACAACAATCCCCATAATAGAATCATAACAACATAGAGATTGTACAAGAGTGAGATCCCTCATGTATAAATTATTTTAGAAGATTTTAGTCACATCCTAATATTTAACTAAGGGTGAATGATACAAGCCTTATCATAATACTTGCATCATACTTTATAATTCTATGTGGGAAAAAATACGTTTCATTTACCCTCAAAATTCAAGTATCAAAACAACTTGAATAAACAATCATGAAATTTATAAGTTTTGTCAAGATTTATACACCATGAATTCATCTTATAGCTTATTTAATTTCATAGATAGTTTCATTAAATCCAAACATTTATAAAAGGGAAGAAAACATCATACACACACAAAATAGTCCCTTACATGTTAATGAATACAAATGTATATATTTAGTATATGGGATGGTGTTAGCATCAAGAATCCTTTAAATCATACAAAAAATAATGTTAAAAAAGATAAGTTAATATAATTATCTTACCAAACAAGAATACAATCTGATAACCCATTTCATATCACTATTTATTCATTAAAACAGATAATATACTATCTTAGAACTTGAAGTAAAACTCCTACTAGAGAAATGAAAACATTCTATAGGTTTGAAAAGGTAGAATTTGTCATGCATAAGTATACTAGGTAAAGCTCATTAAAACCCTTCACAATTTATCAATGTTAAAAGATCAATCACTAAAAAACTACTCAAATCATTTCTATACCAAATTACTTACAGACAATATTATCAACCAAATAAAGCACACCTGAATCTACTTACCATCTAAATCCAAAATAAACTACAGTCATAATGTTTCAATAAGACATGCTTCATTTTAAAATATATAACTAAATTTGAACCTTCATCAAATTTTAATTATGGAAATAATAAAAGTAAATAAAGTAAAAAAACTATAGTAAGATCTCCTTTCAATGCAATATAAAGGAATATAAAATAAAAGGGCAATTTATTAGTTATACACCTTTTTTATAAAAATATAGCAGAATGATTAAACATATAAATAGAATAATAAAACCTTATGCATCCTGAACCATAATCTTTCTTGCTTAAAAAGGAACTCACATTTCCAAATACATGACCAAGTATTAAAGCAAAACTTCCAATTGAAAATATAACTCGTGTGAAAATATATCACCATATAAAACCCTTCTATAAGTCTATATGTATATACAACTATCTCCAAGTCTTTAAAACCATATAAATGTATATATTTTAAATAGGCATTGATAAAGAATATACACTTAAAATTTTTCTTAAATGATAGGAAAATACTATTATACAACATAGAGGGAGTTTGAGAAAAATAATATTTATTGTATCTCTTATTTCACAGGTTGGATTTGTTCATTTCCCAAAATCATAGAGAGCTCCTTTCTAGCTCAAAAAACCTAATTTGTCCTAGTTTTAACCTAAACCATGGTATACACTCATATATGTATACATATGTATGCATATATATGTGTTTATACCATGTTTTAGGTATCCATCTACAAGGAGTTTATTAAACTCATTATAAAATATAAAATGTAAAATATTAACAAGGAGAAGTAACATTCTTGATGATTATAAATCATGATCTAACTCCCACCTTTTCCCTTTCTTCCTTTCTTCAAGTTGTTATTCTAGGATTTGACTCTCCCAACACTTTTATAAAATGTAAATCCAAAGGTATATGACTAATATGAAGTGGATCATTAAAGCTTCCTTGCATGTGGTAGGAAATGCTATTATCCCTAAAATGCCTTATATATTTTTTGTCTCCTAGGTGCATAGGAGTCCTATACTATGGTTTATTTGAGTAGAAAATCATCAAATATGCATAGATCAATAGTAACTAGATAACCTTAAATGAAGCAAAAACACAGATCCAACTCATCATAACCATAATGACATAATTAGATAAATTTCCAAATGAGGACATGCATAATGATTTTTTCCCATTGACCTTGTTATAGTCTTAAAAAACTTGAATACTTTGCTCATGATTAAATCTAAAAACTAAGGATATTTATCTCACAATAAATTTTAATGCCATAATGATACCTTGAATCTATTATGGGTCCATATAACTTTTTAGCATTAAGACCATGGAAAATAATTAATCCTTTACACCCTACAATATGAGATAACAAAAAAATATTATGACTTTAGATTGATACAACATGCCAAGGCCACTCTTAAACCTAAAATAGAAAAAATAAAACCTTACACACAATGATGCTTTATAACCTTTGTAAATAGATGTTTTCCAAAATATGAAAAAACTAGTTTACCCACAACAAAGGTGCTCTAAAAATCATAGTGAGCATAATTGGCTACTAGCCAATGACGGCCTCTAAGACCAAAGAACCTCTTCTAAGTAAAGTATGTTGATAATTCACATTAAGGTGCCTTAATACTACTAAAATCATTAAATCTCATCCCATATTATGTATCTAATGTGGTGATATGACACCTTTAAGGACATTAATATGAAATTTTTTCACACCAATTACACCAAGGCTATATCCAATTATTAAATAATAAATGAAAAAATTTGTGACAAAAAAGGTAGCTAAGTAAGAAGCTGAAGAGGAAGCCACAAAAAAACCATAGTGTATACGAGCATAACCAAGTGACAAAATAAAATATTGGCCCTTCCCTCATCATACTATAAATTAAAAATATCAAGACAAAAAGTCACACCATCTCCATCCCATTATCCACTATCTTTACCATACTCTCCAACACATGCAAAATCCTTGGCATGGGGTGTGAAGCAAAAATGATTTTTTATTGATCGCTCATCAATACAGGATCACCCAAATCAGCCTAAATCACAACATAAGACTAAATAGTATCAAGCGTAAAAATATGCAAAGGCCAAAGTCAAACAAGATAAGGCCATCGAAGAGTAGGCCCAAAAAGAAAAGGAAAATAATTAAAAGAGAGAGAAAGAGGAAAAATATATGCAAGAGGCATAAAAAAATAAAGTGGAGGCTAAGCAAGCATCCAAGGAAGTTGAGGATAAATTAAAGTAATATTAGAACATAAATATAAAGTTAATATTGATGAAGTAGCCAAGGAGGCTGAAAAAAGCACAAAGAAGACCTATAAAGGAAGAAAGAGTTGAATAGGAAAGCTACCTAGGATCAGGCATAATAATATGATAAAAAATGCTACGAGAGAGAAGGAAAAATAATAATAATAAATAGGGGAAATGATAATAAATAGAAGGAATAAAACTAAATTAAATTTCAAGTAGTTAGGCATAGATAAAATAATCCCTATGGAATTAAAATAACCATCCAAGTGAACATAAGGCATAATTACCAAGGCATAACCTTTAGGAAGTTGTGTGGGATTGGATTCAATTGATGGGAAGACAATAAAGTATTTTAAGATAAAGGGGACGCAATTAAGTCTTGGTGAATTGACATTAAATCACCCATGTTGTAATGAACTAATTTCATGTTACCCATTTCATAGATTAGAACTAATAAGTAACATTTGGAACTCTTAACACCCATATGGCCCTTGTTTCACTAATTTTTTTCTATTTTACATCTAAATGAAAATAGAAAGAAGGATGGGGATAAGTGATTAGAATGAACTTAGATTTCATTTGCATGTCGTATCCAAATGTTATGAGCACACCTCTTTGGCTGAGGAGGACTACCTATGAATAATAAAGCACTACCACAAGATGTTTGTTAGTAGATAAATGAGTGGGTTGTCAAGCCATGTGCTTGTTCTAGGAAGTGTGAAACCTCCCTAGAGATGACAGTCCACTTTTGAGAGATAAAAGAATAATAAATAACTAAAAGAGAGGTAAAGAGAGAGTGAAAAAGAGATAAGATTACCATTATTAACAACCTATATGCAGCAAAGAGTGATAGGGTGTAGGTGAGGTACTCTATTTGTGTTTTAGAAGTTATCTGAATAGGTTTTGAAGAGGCTATGGAATCCACAATCACTGACATCGATAGGGGAGTGAACGATATTAGTTATACTACTAAGGTTAGTAGTGAGGTGACCAATGTCAGTTAGGCTATCGAGGTTGTTAAGGGGAAAATTGTCTGAGAGATTATAAAAGGCTTTCTTAGGTCTGGGAAATGGTTTGGATCAGGTCAGAGAGGTTGGGAGAGTTATGAGAGGGAGATTATGGCTTGGTTAAGTCTGGTCAGGGGTTTGGTATGTCAGGTTAAGGGGAAAAAAGTAAGGAAGATTTATAACTCCCTCATTGGGGTACGGTCATAAGTGCATAAAGCAATGCAAAGTAGATATAAAGAAATAGTAAAATAAATATTTAAATGAACTACAATATCAATGATGTATTCTTCTATGGTGGTCATTAAATGATAAGTGTTAGGTTGATGGATCCTATAAAGGAGTCTGAACTTGAATGCCTAAATAGAGAGAACAAGTGGGTGTTGTTGGTCCTCATGAGTTCAGTTGCTGATTGTGATTGACTTACATAGGGTGATTATAAGCCTAGATGTCAAAAAATAAAATGTTGAGAGCCTAAATGAGAGTAAGAATCAATTTTCTTAATTTTTACTGACCTAAACTATAGGTTGGAATTTGGCTTATATTACCAATGTTAGCGATCCCACTGACATCATTCATGGGTTGACCAATGTTGGAAATCCTAAAATAGGTAAACCTTACTATTTTGGCATGTTATCTATTTTTGTTCATGCTAAGTGTGACACCCATTATAAAATGGTAAAAATAAGAGGTTAGGAAGGAAGTAGTTGTTTAGGAATTTAGTTTGGAAGTGGGAATAGGTCTTGGGTAGTTAGGATGAGGGGACTAGGTCTTGAGGTGACTCATCAAGTGAGAATTAGTCATAGGTGAGATGTCCAGGTAAGGTGGCAATATGAGTTTTTAATTAACTTAATTAAGTATTTTAAATTAATTAAATGTGTGAGGGGTAAAAATATGGGTTAGGTAGATTAAATATTATTAATAAAATGGGATTAAGGGGGGTTTCAACATAGGGAGTTACACACATGTGTGTGACATAATTTTGGTGTCTAAATTTGCCTCTTTTCATCTTATAATGTGTACTAACATGTTACAAGACAAAAATAGGAGTTAGATGCTCCAGGTATTAAATGAGGTATCCCTCCCTCAAAATGAGAATTGATGGAGGAGAAATTAGAATTAGGTACCAATTTTATAATTATGTTAATGGTAGAGAATTAAGTATCACTTCATATGCATATAACACAATGAGATATAGTCATCAAAGTCAAGAACAAGTAAGGTTAAGGAAGTCTCAGAAAGAAATAACTAATGCACACCTTGTGAGTGATAGCTGACAAGTCAAAACAATCAAATTTATAGCTCCAATGGTCAATGTGTTCCAGATATCTAAGGTAGGAAGTGCCCTTAGGAAACACAAAAGGGTTGAAGGTGACAAGATGGGCTTGGTTGCCATCCACAACACCTAAAATACATGCATGTGTAGAATAGCCAACTATAGCAAAATAGCCTAAATGATCAAAACAAGAAATATAAGGGTGGTGTAAAAGGGTTAATGAGTGAGGAAATATTCATGATATCTAAGAAAAGTCATCGTGGGTAAAGATTTAAGTGATCTTCAATGTCATTTTGTTATGGTTGGGGGAGATAGATGTGATCTCCAGTTGCCCTAGTGTATGGGTAAAGTTTGAAAAGTTGGGGGTTTTGTGTTGGAAAATAGTATTGGAATGATGTCAATGTTGGTTATATGTGATGATATCAATAATAGAAAGTGCTAAAATTGGTATAACTAGGGAAATTTTTTTGATATCGGTAGGCATAATCACCGACATTAGTAGGTTAGGTAAAAAATGTTGACATCAGTGGCTGACTAAACTTAACAAAAGGGGGTTTGGTGGCTAACCAAATTCATTTACAACTTGGTGATTGGTGAGAATAAATAGAGATTGAGAGTGATTGGAGATGGTAGCTCAAGGAGGGGACCCAGTGGGAGGTGTATAATGATAGGAGCCAATGGTGCCAACCAAGAAGAGACAGAGAGATGAGGTAAGAGCCTACACTAATTTGATTTGGTATTTGTAGTTTTTAGGTTAAATGAGAGGTGGGGGTTGAAAAAATGTTAGTGGGTGGGGGAGAAATAGGTTAGGGTAGGTGCAAGATAAGTTAGGGGGTTTTGTGGGTAGGTTTTTAGGGGTAAAGGGTAAGGTTGGTTTTGGGTTGTTCAACCCTGGGGCTGAACCAGTCACCAACATCGGCAAGGTCCATCGATGTCAGTTGACACAACACCAAGGTCAGTAGTTTTCTATCAACATCAACCATTACATAGACTGATAAAGTGTTGACATCAAATTAATGCCAACATTGATGACTATAGAAAAATAGCAAAATAAGAGAAAAGGTGAGTTTTGGATCTCCAGTGGAAGTAATCAACTAACCTAATGGCCAAGCTAGCCTCATAAGACCCTGTGTCATCTGAGTGCTACCTACATAGCCCAATTTAGGGCCTTAACCAATGTAGTTCTCTTAGAACCTATGAAAAATATCTAAAAATGTGTGTTTTAGGGAAAAAGGTAAGTTGAGATAGTTTGAGAGGTCTAGGGCTTAAAGTTCATAGTGTCAAAAGTCAAGAATATAGGCCGAGGCTTAGAGTTGGGATAGGCAGGTAGGCCTAGGGTAGAGAGAGAGAGAAAGTTAAGCATAGGGTAGAGAAAAATAGGTAGTGAAGCCTAGGGTAGTTAGTGAAGGAGGTAATGAAGCCTAGGGTAGAGAGAGATAGAGTCAATGAAGCCTAGGGTGGTTAGTAAGGTGGGTATATGGTTGAGCTAACTTTAAAAGATCCCATGTAATTTGAGTGTTAACTACATAGCCAAATTTAGGGCCTCAAACAAATGTATTTCTCTCAGTGGGAAGGTAAAAAGGTGGTGATAGAGTAGATTAAAAGGGATATGACCTGAGTTGTTTATATGTATGGATGTAGGTGAGGATAGAGATTACACTTTAAGATCATCTGTTGAGGCTATTGACATGCATGAGGATGGATGTCACTCCAAATGAATGGGAGCATATGGTAGCTATAGGTTTAGGAGGAGTATAATGGTACTATTGAGTCACATGGGATGTGTCTCTAATGATAGATTTGATTGAGAGGTGGGATAATACCACCAACACCTTCCATCTACTGATCGGGGAGTTAATAGTGATTCAAGAGGATGTGTATAGGATTTTACAATTACCACTCCAAGGTGAGGATATTTTTGCATGCTCAAGAGAGGAACATGATATACACATGGTCACTTTATATGGAGAGCATGTCAGTGAGGTGACTTACCACTCTATGAGTTTTGCATATGAGCCACTCTATATGGCTAATGAAGAGTAACATCATTTGAGCATCCTCATGATGATCAAGATCATGGTGTATGCATTACTAGATATAGACAATGGGAGATTTTTAATTGCTTTGATAGGTGTGCTTACATAGATGGTTGAGTAGTGAACCATTTTTTCTTGGGGTCTAGTATTTTTGGCATAGTTATATAGAGAGCTATGGGGTTTGAGGATACAATGATGATACAGTTTGTGTCAATCATCTACTACACTGTTGGGTGTATGATCACATAGTGGTGACATGATCCCTGGGATTACCTACCACTATCCTAGCTAGCTTCAGGGTTGGTTTTAGATGGTGGAGAGAGGGGATGGCATAGACTTGAGCGGACAACATGGTGTGAGACATTGCCTCCTATAGGTGTATGATCAAGGGCTTGATCCCTATAGATGTTTTGTGGAGACCATATTTGACATACCCAATTTTTAGAGGGTACGTAGAGCAACTTGTTAGGTTGTAGAGCTCACTATGGGTTAGGTGGAGATGTGCTAATGAGTTGGAGATGGTACCCATGGCATGGGTTAAAAGGTAGTTTAGGATACTGTAGGATATTATACCTACCTTCTCTTAATACAGGAGGGATGACATAGTGGAACCCCTACCATTTCCCTAGGAGACTGATGGGCCAAATTTTAAGGAGATACCAGTAGGACTAGGTGTTGGAGACCCAGGGTGTATAGTGGCCTATATAGCTTGGTGGGTAGGGTTAGATCTAGTGGTGGAGGTTGAGAGGACACCACTAGATTTATAGGGGTTAGTCAAAGAGAGGGATGCAGTGTTATAGGCCTAAGATATAGTAGTATAAGCCTGAGATGTAGCAGTGTAGGCTCAAGAGATAGCCTAGGCACATGTGTTAGCCTTACAGGGGTAGGTGGTTACATTATAGGGTTAGATTGGGGCTATATAGGGTCAAGTTGTAGCACTACAGGACTAGGTGATTGTTTTATAGGGTCAGGTGACTGTAGTGATAGTAGAGAGAGACAATTTGAGAGTAGTAAGCTAGGCTACTCCTCCTCCTCCACAACCATAGGGGCCAGTATAAGATAGGCCATCATCAAGTGATATGGGTCCTCCATAGACTATATCTATGGCTAGATATTTGACTACCCTAGATGAGATTGCCTAATATGAGAGGGAGATCAGAGAGTTCCTACAAATACAAAGATATTTAGAGTTTAGAGAGTAGGAGAGGTTGATGTCATGTGTGACAACTTCTAGTTCACATCGACGTAGATGGATGGAAAGTGGTGATGACACTACCTCCTCACAACCACACATAGAGCCTTAAGGACCTTGAGTATCAGTGTTTTCTAGTTTTGATTATATATGTTATATGTATACTAGCTTGTGAGTTGAAGATGTGAGATGTACATTTTGAGAGAGATTTATGATGTTATGATGATGTAGATGATGAACATGTACTTTGATCACATATTATATATATGAGATGTTCATTTATTTTTACCATGTGTTTATTTGGGATGCACTTCTTGTGATTATGATTATGATATGCTATGTTAATTTATATGTTAATGTTGATCATGTTATTTGAGTTAGACTAGCCTTTCCCATTTATGTGATGGTATATGCATAGTTAGTTGGTTAGTTTTATCTTATCATTTTTACATATTTGTGATGGTGTATGCTTAAAATGAATAGATTAATTATTTTAGTTTATTTTAGCATTTTTCCATATTTATGGTGGTGTATGTGTAAAATAAATTGAGTAGGCTTTGTTAGTTTATTTCAGCATTTTTCCATATTTGTGATGGTGTATGCGTAAAATAAATAGATTGGTTATGTTAGTGTTGGTATGACATTATTTATTCATTTCAAATAGAGATATTGACACATGATGTGGATGGGAAAATAAAGAGGTAGAATGCTCATGCATTGGCAAATACCATAATTTAGAACATAAATAAGCTCAAGAAAATGAGCCTCTTTCATGCCTTATATCTTTAAACCATTGTGTTTGTTAGAGAAGCATCATTTTACCTTATGTTAAGTGAGCTTCATAGTCCCTTGAAAGATTATGAGGGGAAAAAGGATAAATTGAGGAAAAAAATGTTTAGGTAGCATAACCTACTAGGTAGAGATAATATGTCCCTTTTGTGGGTGACCCGAGAGCTAGTAGAGGCAAGTCCATGACTTAAAGATTTTTTTTTTGGTGTAAGATGATCAATGCGGGAAGCCTACAATGGGATTTGGTATGGGTTAAGGTCGCATAAAGTTGTGAGGAAAAATTTTCATTTGTTTTTCCCTTTGAGAACAAATCTTGGCTTAGCCATTCTTCAAGGGAGTGGTCTAAGCATTTGTTTCTAATTTTAAATAGTTGTCCTCTAAGGGAGCAATCTATTGATAGTAGTAAAGGGAAGTTGCATAGCTATCTTTCAAGGGAGTAGTCTACGTTGAAAAGCATGACCTAAGAGTTTATAAATTTTTAAAATATCCCATTTTTTTTTAGTCATGGACAAGACTATGAAGGCTTAAGATTTTTATACTATGAGGATAAAACCATACCACTATGTAAGTTATCTAAGTGTATAGGAGTAAGGGTGAAGAGGAAGGGAAATTAATGTAATAGGGATGCTCAAGGGATGATCTCAAGTTAAACATGAAGTAAAGTGATTCTTGTTTAACAAAAGAATGGTCATAAGTGTAAGGCATTTAAAGGCTCAATTTTTGGCCTTCCTTCGAGAGAAGACAAATGATAAGTTCCTGAGCCATAATTGTGAGTTATGATATAAGGTCCAAGCCAATTAGGAGAAAACTTACCCTGTTTGCTTTTACCCATGTTCATCACATGTTGATTTTATTTTAAGATGAGATCTCCTATATTGAAATCTCACTCTTTAATGTTTTTTTTATAAGCACGTTTGATACACTCTTGATAGATTTGGAGGTGGTTGAGGGCTATGAGATGGTGCTCATCAAGTAATTCAAGTTGGGCCAATCATTCTTGGTAAAAGTCATCGTTAGTAAGTATGTCATGTAGATAAATGTGAAGAGAAGGAATATGGACCTCAAGAGGCAAAACAACCTCCATCCCATATACCAATGAAAAATTTGTAGCACCTATAGGGGTTTGAATGCTAGTGTGGTAAGCCCATAAAGAAAAAGGGATGTGTGTATGGCAATCCTTGCCTATATCATTGACTACTTTCATGAGAGTTTTGGTCAATGTTTTGTTAGAATCTTCTACATATCCATTAGCTTGGGGATAGTATGGTGATGAGAAGCTTAATTTGATTTGAAATGCATCACAAAGATCTTGAACAGTATTTTTTTTGAAAGACTGGCCATTATCTATTATAATCTTGTGAGGGACACTAAAATGATAGATGATGTGATGGTTAATGAAGTCAAAAATTTTGTCAAATTTAGTGGAGATGAGAGGGATGGCCTTGACCCACTTGGTGAAGTATTCAGTGGCAATTTTGATAGAATTATGATGGAGTGATGAATAAGGGTTAATATCTCTGATTAGATCTAAACCCCATTAGGAGAAGGGCTAAAAGTCTTTAGTGACTTGTAATACATGACTGAGAACATGAAGGAGGTTAGCGTGTTGTTGACACTTGATGCAACACTAAACATAATCAACATAGTCTTGATCAAGTGTGGGCTAATAATAGCCAAGTTGAAGGATATGTTTAGAAACTATGTGATCATTGAAATTCCCACCACAAATCCCATCATGGACTTACTTCATAGCAAAGGGAGTCTTAATACTAGCTAGGCATCTAAGGAGAAGACCATGAAAAATTTACTTGTAGAGAAGTCCCCCTAGTATAGTATAATGAGCAACACATTTTATAAAGGCCCATTTCCCATTATTAGAAAGATCAGGAGGGGTAATAGAGAATGAAAGATAATCCATGAGTTGTTTGTACTATAAGTCTTGTGGGTTGGTTGTTACATTTTTGACAAAGAAGATGTTAGCTGAGACATAAGAGGGTAATGTTACGTGATGCATAGTGACATATATTCTTGAAAAGGAGGATGAAGAGGGTATGTGTGAAGCAAGTGAAGCCATCATGTCAACAAACTTGTTTGTATATCAAATAATAGTTTTCAAGAGATAAGAGTCAAATGATCCCAAAAGTGTATCTACATGATGTTTATACCACTATAGAATTTTTTTTTTATATAGGTAAGAACCATTAAATTGGTTAACCACTAGCTAAGAATCACTAAAAATGGTTATGGATTTGATACTAAAGAAGAGAGCTATTTGAAGTCATAGAATCAAAGCCTCATATTTGGCCATATTGTTAGTGCATTCAAAATCTAGTTTAAATGACAAAGGCATAGGCTCAATATCTAGATGAATAAGAATGACCCCTGCACCCCCACCATGTTGGAATTTAGATCCATCAAAGAACATCATAATTTGATATGAGATGTCATTGGTGGAAAGTGTTATAATATATTCATCAAGGAATTCAAGGTTTTAAGGTTGATTATCAGGTAAAGGGGTAGCAGCTAATTGGTTAGTGATTGTTTGCCCTTTAATATATTTTTGCTAAATGAATTCTAAGTCAAATTTATTAAGAAGCATGCAATCTCCAAGCTACACGTTAGTTATGATATGGTTTGGAATGCATGTATTTGAGAGGATCAGTATAGGTGACCACATAGGTTTTGTGATTTAAGATATAATGATGAATCTTCGAGGTGGAAAAGACCAACACAAGGCCAAGTTTTTTAGTATGGATATATCGAGTCTCATAATCAATAAGTGTGTGGCTTATGTAATAAATCACCTACTCTAAATTTTGGTCATCTCGATGTGCAATCATAGCACCTAAAGAATGGTCTATTACAGAGATGTATAGGTAGAAAGGATGATTTTCCTTAGGTGGAATAAGAATTGATGGGGAAAGGAGGTATTATTTAAGTGCATTAAAGGCTTTCTGGTAATCTATACTCCAATTGAAGGAGACATCCTTTTTGAGGAGATGGTGAAAGGGTTGGCAACAATCATAAAAATGGGAAATAAAGTGATGAATGGACTAAAGTTTGCCTTATAGGCTACGAAGTTGTTTGATATTAGTAGGTGGAGGCATTTCTAGGATTTCTCTAACCTTAGTAGGATTGACCTTGATACCACAAAGAGAAATGATAAAACCTAAGATTTTATCGAAAAGAACACTAAAGACACATTTCTTTAGGTTTAGTCAAACATTATATTAGAAAAGATGAGTGAGTATGGTTTTGAGAATTTTCAAGTGTTCTTGAAGAAGTTTAGACTTATTGAGTAAGTCATCTACGTAATCTTCCATAATTTTGTGTAAGAGATCATGGAAAATCTAGGTCATGGCATGTTGGTAGGTTGCACCAGCATTCTTCAGGCCAAAAGGCATGACCCAATAAAAGAAAGTCCCCCATGGGGTAATAAAGGTTATCTTGTGTTAATCCTCAAGAGTGACTAGGACTTGATTTTAGTTTATGGGAGGTTTTAGTGAGTTTATTTTATTCATCATATCCCACCCCATGCCTCTTTTTGGCATTTTCCATGGTGTTACTAGTAGGATAGTCAATAGGTGTACATATACCTTATTCCAAATCCTTTCTAGGCACACTTATAGATATAGGTGTGAGTGAATCTAGGGTTACTTAGGAAAGAGAAGTCACAGGTAAATGGTTATGGTGAAGAAGATGGATTGTTGATAGTGGGAGCTTGATCAATTCCCCCATATGTGAAATTGGTTTGAAGGTTAGAGGGCCCATAAGGGATGACCATCCCAATACAGGGATCATAATTTTGGTGCATGTGAAGCCTTCCATACTCTTGTGGAGTATAGAACATGTCGAGTGTCAACAAATGATATTCACCAAGTGATAAATGTTAAAAGGTCTCCTTCATGGGATCTTTGTCAGGAATTTGTGTTGTTGGTATCTATATAATTGTGAGAGTGGAGCTTGTGGAAGCTTCAGAAGTATCATGAAAGGAAGAGGATGTTTTCAATGGGATGATACCATAATTGGGACTATAAGTCATATTACATGTTTTAAATAGAGGTGGGTCAACAGGTATAACATGTACTTGTCTATCATGTTCAAACTTGACATAACAGTGCAAAGTTGAGGGTACACATGCCATAACATGTATCCAAGGTCATCCAAGTAGTATATTATATTGGAATTATCCTTATACAACATAGAAGATCTTGAGAATTGTGTGGGGACCTACATGAATATGTAAGACAATAGTACCCACTGTAGTAGTTGTAGTATCATTAAAAGAATAGAGTACCACATCAGTTTAAGACATACAATTGTCAGAAAGGGTTAGCTGTTTATAGGCATGGGTGGAAATAATATTAATACTAGCTCCCCCATTAATCATAACTCTCTTGATATGAGTTTTATCAATATATGTGGTAATAAAAAGGGTAAAATCTTGATCTTCAAGGTGTTGAAGTGGAATTTCTGAATCACTGAAAGAAATCAGGGAAATGGAATTAAGGGAGCCAACCAAAGCTAAAAGAGGTTGGGGATCATCTGATTATACCTCAATTTCTTTCAAATCACTAATCAAAGCTTGAAGGTGATGGGATGAGTTTTGTATTAACTCATACAAAGACATTTTCTTAGGAGTTTGGTGAAGCTATTTCACCATTAAGCTTTGGATAAGGTCTGAAGATGTTATTTTAGGAACACTTAAGATGTAAATCTTAAGGTTAGTAGGGGGAGTGTCTTTGGTGAAGCGATGGGTCTAAGGAATAGTGACATTTTCCTTAGCTTTATCTTTTGGGTTTTGTGACCGTGTGGCCACATTAACTGTGTTGATCTAAAATGTTAGTGAAGGAGGTGGTAAAGGGGTTATGATGACATCTTTGGGTTTGAATTTAGGTGGAATAATAGGAGGAACTGTAGATTCCAAAGGTGAAATAACAAGAAGGTTAATGGTAGTGTCATCAAAGAGAGTGTCAACATCGAAGTGTTGTTAAATAACTGCTGTGAGGGCTTAACAATTCTTAGTATCATGTCTAGGTGAACAATGATATAAACATACTTGTGTATCATCAAACCAAGATGGCTTCATTTTAAGAGGAATATAAGGCTTAATGGGAGGAAGAATTATTATAGAAGATTGCAATAGCTGATGTAAGAAAACGCTTTGAGAACTTGCAAGTAGACCCACACTTGTTGTGCTAATAAGAGTGGACACCTTCTTTTGTTTTAGTGTTGGAAAGGTAAATTTACATGGTTCCTTGTTTAGTGGGGTCAAAGTTACATGTTTTTCTTTCACTTTCTTAGTTTTAGATGTGAGAAGTCCACCAAATGGCAAAGGTAGGAATGGAGGTGGTTTAACCTTTTGTTTGGCTTGGTTAAGTGATATTCCAACTAAAGTAGAGAGGTGTGGCCCCAAAATGGATGGTAAAGTTGAGGGTTGAGGAAGAGATCAATAAGATCTAGGAGGCTTAACATTATTATATATTTTAGGGTGAGAAAATCTAACTTGTGGTTGAGGAATTAAATATAATTTCACTTATGGATGAATTAAATTAGAAATGGGGTATACACCTAAGGGCATGATTTGCTTTAATGTAATAGATTCCTATGAGGATGAGGGTTTTGTCATAGACGGATGAACTTTAGGTGATTTTGGTAAAAAATTTCTAGCTTTGTCAAAGATCTTGGGGTAAAGGGTAGTAATGGGGTTGGTGGTAAAGGTTTACATTAATTGTGTTGGATACAGATTTTTAATATTGTCCCAAAATGCCACATGGTCAAGCTTCATGGAGTCAAGAATTTCTAGACTTTTCACCAAACATGAGAAGGGTTTTGATGAATTTGATGTAGGCCTTACAATTTTGTCTTTATAAAGCTATGGTGTTTGGGAAAAAGGGAAATTATTTGTCTCTACTACTTTAGGGCAAAGATGAGAAAGAACTGCAATGGGATCCTCTTCGATAGAGATGGGAGAACTGACTTGATTTTCCATGGGTAGAGGGGAGGTAGGAAAAGTAAGCTCCTCAAGAAGGGTAAAGCATAGGTATTATGGCTCCCTCAACATGTGGGTGAGGCATGGGTAAAGTATGATCCTCCATAGGTAAAATAAGGGGTAAGAGTGGTGTAATTGGAGTAGGCATGATAGGTCTCTCGTCTATTATGGGTGTAGACGATATGAACTCTTCTAGGTGTAAAGGTGTAGTGGGTAGGGTACCACTCTCTATAGGTAGAGGAGAAGTAGGAAAATAAGCTTCCTCAAGAGGGTATAATATAGGAATGATGTTCCCTTCAACATATGGTTGAGGAACAGGTAGGGTGTGGTCTTTAAGCGATAAGAGTATAGGTAATATTGGTGCAAATGAAATTGGCATTATAGGCTCCTCAGATGGCAAAATGAGTGGTAAAGGAGGTTATTCCTCTTGAGGGAGTGGAATAGGTGAAATAAGATCTTCTACTTGAGGAGAAATAATGGGAAAAATAGATGCCACTAAATGTGGGGAAGGAGTCGATGAAATAGGTGTCTCCTATTGAGGGGTAAGTTGAACTAAAGAGAAAGGAAATACCATATTAACCATATGGATATTATGATCACTTGAGTTAGTTGTGGACTAAAAATATTTTGATTTGGTGAATGGTTAGGAAAAGGGTGTTTGAACACATCCATACTTTGATTAGGAGGTGCGTTAGGATTATCTAAGATGAGATCACCTCTATCAAGCATATCTTGAATAATGTTCTTGAGTGTCTTATAATTATTAAAGTTGTGGCCTTTAACTCGATGGTAACCACAAAACTCATCTTCCTTTTACTAGGTTGGGATAGGATGGGAAGGGTCAAACTATATAGGAGGTTTAATTTGAGGAAGGTTTATGACAACTTATTGTAATAGTTTCTCCAAGATGGATGTATATGATTCCCCAATGGGAGTGTAATATCTTTGTTCATATCATTATTGGAATTGCTTGGTCAGATTTTGAGAAGTTGAATAATTTGATTGGTTGTGGTTGTGGAAGAGGATAACTTAAAAACCACCACATTAGTAGAGACTTTAGCCTTTTGGTGAGAGGGATAAGTTTTAGAGGAGGAGTCATTTGACTTGGTATTGGGATTCTTATTACACAACTTGACTTTGCCTTCATCTATAACATGAACCTCTAGTTTTTGTGCCATTATAAAAGCTTCATCAAAGGTGTAAAAAGTTTGTGCTTGGAGTGTGGATGAGATGTGTTAAGCATATGCCCTTGATAAAAGCTCAATAAGCTCAGGTTGGGGTAAGGAGGAGAGTTGATTGATCAAGCTTCTCCAATGAATGTTAAAATTTGCAATAGACTCATCATCAAATTGTCTGATAAAATAAAGGTCTATTATAAAAACCTTTTTAGAAGTGTAAATAGAGAAATGGTCTAGGAATGTTTATGCAAGTTGGGTAAATGAGAAAAGGGAGTGCTAAGGTATAGAGCTATACCAATCCAAGGTAGCACCTGAAAGAGACATAACAAAAGTACAAAGTAGTAACACATCATTATGTCCTATTAAATAACAAGCATGTCTAAATGCTTACAAGTGCTGTTATGGGTCCTCTTTACTCTATAAATGAGTAAATTTAGGAAGTTCCCATTGAATTGGATAAGGGTGAATAGGCACATAAGGATGGATTAGTTCATTACATATCTGATCATAAGACAATATATTATTTGAACTAGAAACAAATGTCTCTAGATTAGACATCTTGTCCATTAGCATCTTAATGAGGTCTGGAGGGGGATTAGTTTGGGGGATACCTCCTAAGTTATAAGAAAGATGATAGGAATCAAAGGGAGCATATGACATAGCTTGTTGAGGTTGTGTTAGGGTAACATAAGGATAATGAGTCATAGGATGAGGTGTGGAAAGAAAAGGGACTTGTCCCATTGGGTTGAAGACTATGCTTTGGTTGGTTATTATCACTACTACAAGTTTGATTATTGGCATAATTAGACTAGATGAAGGGTGAGTCATAACTCAGGTAATTATAGGTGTGAGGGTGGATGGAATATGTACCACTAAATTTTGGAATGGGGTGTGACTTGGCTGAATTAGTTGTTATTGTTAAAGTAGGGAAGTCACACTAGGGTTTAAGTGTGATTGGGCAGTTGGAGATGCTATATTTTGAAAATTATTTATAGTTGAGTTAATTATTGAATTGGTGGTTTGGGTAACCATGGGGAAAATAGTGGAGGCAAATAAAAATAAGGTTGTCTCTAGTAAAGAGGTTGACATACCATAGATTGGGTCACCCAAAGAATTATGGGTTTGGCTCATAATAAGGTAATGCTGAAGTGATACTACATTATAATCAAGAAATTTAGCAAAATTTTGATCTCCCTCAGGTAAAATGGGAACTTGGTTAGGGCTGGGAGTATGCTTTATATCTGAAGTATGCTCTATGATAGAATTGAAAGTGAGAGGGGAAGGTGGAAGTGGTTGTTAGCTTGTGTAATCAGAAAGAATTTTGGCTTGAGCTCATGTTAATACCATGCAAGAGGAGGTTTAAATAGTCTTGATACCCTGCATTTAAAACAAAATAAATAAAAACTAGGTTTGAGTGCAGGTAAATGGGTTATTTTAGCTTGCTATTTTGAGCAAATAAAATTACATAGTCACCAATGTCGGTAGGGTAGTGATCGATATTGAGAGGAAAAGTTCATCGATATCAGTGAAATAATAGATGTCGGTAGGTAAAGTCTATTGATACTGGTAGGGTTAACTGATATCAGTCACTATGAAATCCTAAGAAATGGAAAATATGATGTTTTAAGAAATTAGAGGTTGAAAATAGGTAAAATAGTGGATGTAAGATGTTTGTGTAAGAAGGAATAACACTAAAAAAAACTAAGATAATAGGTTATACAAATTGAGTTTTTAAAAATGGTATTGATTTTTTGAATCAATAGAAAAGTGTCCTTATCAACTCAAAAATATAGAAGGTAATTAAAAAGCAAAAAAAGAACATTCAACTAGAAACTATTAAGTCCTAGAGATTAATTTGTTATCTCGTGTTGGCTTATGCCTTAATTAGATAGTGAGAAGAGAATTTGGTTATTAAAGGTACTAGAAAGCAATTTAGAGTTGGTTTTAGGTTAGTTTTGGTGCTCAAGAGGAAAGTTGTGTTAGACCAGGTACATGGCTTATTATAGGAGCTTGTTCTTCACACTTCATGAACCTAGAGCTGAGCCAGGCCACTTAGCCAAAATATACCTTCTGTCTAGAGATTATACTCTGCCAGAGAACGGAGTGGGTTCTCCCTTAGGTAGTGAAATCTAAGTAGGATAGCTGGGTAGGGTAAGGTGATCCACCAAGTGATAAAATCTTGATGGACCTTTTCTTAGGTGAGTTTAGATGCTTATTTATGTGAATGTGATTTGGTTGTGTAATATAGGTGTACTATGATTTATTCAAAATGCTTGTAATTAACTAGGTGAGTTAATATGCAACAAACATACTATGAAATACATTAAATTTTAAACCCAAATATGAAATGTTTAGATTTGAATGAAAACATAGAGGAAATAAGAATAGAGTGTGAATTTCACTATCGTAATGTGTATGCAAGAAGAAGTAAAGAGGGGATTCTCCCATTTTTTTTGAAAGAAAATGATAAATTGCTTTTAGAGGCAAAGAGAAAATTTTAGTTTAATGCCTTTTAAATAGAGAATAAGAGATTGAATTTTTTGTTTTTAAGAGAAAAGAGGAGAAGGAAGTGCAAGAAATGAAAATTTCACTATAATGCACCTATATGAATATTTAAAATAAGAAATGAACCCAAGGAAAACTCCAGGGTCCCACTGGGCATGCCAGAAATGTTTTACTAAATTTTGTCTATTTTAAGTCTTAAGGAAAATAAAAATAAGGATGGGGATAAGTGATTAGAATGAACCTAGATTTGGTTTGTGCATCATATCCAGACATTGTGAGCACTCCTCTTTGGCTAGGGAGGACTACCTACAAATAAGAAAGCACTACCACAAGATGTTTGTTAGCAGATAAATGAGTGGGTTGCCAAGCTATGCACTTATTCTAGGAAGTGTGAAACTTCCTTAGAGATGATAGTCCACTTTTGATAGATAAAAGAATAATAAATAACTAAAAGAGAGGTAAAAAGAGAGTGAAAAAGAGATACTATTATCATTATTAACAACCTATATGCAACAGAGAGCAATAGGGTACATGTGAGGTACTCTATTTGTGTTTTAGAAGCTATTTGGGTAGGTTTTAAATAGGTTAGGTAATCCAAAATCACTAACATTGATATGGGAGTGACTAATATCAATTATACTATTGAGATCAGTAGTGAGGTGATTGATGTCGGTTAGGCTACCGAGGTTGGTAGGGGTAATAATTATCTGGGAGCTTGTAGAAGGCTTTTTTTACTCTAGGAAATGGTTTGGATTAGGTCAGAGAGGTTGGGAGAGTTATGAGAGGGAGATTACAGCTTGGTTAAGTCTGGTCAGGGGTTTGGTATGTTAGGTTAAGGGGAAACAAGCAAGGAAGCTTTGTAACTCCCTCACAGGGGTATGGTTAGAAGTGTGTAAAGTAATGCAAAGTAGATATAAAGAAATAACAAAATAAATATTTAAATGACCTATAATATTAATGATGTACTTAGTTATGGTGGTCACTAAATGATAAGTGCCAAGTTGATGGATCTTATTAGGGAGTCCAAACTTGAATGCATAAATAGAGAGAACAGGCGAGTGCTATTAGTCCTCAAGAGCTCAGTTGTTGATTGTGATTGACTTATGTAGGGTGATTATAAGCTTGGATGTCAAAAAATAGAATGTTGAGAACCTGAATGAGAGTAAGAATCAATTTTCTTAATTTTTGCTGACCTAAACTACAGGTTGGAGTTTGGCTTATATTGCCAACATCAGTGATCCCACTGACATCGACCATAGGTTGAAAAACATTAGTGGCCCTAGAATAGGTAAACCTTACTATTTTTGTCCTATTTTCTATTATTGTTCATGTCAAGTGTGACACCCATTATAAAATAGTAAAAATAAGAGGTTAGGGAGGGAGTAGTTTTTTAGGAATTTAGTTTAAAAGTGGGAATAGGTCTTGGGTAGTTAGGATGAGGGGACCAGGTCTTGAGGTGACTCATCAGGTAAGAATTAGTCATAGGGTGAGTTGGTCAAGTAAGGTGGCAATATGAGTTTTTAATTAACTTAATTAAGTATTTTAAATTAATTAAATGTGTGAGGGGTAAAAATATGGGTTAGGGAGATTAATTATTATTATTAAAATGGGCGTAAGGGGAGTTTTGACATAGGGGGTTACACATGTATGTGTGATGTAATTTTGGTGTCTACAATCCTATCAAATACTTCTTAGGAATTTTATCTAGATGTAACACAATTTACCTTGTCAACTCAACTTTAAGGTTTTGTTTCCTTCTAAACATCAATCACATAGAAAGCTTTTGATATTTATGAGAAAAACATTCAGCTATGAGAATAAAGTGTTGATCTTAATCATTGTTTCACCAAATCATAGAAGATAATTGATGACATCTTCTTAGTGTTGGTCTAATAGGTTCTGTTGGTGCCCAAAATTATACTAAAGCAATTGAGCCCTTGTTTAGTTTAAATTCACAAGTCCTCAGCCCAAGTCCTATTTTTGAATGTTCACTCCAAGATCAAGTTTCATGTTAATTTAGTCTTTACTTAGCATATGTTGAAGGTCGATTTACTTCAAGCATTTTGCCTATGTAAAAGTTTCAAAGGTCTATTTACTTCAAGCATTTTTCCCACATAAAAATTATGAGAAAATTATATGTTTCAGCCAAAGTGTTAGCAAAAATCTTGAAGACCTATTTTTTTTGGACATTTTATTCGCTACAAAATGTCCAAAAGCCAAATTCTTGCAGGCATTTTGTTTGCACAAAAAACTCTACAAAATTCCATTATTTTGGGAAAAGTGTAAAGTTTAATTTCTTTGTGAAAAATGCAAAGCTCAATTTCTTTAGGGAAATTGTTTCAGACAAAATGACCTAAATAATTGTCCAAAAAAACATGATTCATGCAAAAATTCTGATAGAGCTTAAATATTCAAGGAAATTGTTATGGACAAAATGTCTGAGATAATTATCCTAACCAAATTACCGTGGTACAAAAGCCTTAAAGAAATGTTGTGGTCGAAAAGGGTTGAAAGAGTAGGATTGTTGTGAAATAATAGTGTCAAAGACCAAAAGGTTGAATGCAAATAAGAATGCTGAGGACAAAAAATTGATGAGCAAAGTCCTGAATGAAATTTCCAAAGTGCATAAGTGACGAGCTCATAGACGTCATTAACATGCATGCAAACATCAATTTTAAGCCATAGAAAGTAGATGTTGGGGTTCAAATATTCTAAGATGATTGCATGAGCATCAAATTTAGGCCTCATGATGTAGCATTTTGATTTCAAATAGAGGTAAATCCAATGGTACATATTAACAATGAGTAGGATGATCCGATGGAGTGTGATCAAAGATGGATAGTTGAAGGAAATCAGGATAAGTTCAAGTATGACAACTATCAAGATTGCAAGGTATAATTTAAAGGTTTGAGTATGTTCTAAAAATCTAATGGTATGAGTGAGAAGTTGATAGTTCAATAGGGATTGAGATCTAGCGAGTTGCTACTACATTATTAAGGTGTGGAGCTAAAAGCTTCACCAAATGAGTGCATGCAAAGTTGCTAGTATTACACAGTCGCCAGCGTCGGTTAGGAGTGACTGACGTTGGTCAGGAGTCAACTGGGAGATGCTGGCGTCGGTTATGTTTGGTTGATGTCGGTCAGGTGCAGACAGGTAGGGACCGACGTCGGTCACCTGTGTGTCCAGAATGCTATTTCTGTGGATAGAACATAATGTTTGCATGTTAGGATTAAGTGTTAGTCTTAAGTCCATGTCTCTATTTTAAGTAAGACTATTTAGAGCCTTTGATTAGGAGGTGCATCTAATGGCTGTAGTTGTATGCTCATGTTTCCTAATTATTATATAATAGGATAGATCTTCTTAGCTTAGTAGTGTGTTGAACAATACAATTTTGTATATGTGTATCATTACAAGTTGTTGGAATTGATTGTAATTGAGAGAGAGAGCTCTTGAGGGAAAGAGATCTGTACATCTGAGAGAGGTGTGGAAGAAAATAAGTTTCTTCAATTGTATTCCTTCTGTAAAGAGTTTAATACAAGTTTTCAGGGTGGTTTCTTGTATCTCTTATTCTTTGGTATTTCTGATTCTAGTTACTTATCTTTCTGGTTTAATTCCACATTTAGTTGCTTTCATATTGTAATCAACATTGTTGGTTGATCCCCAACAAGTGGTATCAGAGCTCAGGTTGACTAACAGGTGTTTCAGATCTGGTTAGTGTGTATTGATTACAGGTTACTCACAGGGATTTTTGTTTAAGTGGGAGAAGCAATGGCAGAAGAAAGTAAACTGAGAATGGAGAAGTTTAATGGCAAGAATTATCAACATTGGAGAATACAGATAGAGGATTATCTGTATCAAAAAGATCTATACTTACCGTTAGGTGGGGTTTTAAAGAAGCCCAAAGACATGGATGATGAAGAATGGGAAGTTCTTGATAGAAAGGCTCTTGGATCTATAAGATTGAGTCTGGCATCTACTGTGATATCTAATTTATCACAGGCAAAGTCTATGATAGAGTTGATGACTACTTTAGAAAATTTATATGAAAAACCCTCAGCTTCAAATAAGGTATATCTTATGAAGCAGTTATTTAATTTGCAAATGCAGGAAGGTGGATCTGTATATAATCATCTAAATGATTTCCATGGAATTGTAAATCAATTAAGTTCAATCAAAATAGTGTTTGATGATGAAATTAAGGCTCTTTTAATATTATGTTCTTTGCCTAAAAGCTGGCATAGCTTGGTAATGGCAGTTAGTAATACTGCATCTGCTTCAAATATTTTAAAATTAGAGGATGTTGTTAGTGTAATCTTGAATGAAGAAATTTGCAAGAAAAGCACAGAGGAAACATCAGGGAACGCTTTAAGTTTTGAGAGTAGGGGAAGGCAAAAAGAGAAGGGCAAGAAAGGGAGATCAAGGTCTAAGTCAAAGATGAGAGGTAGATCCAAATATAGAAATGGTAGGAGGCCACAATGCTAGAATTGTGGAAAGATAGGGCACATAAGCAAAAATTGCTGGTCAAAGCCTAAAGAAGACAATCAACATGAAGGTAAGGAAGAAGCAAAAGTTACAGGTATTGCACAAGATGCTCTTATATTCTCTTTGCATAATAATATATAATCTTGGGTTTTAGATTCTGGTGCATCTTTCCATGCAACCCCTAATAGAGAATATTTTAGTGACTATGTCCATGGAAATTTTGGAATAGTTTATTTAGGGGATGATGACCCTTGTAAAATTATTGGCAAAGGAAAAGTGCAACTAAAAATGTAGAATGGCAACACATGGGTGTTGAGAGATGTTATGCATGTTCCCAACTTGAAGAGGAATTTGATTTCTACAGGAAAGTTAGGGGATGAGGGTTGTATAGTAACTCTCACAGCTAAATCTTAGAAGGTGACCAAGGGTGTAATTATATTGGCCAGAGGTAAGAGAGTAGGTACTCTCTATTTATGTAATTGTGTTACTAATAATTCTCCTTCTGTATTATCTACTTCAGATGTGGATGCAAAATTGTGGCACTCTAGGCTCGGCAACATGAGTGAGAAGGGAATGTCCATTCTTAAGTCAAAAGGTAAGCTTTCAAATTTGAAAAGCATAGATATAGATTTTTGTGAGCATTGTGTATTTGGAAAATAGAAGAGGATAAGTTTTCTCAAGATTGGGTCAACAAAGAAGAAGCACAAGTTGTAGCTTGTTCACACAGACGTGTGGGGACTGGCTCAAGTTGCTTCTATTGGAAGATCACGGTACTATGTTTCTTTCATAGATGATGCTACAAGAAAGGTATGGGTCTATTGTATTAAGAAGAAATCTGATGTTTTTGACACGTTTAAGATTTAGAAAGCTATGGTTGAGAATGAAACAGACAAGAGATTGAAGTGCCTGAGATCTGACAATGGTGGTGAGTTTTGTAGCTTTAAGTTCAGAATTTATTGTTATATGAATGGAATACACAGGCAAAGGATGGTTCCAAGGACACCTCAACAAAATGGAGTTGCTAAAAGGATGAATAAAATAGTAATGGAGCGTGTAAGGTGTATGAGATTGCATGCTAGTTTGCCCTTAGAGTTTTGGGCAGAAGCTGTGGATACTGCAGTGTACCTGATTAATAGAGGACCCTCTACAGCTCTAGATGGTGGAATTCCAAAAGAGGCATGGACAGGTAAAAAGGTATATCTCTTATTTCTCAAAGTTTTTGGTTGTGAAGCCTTTGTGCACGTTGATAAGGAAAATAGAAAGAAGCTGGATGCTAAGTCTATGAGGTGCACATTTATTGGCTATGGCTCTGATGATTTCGGATTCAAGTTTTGGAATCTAGGAACTAACAAAATAATTAGGAGCCATGATGTTGTTTTCAATGAAAAAGTGATGTATAGTGATCAGCTCAAGAAGCTGAATCAATCTGGGCAGAGCAATGGAGAATTGGACGAGGTGGCGGTCCAAAATGAGCTTGTGGGAAAAATTAATCACAAACAAGAAAACACAGAGACTGACATCGATCAGGGAGGAACCGACATCGGCAATACAGGAACCAATGTTGGTCATATAGTGACCGACGTCAGTTAGGCAGAAACTGACGTCGGTCAAATAGAAATGACGTCGGCCACTTACAGGCCTGGAAGTGACTGAGGTCGGTCACTGTCAGAGAATTTGGGCAGACAGTGTGTTTTGAATGAGTCTCAGATGCCCATTAGGAGGTTAGAAAGGGTAAGTAAACCTCTAATTTGATATTCCCCTTCATTATTCTATTTATTGCTAACTAATGGTGGAGAACCAGAGAGTTTTGATGAAGCAATATAGGTGGAATCCAAGAATTAATGGGAGCTAGGCATGAATGAGGAGATTGATTCTTTGAGAGAGAACCAAACATGGGATTTGGTTGAGTTACCAGTAGGAAAGAAGACATTGAAGAACAGATGGATCTACAGATTGAAGGAAGGTGAGAATGGACAGATGAGATATAAGGCCAGATTGGTAGTGAAATGATTTACACAAAAACCAGGTATTGATTTTGGTGAGATCTTTTCTCCTATTGTTAAAATGACTTCTATACGGGTTGTATTGTCTTTAGTTGCTATTGAGGATTTGCATCTTGAGTAGCTTGATGTTAAGACAATGTTTCTTCATGGAGATTTGGATGAAGAAATATATATGGAATAGCCGGAAGGATTTGAGGTCAAAGGTAAGGAGAAGCTAGTGTTCAGATTGAAGAAAAGCTTGTATGGCCTCAAGCAAGCTCCTAGACAATGGTATCTGAGATTTAACAGGTTTATGACTAAGCATGGCTATAGTAGGTGTCAATCTGACCATTGTGTGTATTTTAAGAGATTGGATAATGGTAGATATATTATTATGTTGTTGTATGTAGATGATATGCTAGTTGCATGATCACACATGTAGGATATCTCTGAGCTTAAGGTGAAATTATCTCACACATTTGCCATGAAGGATTTGGGAGTAGAAAAGAAAATCCTTGGCATGAGTATTAAGAGAGATAGGAAAAATCACAGGTTGATTTTGTCTCAAGAGGATTATGTGAACAAGTTGTTGAAATAGTTCAATATGTAGGATGCAAGACCGGTAAGCACACCTTTGGCTGGACATTTCAAGTTGAGTAAAGAACAATGTCCTAATTCACATGATAAGGTAGGGTACATGAGTAGAGTTCCATATGCTTCCGCAGTAGGGAGTTTAATGTATGCAATGGTTTGTACTAGATCGGATATTGCCCAAGCAGTGGGAGTTGTAAGTAAGTATATGGCCAATCCAGGGAAGGAACACTGGAAAGTAGTTTAGTGGATCCTTAAATATCTGAGAGGGACCATTAATAGGCATTTGTGCTATGGAGGTTCATATACTTCTCTACATGGTTATGTAGATTCAGATGTGGCAGGTGATTTGGATGGCAGAAGAAGCACCACAGGATATGTTTTCACTATTGGTGGAACAACGGTTAGCTGGATATCAAAGTTGTAGAAGGTTGTTGCCTTGTCAACTACAGAAGCAGAATATATTGTAGTCACAGAGGCTAGCAAAGAGATGATATGGATGACATGGTTCATGGAAGAGCTTGGAAAGGAGCAAGAGAGTTGCAGATTATACAGTGATAGTCAGAGTGTAATTCATTTGGCTAAGAATTCAGCCTTTCATTCAAGAACAAAGCATATACAGCTTAGGTACCACTTCATTAGATAGGTATTGGAGGATGGTGAGTTGAAGCTGGAGAAGATCCATACAGATAAGAATCCTGCTGATATGTTAACCAAGCTGGTTACAAAGGAGAAGTTGAATCTTCATTCAACTTTTGTAGGTCTTCATGATTGAGTTTGAAGATGGAGGAGCTAGAATATGTTGCTGTACAGGTACTGGTGCAGCTGTTTATCTCCAAGTGGGAGATTGTTAAGGTGTGGAGCTAAAAGTTTCACCAAATGAGCATGTGCAAAGTTGCTGGTATTACACAATCACTGGCATCGGTCAGGAGTGACTGACGTCGGTCAGGAGTTGACTGGGAGATGCCGGCATAGATTATGTTCAGCCGATGTTGGTCAGGTGTAGACAGGTAGGGACTGACATCAGTCACTTGTGCGTCCAGAATGCTATTTTTGTGGACATAATAGAATGTTTGCATGTTAGGATTAAGTGTTAGTCTTATGTCCGTGTCTCTATTTTAAGTAAGACTATTTAGAGCCCTTGATTAGGAGGCGCATCTAATGGCTGTAGTTGTATGCTCATGTTTCCTAATTATTATATAATAGGATAGATCTTCTTAGCTTAGTAGTGTGTTAAACAGTACAAGTTTGTATATGTGTATCATTCCAAGTTGTTGGAATTGATTGTAATTGAGAGAGAGAGCTCTTGAGGGAAAGAGATCTAGAAAGAGATCTGTACATTTGAGAGAGGTGTGGAAGAAAAGAAGTTTCTTCAATTGTATTCCTTCTGTAAAGAGTTTAATACAAGTTTTCAGGGTGGTTTCTTGTATCTCTTATTCTTTGCTATTTCTGATTCTAGTTACTTATCTTTCTAGTTTAATTCTGTATTTAGTTGCTTTCATATTGTAATCAACATTGTTGGTTGATCCCCAACATACATGACATGATAGTAACCAAGCAATTAATACTATCCAAAAAGAACCCTAGAAAGCCTATGGGGATGCCAAGTGGTGAGACTTTGGAGCTAGGTATAGATAGTATTTAATGGCACTCCACCCCTTGAATCATGATTTGATAGAGCACATTTTCTTGCCCAATCAAGATATAATGGCGAGGAAGGACTCAGGGCCTCAAAGACCCTATAAGAGAATGTGAGATTTACAAGTGTCAAGATATCAAGAAAGTAATAATAGATCTAATGGTGAGACTAATAGGTCAAGAATCTTAAGGTGTTGCCACATGGCTTGAAAGCATTCAAGAAATTAGGACTATTTACAAAGGTTACATAAGAAGCTCATGGGGATTCTAAGTGGCACATCCTCAAGGGAAAGTACATGTAGTGTCCAGTAATGTTCCACCCCTTGGATCATGATCCGATGGAGAAAATTTTCTCATCCCATCTAGATCTGATGATGCATATTCAGGGTTGAAATGAAAAGGATCATATGGAAAAACATAAAGATGACAAATGGGATAATTATGTGCCACAAATTAGAGCTTAAGCATCTCACATAAGATCAATGAATCATGTTTATATGGGTAGAGATGATCCAATAGTATGAGCTAAGATGGACTTTTTAAAGGGTTTAGATTGTAAAATGAAGTAATAAGTGTCCATATTGAATCCAATTAATTAGCCTGGTCACTTTTGAGCTCCACCAATCCTAGTTGGATCTGATGTGGCATGCCAAATGTTAGTATGTGGAAAAATTTAGTTTAAAATATAAATTGATAGTTTTTTCATGGGTGGGCAATGATTCAAAGCATAAAATAAGATCTGTGGGCCACCTCAAAGCATATTTTCCAAATAGTTGTGGATAATTTTCTATTTCCATCACAATTGGAACTTTTTGACTACAATCATCACAAGGTAATGGGATTTATTTGGCATTCACAAAGGGGAGGATTTATATCCAGAATATTCCAGGATTTGAAAATTGATTAGCATTGTAGACACCTAAATTTGGCCACCAATGACCTCCAACTAGGCTTTTGACTAATTTCCACCTAAAGTGCACAATTTGGCCTAAAAAACACTAAAATTCATTAAATGAGTTAAAATTTATATATTCAAGTGTTAATTTTGGCCAAGGTATCATTACATGGGGCAATACAATTTATGGGCTAGCTAACTTTGATCAGATCATTTTGAGTCAAAATGCCAATTTTGCACTTGGGTGCTTTAGATTGCTCTTTTATGTCAAATTTATTATATGAGATGCATGTCTTTGTTATTTTATGTTGGAAACATCCTAAATGGGAATATGGTTCCAATGCATCTGACATTAAATTCTAATTCTAATCTACTTGAATTTTGGACCAATAATAAGGCATTCTGATCAATTTCAATAATTTGTGCACAAAGAGCTTAATCATGCTTAAGAGCTAATAAAATGAAATTAGAGCCTAATTAAGAATTCCATGGAAACTTTTTGAATACTTGTTTTTAAAAATGAATATTGAATAACTACATCATCAGGTGACCTCATTTCTTGGGAAGACATCCCTAGGCATAAATGCCACAAATATCAGGATTATGGGTCTCCCATGCCTCATAATGACCCTCCATGCCTCTTCAATGCCCCTTTTTCCAATGTCATAATAAGGATAATTATAGATTTAATTCTAAAAAATTGAATTAATCCTCAACCACACATCTTCATCTCAAGATGGATGGTTCAGGTTGATTCTGAGCAATCTCAAAAATCTATAAATAAGAGGCCTTGCCTATTGAATTTTAAGCTTAATTTGTGCAAAGTTACCATGTAAAATTGATTTCAAAAGCTCTCACATGCCAAATTTATGATACCAAAATATTGAGCCAAGCCAAGCCAAAGCCACAAGGTGCCAAGGAGAAGAGGGGATAGCCAAGCCTTCTTTGATGAATACTTCATGAGCATATGCCGAGCAAGCCACTACAATAAGATTTTGAAGCATCCAGGGAAGGTGAAGGATTATTATTTTCTTTAATTTTTAGTTGTGTTTTTCATTTGTTTTTTTAACTAAGCTCACCCTAGTAACTAGTCCTAGAGATTTATGCTAGTTAGTGTGTTTTTATCAATTTATTTTCATTTTGGGACTAACACAATAGTAATCACCTCTCTTGAATCAAATTATTAGTTCACAAGCATGAGATCATATCTAGATGGTTACAAATGAGGACAAATTCTATTTGGCTCCTCAAATTATTTCCTCCCTCTAGCTATGTAAGTAAGTGGTCAAAAGCATCCCCAGGTAGTTGCATATAATGACAAAGTTTTTTTAGCCTTCTACCATGAATATTCTCCTTCCATCTCATGTTAAAGGCATCTGCTACCATGAAATCAAAGGATGTGCTCCAAATATTCATCATTATTTGTAGAAGAAGTTAGAACAATGATTCTTTTCTTGTAAATGGTGAGGATATTAGGTGTGGCAAAAGGTCATATTCCATCTAGAAGCATCTTGGTGGACTTGAAAATTTATTTTGTAATTTTGAAAATTATTACCCATAGTTCCAATTTTAAAATGTATAAATAGAAGGCTTGTCTTCTATATTTGGTGGGTTGCTGTTGTTGGTCTTTGTCATTCTAAGTATAGTCTCTTCAAAATTTTGGGATCACTACTATGTGAATTTTACCTCTCTTGCTAAGGTAGTTGCAATTGTACAACCATTATCAATATTTTAGAGCATGTTTATATTTATTTCTATCCAACATGGAACAAATCCACCATGCTTGTCCCCATGGCAGCATTTTGAAACACGGATTTGTGTAATATTTTCTTGAAAAGTTAATGAAAATGTTTGTGGTCCTCTACTAATTTTTTTTGATGAAGTGCATTAATATGTTTTACAAATGATATTGATTGGACATTTGGGTTTATGATCATTACTAGTTGTCATTTTCAACATAGATTTAGATTATAAACCCTTTCTACATTATTTTAGGATATGTTGTTGAATAACTTGTTAGGGCACCCTAGGTTTATGGATTTGATAGGAAAAATCATGTGAGATTCTAGTTTCAATGTATGATCTAGGATTTCAAAGATCATTTAGGTATTTTCATTTCATTAGCACCAATAAGTGCAAATTACTCCTAATAGTTCCATTAGCTTGCATTTAAGTTTTCTACATCTTTGTAATAAGTGATGTCATGAATGTTGAAAGAATCCTTGCTGATTGAAAGCCACCAACACACTACCCTACCCTTTTATATAATCATCTAAATCATCCTACCCTACCCAATCCTATAAGTAATACACCCTTTACATATATTAAGTGTTATTTGATAGCATATGCATAAGATATTACATACTTAACATGTGTTTGCATTTTGTGCTTTAAATCCTAACATTGTAGTATTTTATTCAACCCCTTTATCTTTGAAAATTATTTAGAATGAAGGTTTTAATCACTTTCAAATCTATTTTTAATAGCTTTTATATGACATAGTGTAATTATTCATTCTATGTGACAACGAGTGAATGAGTTTGGTTGTGCTCTAGTCATATTTATGCCTTATTTGTGATGAAAATTACCATGGAGGTTAAACTATAGAATCTCTCCATGTGAGCAAGATACCCCATAGGTCCTCTCACCTTGGTTCAAGAAGAGCCAGAAGTAGCAGGGAGCTGACCATACCCTTTATAGGTGCCTTTTAGTCATTTTTTGCATTTGGTCTAATCTTGATGCCAAACCTTTCCCTATCTACAATGACATAATAATGGATTTTTCATCATTACTTTCTATTTTCTTCCAAGTGTGCAAGGCCGAGTGTAAGAGGTGTATAACTAGGAAACAAAAAAATTTTGGCATCATTTCTAGGGACACTTCTTGTCACCCTATTGTTGGGGACTCTTACAGAGAGATAAATTTGTAAGTATTTCAAATTTGAAGTTTCTCTATTTGTTATTTGCTACTTTTGGACTATCTTTGCTATCAACATCACAACACTCCATTGGGGATGTGCTAAGATTTGAGATATTTGATAAATTAAAATTTTCTAAGTTTATTACAAAGAGCTATTAAAATTACATGTTAAAAGGTTCTTTCTCCCCTTTTAAACATTATTCTTAAAATTTTAGTGTCTTTGTATTATATATCATCATTAACTTTAGCAAAATATGTTTTTAGAATGTATCACTGTGAGTGTGTTAGTTGTTTTATCATATAATTTTGATTCTAGTGGTGACTCCATTTTATCATATGGTATCAAGAAGACCAGTGCCTAGTGTGAATTATCTTTGATAACTTTTAGCTTTGAGTATTTTCCTATTTACAAAGTTGACAAGACTAAGATCATCTTTCAAAAGTGACCCATCAAAGAAACTCATCTCTCCTTTAAGTATTCATCCAATGAGAAGGAAACAAGTTTGGAGGCCTATAAAAGGGAAAATTTTAGATATTAAGGACCATCATGATTCTAATAATCTTTAACTATTTATTGATCCTCTTATTATTGAGGACTATCATATCTCTTCTACTGATTCTAAAACATACAGTCCTATTTACTATCCATCTCCTTCTCAACCAGCTGAATCCCCTCCCAAGTATGACCCACCAAATCCACATCATTTACACCCTCATATCCATTTTCCATTTATTTGTGAACCCACCATTAAATCAATCATGAGGCATATGGATCCATATGAGAATTAACATCCTACATTCCATGTTCTCATATTTAGGCCTATCAATTTTGATGAAATGGAAGGCTATCCTAATAAAGTCCCAAATGAAGTTAGGAAATGCCTCACGAAGTTTCAAGAAAACAATCCAGTGAGTGGTGATCAACACCTGTGGGATTTTCAAATTATCATTAAATATTATGAGGTTGAGTATGAGGATGTATACATCAAGCTATTTGTAGAAAAGCTAGAGGAAGATGATCATGATTGGTTCAACTCTCTTCCCCGTAGATGCATCGATTCATGGGAAGAAATGAGGAATGTCTTTACAATTTAATATGGTGAAAGAGTTGATCCTAGTTTTATTTTAGTTGAGTTTGAAAATATCAAAAATAATCCTAATGAATGTGTATAGGAATTCAATACCCGGTTCAACAAGGATATGATGTGGCTACCCAAAAACATCAGGCCTAGTGATACAACATGCTTGATAAAGTACTATGATGGCTTTGATAAGAAGAATTCATATTACTTGTAGGATAAGGCTCCCACGAATCTATAGTTGGCATTCTATATGGCCATCTAGATTGAGAATAACATCAAGGCTATGGGAAAGCCCATAAACAAGTGGGATGATGTAAAATTAGTTAATCTAGAAAAGGCACAGTCCACAAAGATAGCCAATTTGGAGGAGATTGTCAAAACTTTGGCCTTCACTATAAAAGAGATGTCTTACAAGCTTGCTAAGGCTGAGAAAGGGATCTTGCATGTGTCTACCAATTAGGAGAGGGATCCTAATTCAAATCAAGCATAAAGAAGGCCTACTTTTCATAATCAAGACAATGATAGAGGGAAGATGCTTATGTGTGAATAAAGGATGAAGAGAAACCAAAATAGAGGGGATGAAAAAGAGGTGCTCAATCGTTTAAATGTCAAGGTGAATACTATGAATTCTAATTTAGACATTGATTGATTTGACAAGTGCTTCCTTCCACACCCTCCATGTGATACTACTAAAAAAATTGATGAAGTTTTAGATGAAATTGGGAATGCCTCATCCAAATATGAGATTTTTATGTTTGATTGTAATAGTCTGCAAAGCAAAATGTCTACCTTTAAGGAAATGCTAGATGCTACTATGGTTGATTAGTTTTGGAGTGTGCTTAAAATGAAAAGTGTCCTAACTTTTGACTGTGATTATGATGTTAATATGACATAAGCATATGAATTACCCATTCATTATTTTTATCTCTTGTGTTTTATGATCATTAAGAAATATCATGGGGGAATTTCATCAATTGATGACATGTAATTATTAATAAATGCATCAATTGCCCAAGAGAAGGAATATTACTTGAGAAGTAGGAAACTAGGTGCTACTACTCAAAACACTACCTCTACAAATCCAAAGGTAGGGAATGCAAGCAAGGAAGCAAATAAATCTATAATAGTCCCATAAGTGTCCAAGATATCACCCATATCCTAAGCTCCTAAGTGTAGAGGTGCTCATGTTAGGAGAAACAAAATGCCTATCTTGTTGAGTATACCTAAGGGTGTAGGTGATGTTAAGACAAATTTTCCCTTTAAGACTATTGTCAAGAGTCTTAATCCATCCCAACCTACTCCACTTTAGAAATTAAGTTATTTCATCTTAGCTAAAGGTGTTTTTACCCTTCCACCAAATATGCCTCTTCCTTAGTATAGTGTGTGTGATATGGCCCAAGTGTTGAGTCAAATAAAAATCATTGTGCCACTTGTTAAATTATTATAATACCTAAATATAGGAAGAGGTCTTTTGAGTACTTTGAATTTGGTGAGAGGTTTGCTACAAATGAAACTAAATTACCCCAAACACCCTCAAAAGAAGATGAGGAATTAGAAGAGGTTATTGAACCTAATTTGAAGTTATATTTGGGGACTACATTAGTGGAGAGTTAGTTGAATGTGGATCCATTTTATACAACCCTATTGATCAATGGCTTGATAATCCACAACTATATGTTTGATTCTAGAGCTTATTACAATGTGACTACCCTAGATGTCCTAAACAAGCTCAGAGTGAAGATTGCATTAGCCTTTGTAAAATGTTATGCCATGGACTCATGAGAGGTACCAATTTTGGGACAAGTCAAGATATAGTTGTATAATTAGAAGTTCATCTTGGTAAGTATTTGAATATGGATGTGGTAGTTATGGACTGCCCAATCAAGTAGGGGATGTTGATATCATGTAAATGGGCTACTATAATGGGTGGAAGTGTATAGATGGACTTATCTTATGCCACCATTCCACTAGAGGGTAAGATGGTCAAGCTTTATAGAGAGCTGAGGATGCTACAGGTAATTGAAGATCCAAAACATGCTTTAAATGAAGTATTCTACACAAATGTTGAATTGGGAAAATTTGTTGGGAATGTTGATGTTAATGAATAGCCTATTATTTTTGATGTTGAACTTGACAAAGAAGGTTCAGTTTGGAAGATGTGTTTTGATGGGGATTGCTCTAATATTAGAAATGGAGTTGGGGTTATTTTTTATGCCCCTAATGGTAAATGTTTTAATTTTTATTTTCATATTTATTTTGAGTGATCAAATGATAGTATTGAGTATGAGGTAGTCTTGATTAGTCTACAGATTGCCCATGAACATGGAATTAATATTTTTATTGTCAAGGGTGATGAGCTAGTGATTAAGCAAGTTAATAATTATTATGCCACAAAGAATAAAAGGTTGAAACAATTTTAGAATGTTATTTAGGATTTTCTTGAATTTTTTGATATATTCAAAATTTGTTATCATGATAGAAGTTTCAACAAATAAGTTAAAAAACTTGAAGGGTTAGGTGCTTAGTTTGATATTGAAAACATGAGCCTTCATTATTAGTATCAAGTGAAGGTGCTTGTTTAGCCTTAAATCCTAGACAATATTCATAATTAGCAGGTGTTTAATGATGATGATTAGATTAGAAAGTTTTTGAACTATGAAGTTGAGTTCCATGATTAGATCATAGACTTGGAATCCATAGTTTAGGTCTGTGATGGGAATGAGACCTTGTTTGGGAAGGACATTAATCAATTGAAGACAAACACACTCCCAAGGGGATTAGTGAGTTTAAAGGCATATTTTTATGGTGTTGATAGAATTAAGGCTAGATATTAATTTATTTCAAAAGATGTGATTGAGTTTGATTTAGGTTCTCATGAGAATCCAAGAAAAGTTTGGCTGGGTACTCACCTAAGTATAGCTAAGAAACATGCTTACATTTAGTTGTTAAGGAAGTACCAAGATTATCTATCATGGTCTTATTCTAAGTTGAAAGCCTATAGGGAAGACTTGTTCTAACATGTCATCCCATTACAGCCTGATAACAAGCCTTTTAGTAAGAAAAAAAGACCTTAACCTCATCTTGGCCACCAAGATGAGGGATGAATTAAAGAAGCTGAGGGACAGTGGAATCATTCAGCCCATCAAGTACTCATCATGGGTTGAGAATTTAGTCCCTGTGAGAAAGAATAATGGTGATATTTGCTTATGTGTGGATTTCAAGAATTTGAATAAATATTATTTAAAAGATAATTATCCCTTACCCAATATGGAAAAATTGCTATAGAGTGTTACTAGATCAGAGATGTTGTCCACATTAGATGGTTTCTCAAGGTATAACTAGGTTATGGTGAAAGAATCTAAGAGATTGAAGACCATGTTCACAATGCCTTGGGGAATGTTTGTATATATGAGATGCTTTTTGGGTTGATGAATGTTGGTGTAATATTTCAATGAGCTATGGACATCACTTTTTTAGGGATAATTAATCAATTCATTATTGTGTATTAGGATGACATTATTGTGTACTCCAAGACTAGAGAAGAACATTTAGAGCATCTGGAAAAAGTGTTGATCAAATGTAGGGAGTTAAACATTTAACCTAATTCAAATAAGTGCCAATTTGGAGTACAAAAGGCCAATTTGCTACGACATATAGTGTCCAAGGATGGTGTCATGATTCACCCTAAAAGGGTTGAAGTCATTGACAAAGTGCCTATCCTATAGTCCAAAAAAGGAATTTAGTCTTTCTTTGGATAAATTAACTTTGTAAGGAGGTTTGTGTCTATTTTTTTAGTGATCACTTTGCCTATTACTTCCATGTTGAAGAAGGACCAAATCATCAAGTGGGAAGATAAGGATGTGAAAGCATTTGGTGAAATTAAAGGAGATTTAAAGTTTGCCCCTATTTTAGCTAACCTTGATTACACTAAGCCATTTCAGATATTATCTTTTGCATCATATAATACTATTATTGATGTCTTGTGACAAAAGAATGAAGATGGTCATGAGCATCCTATAGATTTATTTAGAAAATCTATGCAAGGTCTTGAGCTAAATTATACCATTATGGAAAAATAAGCTTTCACTCTCTTGAAAACTATCAAGACATTCATGCCTTATATTCTAAGTTTAAATATTATTTCTTATGTCCTGCATACCATAGTGAAGGACATCTTGACTCAAACTAAAGTATCTAGCAATAGATGCAGGTGGGTCAAAAAATTAAAAGAGTATGGCATGTATATTCATACCACCAAGTTAGTAAGAGGGATGGGTATAACAAATCTTATGGCTGAGACCAATTTACAAGTTGTTGAGGTAAACACTATTATTCTTAATGTTGATGATTCTTTGAGTCAATTTAACATGTCTCCATGGTATAGAGATATTGTTTACTAATTTTAAAATATGAACTATCCCCTTGACTTGGATAAGAATCAAATAACTCTTAATCTTATTTCCCAAAGATACCTCTTGATTAAAAATAGACTAGCATGGAAGAATTTGGATGGGGTTCTCCAAAGATGCATGCTAGAAGAACAAATTGCTGACCTGATTAAAGACTTTCATAGTGGAGTATGTGGTGGCCATTTTTCACCTCAAGTTACATGTCATAAAATTTTGAGAGCTAGTTATTGGTGGCCATCATTATTCAATTTTTTTGCTCAAATAGTCAAAAAGTGAGAGAAATGTCAGTGCTTTGCTAAGGGTAAGAAATCTTCAGGTTCTCTTCCCTTGCAACTTGTGATGATTGAAGGCCCATTTAGACAATGGGGGATGGATTTCATTGGAAAAATTATTGATTCATTAAGCATTAGACATAGATGGATACTAGTTACAATTGAATACTTCATAAAATGGGTTGAAGGGATCCCTACAAAGAATGCATCACACTAGGTAGTTATGAATTTTTTGTTAAATTAGATTATTTGCAGATTTGGTTTGCATGTTAAAGTTATTGATGACAATGCCATGAGATTCAAATCCAAACCATTAATGGAATTATGAAAATAATATAGAATTGAATTGACCTATTATCTAACTTCAACCCCCAATGGAATGGGCAAGCAAAATCTAGTAACAAGAACTTTCTCAAAATCATTAGTTGTACTTTGGAAGTAAACAAGAAGAAGTGGGGTGAATAGTGAAAGTTTGCCTTATGGGATGATAGGATTGTGCCTAAAAGAGCTATAGAAAAAAGCCATTTTGAGTTTTTTTATGAAGCTCAAGAATTTTTGCCTATGAATATGTAGTTTCCAACCTATCATCTCATGTAGTAATTAGAAGATGATGAGCAAATCAACCACTATGAAAGCATGATGAACTAGATTATTGAGCTTGATGAGATTTAAAGATAAACTCATGAAAGACACCTTAAGTTCAAAGAGAAGCTAAAGAAAATATTTTATAAGAAGGTCACTTTAAGAACCTTCCAAGTAAGTGATTTGGTTCTACTTTGGGACAACAAACATGAAGAGAAAGGCAAGCATGGAAAATTTGATGCCTTGTGGATGGATTCCTATTATATTGACTATTATATTGGGGAACACACTTTCTTCTTGAGAGAACTAGATGGTGAAATACTAGAGATGATAATCAATGGTAGACATCTAAAGCACTTTCTAGATTGAGTCCATCTACAATTGTGTACATAATTGTATAGTGTTTTATTACTTTGTCCTTCTATTGCCCCTTTGATTTGGGCCTTGCTTGTATAGTTTATTTTCATGTTTTTTATTATGATTTCATTTTTAGATCCTTATTTACAGTCTTCCATGTTTTTTTGAGTCTTCATAGGTGTTTTCTAAAGTTGCTAACTCTTGATTCTATGGCCTATTGGATTGGCACCTGGTCTTACATTTTAGGGTTCTTTACGCACCCACAGGGGGTATACATCCTTAGGCAAGAGCCAATGTTATTGCCCAAAATTACACTAAAGCAATTGAGCCCTTGTCAAGTTTAAATGGATAAGTCCTTATCCCAAGTCCTATTTTTGAATGTGCACTCCGAGATCAAGTTTTGTGTTAATTTGGTCTTTACTTAGCATATGATGAAGGTCTATTTACTTCAAGAATTTTACCCATGATTTTTTTTTGAATGTATATTTCTTTTGGGCATTTTTCCCATGCAAAAAGTACAAGAAAATTCTATGTTTCAGCTAAAGTGTTAGAAAAAATCTTGAAGACCTATTTATTTTAGACATTTTATCTGCTACAAAAATTCTGAAAGCTAAATTATTTCAAGCATTTTATTCACGTAAAAAGCTTGACAAAATTCCATTATTTTAGGAAAAGCATAAAGTTCAATTTATTTGGGAAAAATGCAAAACTCAATTTCTTTGAGGAATTTTTTTGGACAAAATGACCAAAATAATTATCCTAATAAAATGATTTGCACAAAAAGTCTAATAGAGATTAAAGCTTTGGGGAAATTATTATGAACAAAATGTCCAAGATAATTTTCCTGACCAAATTACCATAAAACATAAGCCCTAAAGAAATGTTTTAGTCTAAAAGGGCTGAAAGAGAATTTTATTGTAGAACATGAATGCCAAAGACCAAAAGGCTCAATACAAATAATAATGTTGAGGACAAGATTCCTGATGAGCAAATTCCCAAATGAAATTTCTTAATTGCATAAGTGATGGGCTCATAGACATCATTAACAAGCATGTGGATGTCAATTTTAATATGTAAAAAGTAGACATTGGGGTTCAAATATTCTAAGATGATTGTATGAGTGTTAAATTTAGGCCATGTGAAGTATCCTTTTGATGTCAAATATAGGTAGATCCAATGATGTGCATTAACATAAATTAGGATGATTTGATCATGCATGATCAAAGATAGATAGTTTAAGAAACCTAAGACAAATGTAGGCATGAAAAGTTTCAAGCTCATGGGGCATAATTAAAAGGTTCAATCATGTTCCAAAGATCCAATGGTGTGAGTGAGTAGTTTATAGTTCAACAAGGCTTAAGATCTAGTGAGCTACTACCATATGACATGATAACACCCAAGCAATTGATACTATCCATAGATAGAAAGCTCATAGGGCTACTAAGTGGTGTGACCTTAGAGTTAGGTATAAATAGTAGCCAATGGAATTCCAACCTCAAATCATTATTTAATGGAGAACATTTGCTCACTTAAGCAATATATAACAATGATCAAGGACTCAGGGCATCAAAGACCCTATGAGAGAACACAAGATCGGTAAGTGTCAAGATCTTAGGAAAGTAGTATCATATCCAATAGTGAGCAAAATATGTTAAAAGGTGAAGAATCCTAAGGTACTACAACATGGATCAGTATCATTCAAGAAATTGGGACTATTTTAAAAGGGTACACAATAATCCCATGAGGCTACCAAGTGGCACATCCTTAAGGCCAAGTATAGGCAGTGTCCAATAATGCTTCACCTCTCAGATCATGATATGATAGAGTGTGTTCACTTGCCTTAGCCAATTTTGATGGTGTATAACCAAGGTTGAAAATATAAGGATCCTATAGACAAACACACAAATGATAAGTGGCATAACTACATGCCATAAATTAGAGCTCGAGTATCTCATGCAATATCAATGGCTCACATTTGCTCGGGTAGAGATGATCTAATGGTATGAGCCAACATGGAATTTTCAAAAGGATCGAATTGAATGAGGAAGCAATAAGTGTCCATATTGAATCTAATTAATCAACCTAGTCAATTTTGAGCCCCACTAATGCCTAGTTGGATCTGATGTGGCATGTCAAATGTTAGTATGTGGCAAGCTTTGGTTTAAAATCTAAAATTTATGGTTCTTTCATGGGTGGGAAATGATTCAAAGTATAGAAGAACATCTGTGGTCCACCTCAAAGCATGTTTTTCAAATGGCCATAGATCATTTTCTATTTTAAACACAACTAGAGTTTTTTTACTGTAATCATCACAAGGTAATGGGCTTTCCTTGGCATGCACAAAGGGGAGGATTTCTATCCAAAAGATTCCATGATTTGAAAATTTATTAACAAAAGAGAATATGTAGATGGTTACACATGAGGATAAATTTTGTTTGGCTCCTCAAATGATTTCCTCCCTCTAGCTATATAGGTAACTGGTCAAAAGCATCCCTAGGTAGTTGTACATAATGATAAAGTTTGTTCAGCCCTCTACCATGAATAATCTCCTTCTAGATCATGTGAAAGGCATTTCCCATCATGAAATCAAAGGATGTGCTCCAAATATTCATCATTATTTATAGAGGTAGTTAGAGCAATGATTCTTTTCTTGCAAATGGATGAGGATCATAGGCATGGAAAAAGGGCATATTCCAGCTAAAAGCATCTTGGTAGATTTGAAAGTTTTGTTTTGTAATTTTGAAACTTGTGACCCATAGTCCTAGTTTTGAAATGTATAAATAGAAGGCTTGTCTTCTATAGTTGGTGGGTTGTTGTTGTTAGTCTTTTTCATTCTAAGCATAGGCTATTCAAAATTTTGGGATCAGTGCTATGTGTATTTTACCTCTCTTACTAAGGTGGTTGTAGCTATATAGTCATTAGCAAGCTCTGAGAGCATGTTTATATGTCTCCCTTGTCCAACATGGAGGAAATACACCATTCTTGTCCCTATCCATGGCATCATTTTGAAACACTGATGTGTGTAATAATTTCTTGCAAAGTTAATGAAAATGCTTGTGGTCCTCTACTAATTTCTATTGATGAAGTGTAGTAATATGTTTTAAAAATGATGTTGATTGTACATTTGGTTTTATGATCATTACTAGTTGTCATTTTGAGCATAGATTTAGATTATAAACCCTTTCTGCATTATTTTAGGATATGTTGTTGAATAACTTGTTAGGGCACCCTAGGTTTATAGATTTGATAGGAAAAACATGTGAGATTCTAGTTTCAATATATGATCTATGATTTCAAGGATCATTTGGGTATTTGGCACCCATAAGTGTAAATTACTCTTGTTAGTTCCATTATCTTACATTTAAGTTTTTTGCATCTTTGTAATAAGTGATGTCATGAATGTTGAAAGAATCATTATTGATTGAAAGCCACCAACACATTGCCCTCCCATTTTATATAATCATATAATTCATCCTACCCTACCATACCCTACAAGTAATACACCCTTTTCATATCTTAAGTGTTATTTTCTAGCAAATGCATAAGATATTACATGCTTAACATGTGTCTGCATTTTGTGATTTAAATCCTAGCATTGTAGTCTTTTATTCAACCCCTTTATTGTTGAAAATTATTTAGAATAAAGGTTGTAATCACTTTAAAATCTATCTTCAATATCTTGTATATGACAGTGCATTTTTTCATTCTATGGGACAACTCTTTCTTAGTGGAGTGAATGAGTTTGGTTGTGCCTTGGTCATATTTGTGCCTTCTTTGTGCTAAAAATCCCCATGGAGGTTAGATTGAAAAATATATCCATGTGAGTAAGCTACCCCATAGTTCCTATCACCTTGGTTCAAGTAGAGCCAGAAGTATTAGGGAGCTGAACATACCATTTGTAGGTACCTCTCAATCATTTTTTCCATTTAGTCTAATCTTGATGCCAAACCCTTCCCTAGCTAAAATAACATACTAGTAGGGTTTTAATCATTACTTGACATTTTATTACAAGTGTGTAATGATCTAGATATCAATTCTAAAATATTTCCATGGAATAGATATTATTGTAAGCTTTCTGGCACATTTTATGGTTTAAAAAATGGAGTCCATATGTGCAAGTTATGGACAGTCAAAGTTGTAGTCAAAATTGGTCAAAGTGATGATGTGGTAGAAAATGTGAACTAGTCATATAGTGACATGTGGCAATGAGTTCATGAAAAATATTGGCTTTGGTTTCTCATCTTCATCTTTGATAGGTGTATTTGGTAAAAAGGCTGGCTATGGGGACCGTAGCTGGTGGAGTCCACTTTTGTCTCAGAGGGGGACCCTGCCACCGATAGAGATAATAGAGCATCTAGTTGGATGTCAACAAGTGCCAGAATGGGAGTGGTGTACATGGTGGGTTCTAAATATACCATGTGCCTTTCCACCACTTATTTATCTCCATGATCAAATTTTATTAATCACATAGTGACTATATTACAGGTTCCAAGTCACTTTTACAAACCTATTTCCAAGTCCCAAGTCCAATGATCTCACCAAATACCATGGGTTCCAAATTCAACATGGAACATGTTTATTATGGAGGAATAAACATTAATGTTACCACAAAACATGTTCCAAGGCAATTTTCTAAGGTAAGTGGTGGAGGTGTGGCACATGCCACATTAAAAATGGTAAACAAAGACCATTTAAAATATGACTTGGTAAATTCCCATGAAATATGTGGGATATAAATTATATTATGACAATGCCAATGTTATGGAATTATCCCAACATGGACTATGCCTTTTTTAAGGCATTAACATACCACAAAATTCATGGGATTTTAAAATACTTAAAACGTTCCACCTCCCAAATGTGGGACAAATGATTTGCCTTAGCCCAAAAATGTTGCCAATGGGTTTTGAACCATGACATTTTAGGTAAAATGATAATGTTCCCACCATCACAATTGATGAACCAATTAATATTTAAAGTGGGAAAATTTATATTTAAACACAAGTTTTAGCCAAGGAGCCAAGGGAAAATAGAAAGCAACTAGCACTCTTCCTCAGTTTTGAGGTACCTGGAGGCATTTCCAGACTTCAAAGTAAACTAGAGATTTGTTCTAGACTCTGATCTAGTTCTAAAAATATGTTGATTTTCTATATATGAGGTAATTTGATGTAATATTTAATGCCTCAAAGGGAATAATTGAGCAGACTGTGTATAGGCCATAATAGACTAGTTTATGAAATCCCATGTTTTGAGGGACTTGGAGAGATTTTCACTTCTCAGTGTAAACTAGGGAATTATCCTAGACTCCAAGACAATTTAAATAGTATGTTGAAAGACCTATGATTATTATATTAAATCCATTTTTTAAGTCCATTTTTTGAGACTTTTTGGCTAAAATCCATAGGATTGTGAGATTGCATTAATGAGAGTAATTTGGAAGGTCTGTCCATGGGTTCTGAGACTTTTTAAAGGTCTACTGCTGATTTGTATGTAGTCTTACAGTATCATTTGATAATTCTGAGGGTTGGCCATGTACTCACTTTTCAAGGAAATGGGTCAGTTTGTATTATAAGTGAACCTAAAGATATTGGCATTACTGAACTCCATTATCAAGTACTTGTTGTGAGTTGATTCTATTTATGTATTATTTTTCCACATTTTGATTAGTTTTGTTTATTAATCATTATTGAATGCATATTTAGTCAAATATGACATATTGATGTAAAATTAAGCACTTTGATATTATATATATATATATATATATATATATATATGTATATATATATATATATATATGTATGTATGTATGTATGTATGTATGTATTAAAAGGTCAAATTCAATTTCATTTCCTTGAGTGTTTTGGGAAATTATGTAATTTGACAAAAGTATCCAAGGTAAACTTTCTGTGCACTAAATTAGTGTAGAGTTTATGAATCAGTATGATGTGTACAACTAGGAACCAACAGGTTCTATGGAACTAGATTATGTCTAAATACAAGTAGTTCACTACTTTTCTTATGTACTTTACTGAATATTAGGTCTCAACACAAAAACTACATCAAATTAGGGCCTAATTTCAATAACTGCACAATGAAACTGAGGTTATTTTTGACCTACTCAAATAATATGAATAGGTAATTGACACTGCCATTCATCATGGCATCAAAAATTATTACAACATACTTGATTGTAAAAATTACTTGTGTGATGTTTATAAATACATTACTCTAGACCTCTCTAAAGTAGATAGGTCCAAAGTAATTATGGAGACACACACATTAGGATTACCTAAGATGGACACTATGTTGAATGAATATCTCACATTGAGAGATAATGTGATGGTGAAGATGCACATGTAGGAGATTGAAAATATTGTGTAGTATGTTCACAAGTGTGTAAACACACATATATGTGGACCAAATGGAGTTGTTAATCCAAGAAATCTAGCATAAGGTGGCTCAACACATACTAATCATTATAAATTTTATTGAAGAAGACATCTAAATGATTATTTAGATTCAAGCTACCTTGCATAATTTTTCATCTTGATGAGATATATCTCGGATAACTGGAGATAGTATAAGTAAGACTTGAAAAATTTAGAGAATTCATTCTAAGCAAATGTGGATGAACCTGGGTTCATTCCACCTAGATATCCCACACAAATCTTACAAGATAGGAAATCATCTCAGGCAACACAATAATCTCCTATTCCACAACCACCACCTCTAGTAGTGAATTTGGCATGAACATCATCTTTGGAAGCTACTCCAATAGATTCATAGTCATTGAATACTAACCCATCTCCAATTTCAAAGTTTATGCCTCAACCATCCCAATAAGGTATTGCATAAAAAAAATTGTTCAATTTTGAATATAGTATATTTTGAGTAGGTAAGAATCTTTGTGAGTGGGGGAAAGAGGATTTTAACCCCATAAAGGGTGGCTTCCTAGTTACACCAGTCTATTTAAATCCTACAAAGGGTGGTATATGATATTTAGTTGAAAAATTAAAAGTGTAGCTAAGTAGTGCGTAAGAGGTGAGAATCAATAAATGAAACTTAGATTAATAATTACAATCATTGTTTCATGGAAAACCTCATAGGTCAACACAAGACAAATTTAAAATATGCTTCTATTCAGACTTTGCTTGTAATATTATCTCAAGATGAGATAATTGTTTAAGTCTGGGAAAATGTTGGTAGTAAATTATGAATCTTAAATCACATAAATATTTATAAGTGAAAATAAATATTTTTTATTGAATGTCAAAAGTATATACAACATTAAAATCTTCCTTCAATTATATAAGTGAATGGTCATGAAGGAGAATCATCAAAACCTCCTCATATCTCCATAAATACTCTATTTTGTAATAAATAGGATTGATCATTAATTCCCAAATTTAATAATGAATAGATATCATTGTGGTTTTCCTTGAAATTATTATATGTTTATTATAACATGTGTGTATTATTTCCTTTAATTATTTATTTCCTTGTGCACATATCTATTTTTTAATCAATCATGAATTGTTATGAATGATCATAACATGTATCATTGCAAAATTAGGATGGATAATGAGTTCATAATAAACTTCCTAAACTCTATTTATTCATATTTTAAACATATTCATATTTTTTAGTTACAAATCACATAATTTAAACAATATAATGTTTTGATGAGGGATTCTAAGAACCTCTACTAATAATACTGAAAACATCCCTACTACTCATGTGGAAAAAGAGGAACCTAAAATATTATTCCATTCTCAAATTTGGATCAATTCCTAGTGAATAAACTTCATTATATACTGCATATGTCCGAATAACTTGATTTTTCCTGAAGTATTTTGAAAATTGAACTTGCCACTAATGCCTCATCTGAAACCATACTCCATTAGATGTTCTATTGTGGGATCTGAGAAACATGTTACTCAATAGTGTCAACTAGTGCATAATAACAAGCCTTTTTAAGATACATTTATTTTTGATGTCACTCCATTATAGGTATGTTATGTCTTACTTGGTCAACCATATCTTTATCATTGACATGTAAAATATGAGTCAAATGCTAAAAATGTTGTCATAGATGTTGGTGATATGATATAACCTATATCATAATCGGTTCCAAATCTTTCATTTATTAGTGCCAAGAATTATAATAAGTTAATCATAGCTATAAATTTTTTTGTGATTTTGATGATAAGATATGAATGTAAAAAAGTCCTTATGGAACCGTTTTCTACTACAATTCCTCTAACAACCATAGAAAAAAAAATATAGTTGAAGATCAAGTTGGAATAATACAAGGATATATTTTAGCTACTAAAGGAAGTGCCTACACACTATGAAATCAATCAAAATATTAATTTTATCTTTGGAATACCTTTATCTAATGATTTTTAATGCCTTAAATCCTTTTTGGAGAATAAATAAATCAAGTGATATATCCACAAACTAGTGGATAAACAACATATTGATCCTATATCATCACCTTGTGATAACCTGATTGTGATTGTTACAAATAAAATGACACATGAATTTTGTGCATAAACTACCAATAACTCAAAAATATCACATTGAAGAACCACTATCCTCTTCTAAGGATTGGGGAACTTGTAGATAGTTCTATTGTGTAAAATACTTCACTAAAATTAATCTTAAGTTTGGGTACCATTAGATTCATATTGATACTAAAAATTAATGAAAGATAACATTCAAGGATAAAGAAAGGTTTTTAAAATGGTTAGTCATTCCATTTGTTTTTAACAACAAACTAGCCACACTCATGCAAATGATGAATGACATTTTTAGGCCATTCGCTACTTCATTTATTGTAGTCTACCTTCACCACTTACTAATATTTATAAAAACATGAGATGAACATATATGCCATATAGATCAAGTGATTACAAATTTGGAGAAACACATTTTGTAGGACAACATGAAGAAATGATCATTTGAAATGCCATAGATACAATATCTAGGATACATTATGGACACACAAGGAGTACATGTGGACCTAACAAAGATTCAAGTCTTATGGGGATTACCACAACCAAAAAATATCATAGAGCTTTGTAGATTCTTGGGATTGGAAATTTTTTATAGGATATTTGTACTTAGTTGTTCTCTTATGAATTGGCCTCTAAACTAAGATACCTAAGTTAGAACTAAAGAAAAGTTTATTTGGAATTTTTTCACACCAAAAATCATTTGAATAATTGAAATGTAGACTTTATTATGAATGCATACTTTACTAGAAATTTATTAACCATTTTAGCTTGATACATATGCCTTTAAATTTTCACTTGGAGTATTCATCACTCAACATGGTCACTTGGTTTCTTACCATAGTGAAACATTCACCATAGTGGTAATAAACTAAAAAACATATGTTCACAAGCTTTATGTTATTGTTTAGGAATGTAAGCATTATATATTGGGTAATGGAATTATAATCCACATAGATCATAAGATGTTTTATTTCTTGTAGACTTGGAACAAGTTGTAACAATAATGGCATAAAAAATGGTCTAGTAACTCTATCTAAACATCAAGCATAAGAATGTAAGTGCCAATATAGTCATATATTGTGTGAACCATATGCCACTTCAAACTCTCATTTCTATACTTAACATATGTGGACATGAATTAAATGCATGGTCATAATTATATCCATATGATAAGGATTTTGTATATATCTATTATAATTTTCTCTATGGTAACTTAGTTCTATATTTATACTTTTAGGAGCACTAGTACATTCTACATGAGGATGCAAGACAAAAACTAATATGGGAATCCCATTTCAACAAAATTTTATGAATTTCAGAGTTGAAAATACTCTTGTAGTGATGTAAAACTACTTATTATAGCCACACCTAATGTCTGATGCATCCAAATATATCAAATCTTTTATCACATACAATTTCAAAATCGGTCAATAAGAAATATGGTCTATATAAACCTCTATTGGTTCTAACAAGGTTATGCAAATCTAGTCATGGAAATTATCTTAAGATACCCTACTACCAAGCATGGTAATGATTACATATATGTAGTGGTTGATATATTATCAAAGATGGTAATTTTCATACCCTATAATAAACCAATATCATCTCTAGAGATAAATCATACTTTTAGTATGTTTAGATCCACTTTGAAATCCTATAAATATCCTATTTGATCGAGATATAATATTTTTGAGCCATTTTTTGAAATCATTTTGGTCTATGTTAGATATAAATTTGAACAAATCCACCACATTTAATCCATATACCAATGGGCAAATAAATGTGGTAAATAGGATTATAGTGCACCTTATGGGATTTTAAAATTTTAAGAACAAATAAACACGGGATAAAAAAATTCCTTTCATTAAAAATAACCACAACATAGCTCTTCACAACTCTACTACACATAAACTTTTTTTTTTTGGTTTTTAACCTTTGACACTTATTGATGTAGTTTATCTTATTCAACCATCAATAGTTTCAAATCCTTTAGCTTAAAATGAATTTTACAAATATTTTCAATTCATTAAGCATATTCAACACCTTCAATATCAAGTTGTAGACACTACTTATGAATTACATAACACCTCAATCTTGTACACTTGGAAAATAAATATCATAGATGTACCTTCAACTTCTAGACCTTTCCCACTACCAACATGATTATGTACACTATATCTCTATGCCTAATTTATTATCTTTTAGTCTGACCAATGTTAGTCTTATGATCTATGCCTTATATCTTGTCTAAAATTATATAAAAATGTTTATCTTCCATCTCTACAAGTTATAGACATGTGCCCATTTTATATCTACCCAGACACTTGCATCCTGATCAAACACCTATGTCGACACAAGTGTCCAATGCCCTAATTTCATCCAATTTGTAAATGAAACATATATTCATGGTTAATGTAAGTGATTTAATGTGAGATATTTTCAAATGAATTGGTATTATTGTAGCATATAATTACACCCTTATGGGAGAGTTTCTCAAGCTCTCTCACTCCTAGCTACAAGTATTGGGACAACCTCACACTATGGGTATCCTATAGTGAGGTTGAACCTCTAGGATTTTTATGAGGCTAGTTCCTGAGATGCTTCACTTCAGCTCTTATTTCCCATGCTAAAATCTACTACTGACTAAGGAAAATAGATAAGAGGATAACATAAAAAGGAAATCTAAGCTAAGGGAGGTGATGTACCAAATAGAGAGTGATCCACATAATCATGAAATAAACACTAATTTAGCATAAGATAATTCTTGCTCACATAACCTCACAACTAGTTAATTTAAATAAGTGTTTCATAAACTAGGCTCACTAAACCATACATGAAGTAAAGAGGAATTTCAAAATCTACAACAAGCATCCATTAATGGTGGAAAGAGCTCAAGTTCAGACTTGGAACTAACTTGAAAACACATAAAAATAGGCAAGAAAGAAGGATAATGGACATGGAAGAACACTTATTCACAAGGCCATCATGCACAAGCTTGCTAAACACAATTTGATCTTTATTGCTTCAAACGGACTTTCTTACAAATTTTGATAGGGTTTCTCCTTGTAAAATGAGGATATATTTTTTATGGGGGAGCCAATAGAGATATATATAAAAAAGGGAAGAAGAAAAAGAGAAGAGGTTAGAAAACATAATTTAATAAATGAGATCTAACCACCTCCATGAATTCTCACCCACATTTAGGTTAATTAGAACTAATCCTTCTTCAACAAATTAACTACCATTTGCTACAATAGTAATCAATCCCTCTCATTGGTTGAGAAACACACTAGAAGACAAGAACTTATTGAGAATGATGATGTCATGATCCACTAAAAAGGAAAATTCCAGGAACATATTTAATGCTCTAGCTACCTTTTCTAATCACCTTATCTTCATCTTTCACTTCCACACCATCCTTCACATGTATTACATGTATAAAGACAAAATCCCCATAACTTTGAATCTAGACTGAGTCATGTTACCTCTAAATTAAGTGGCTATTTGTTAGAGATGATGACCATGTCGAAGGACAAGAGCCTCTCCATTAATTATATACACTAGCTCTTGCTTTGAAACCTAGGCCAAATATTTTCTATAAATGGAAAACCAATCTAAGGACATTGGTTTGCTTGTATCTATTTATGTCGATACATATCTATAGATTGCATAGATTTTTTTGATATTTTAAAATGCCAATGACTACTTGTAGGGGTTCAGATTTTGATGTTTGTGGGCTCATCATCAATTCCTGTAGACAACTTATTTAGCCATTTTTTTCAAACAATTTTATTAGACCCTTCCCATGGATAATTTATTTGAAGGAATTCATATATTCAGACTTTATAAAAATTCCCCTTTCCAAAATGGAATTACCCTTTGGCTTTCTTGAAAGTGACCTCTTTTTTTATCCTTCAGAATTTTGAAAAATCCCTTCAAAAAAATGAAAATTACCCTTCGAAAGAATTGAAAAGCTCCCTTAAAAAGAATTAAAAATCACCCTTCAACTTAGTTGTTTGGACCTTTTGGAAAGAAGACCCCTTTAGAAATTTGAAAAGACCCATTCAACTTTTTGAAAATGATCTTTTGAAAGAAATATTTTGGCCCTTTGTGAAGGAAAAGTACCCTTTGGAAAATTTGAAAAGGGGCCCCTTTCACTTGAGAAAAGATATCTTTCAGAACTTTGAAAAGAACCATTTTCCCTTTGGAAGTGCCCTTCATAAATATGCAAGATCTTTAGTATGTGGGCCAAAAATGGCCAACATTTTTGGTGACTCACAAGGAAGCAAGCATGTTATGCTTGAGAAACCAGACCACTTGCCTTGCCTAATCCATTGGGCATATAATCATTAGCCTCTACAACTAAGTTGGTCTAAAATTGGATACAAGGCTGATCTTTTTTGGAACTTCCTCTTGAAGCAATTATTGGCCATTTTTTACCCACATACCAAAATTTTGCCTAAGTGTGAGAAGATGGACATTCAAGTAAAAGTGGCAAGTTTAGAGTAGCTTCAGGTTCTTGGAAGGAGAAGGTATCAAGGTTTAACAAGTAAAAGACTTTGAGATTGTCAAGCAAGAAGACTTTGGGTTTGTGGGGTTTCCTTGATTAAAAGGTGAAGTAAGTTGCAAGCAATCAAAAACCTGAAATAAGTAAAGGGACCTGATAAACCTAGGCTGGTGTTGGGTGGTGGTTCATGGGTTCTTTAAGAGGCAAGTCTTCAATTTTTCTAAGGTGAAAGACTTAAATTATTTTATAAGCCATAAGCAGTAGAAACCCTGAAGTAAGGAAGCAAGAAGTAAGTTGTAAGGAGTGCAAATCCTGATGAGTAAAATGGAAAGTTTCAAAAGGAAAATTATGGAAAATAGTTCATGAAAATTAGAAATGCCTAGGAACATCAAATATAAGTGGCACAAGCACATCCAACAAGCTTATAAGATAAATAAATAACAAGGTCTTCTCCTTTCATCTACGACATGCAAATTGGTTAAATAAAGAATAGACACATGGAGTAGTGAATATGAAAAAAATTGACTAGGATAGTCCAAGTTATAGTAAAGAACATGCCGAGCCTTAAATGCAAGGGTCAAATTACATACACTAGGTAGGGACATATAACTACCATAGGCATGGCTCTATTATTTCTAACAAGAGAGTTCAATTTGTAAGGGGCTTGATTAGCTTGGCAGTGGGCGGTTATCTCATGGTCAAAGCAGTTACATGCTTTGAATTAAAAACAACTCAATGACAACAAAGAAGAGTCCTGGTCATTGGCAACTGGTGACTTATTCTCTCCTTTATCCATCACCAAAATTTCTTCCTCTTTTCTCTCTTCTTCTCTATATATATCTCATGATTTTCCATTGTAATGGTTCCCAATTTTTAGATGTTTTTTATCTTCTTGGGAGATAGGATGCTCTTAGAGATATCACAAGATATGCTCAACTAGTTAGGCTCGACCCTACCAATCATTTATAAGAACCACCTCTTATGCAATAAAGGATTTTTCTTTGCTTATCTCTTGCCTTGGAATTGTGTCTATTGAGCTACGTACTATGGCATCACATGAAGGAGAGTCTTCCTCATCCATGGTCCTCCTTTCTGACCTTGTTTAAGGATTTTTTGATGCTATTTATAGGTCTATTTGAGTGTTATTTCCACTATTGATGTGAGATTTTAGTGAGTCTTATAACTACTCTCTATTTGCATTCCTTTCTTCTATAACCTCTTCCATGAAATACTAATGCAACCAGCTCGATCTTAAGATTGTGCAAGTCAGTATTGTCCTTTGTAGAATTAGTGTGGGTTTAAGCTAGTGAGATTTTCCCATTTATCTTTGGTGCATCACTTGGTTAGATTTCTTAGGAGACTTTATCCCCTTTCTAACCCTTTTCCCTATGAAGTTTCATTTTAGCATTAGTTTTAGGTGATCCACCCAGAGGAACCAGCCTCTTTAAAAATCCTAGAGGTTTAACCTCATGATAGGATACCCATAACCTGAGGTTGTCCCCATGCTTGTAGTTGGAAGTGAGAGAGCCTAAAGAACTCTCTCATAAAGGGTACAATTCCAAGCTATAACATTTTTGGCACACCTGATGGGATTAAGGTCCAAAGTAGTGGAAGGATTTTTGATGTCATCCTTCTACTTATAAACCTCTAGAGGATTTCTAAAAACATCAATGGTGACTTTGAGTATTTATCAATTGGTTTGAGTATTCCAATTACCTAATCAACATATTTGGTATGTATAATTAGCCATATTTTGACCAACATGTGTATTCCCTACCTTAGTAGCAAAATTATCAAGCTAATAATGTTTATGTGTTCCCCCCAAGTGGCCCTCAAATGACCTATCAACCCTATCATGAGTTGTCTATACCAGCACTTAAGTAAAATGTAGTGAGCCTTGATAAGCATGCACTAGAGTTGCACTTACAAAAGTGTTATGGCCAAAATGTCCCTACTCACTAGATTCATTAATTGAGGGATTCATTACAACAAATAAAAGTAGAATGGGCCCCTATTGAGAGAACAAATTAGAACAACCTCACTAATGACATGATGGATACATGTGGTTACATTCAGAGCATTGAGGACAAGTTGGAAGGACTTGAGGAATATTAGGGCCATCCCTACCAACCTTTGGTTCCTATATATACATATTTGTAGCATTCTTATATGTCACTTATTCCTCCTCAAGAGGCCATTTCAATTACTCTTTCAAATCTTCCAAGTTCCTCATATGTTCTGTAGTCTTTTCCTTCTTGGAAATCTATGCAAGGGGGTTGTCAAAAAAATGAAGTGCCTATTATGGAACAACCTACTGTTTGGGTCCAAGACTTCATCCCTTTACAAGATTCTTCTATTCCTAACCACATTAATGAGGATCTATTTCAAGAGAACATAGAAAAGTAGATCAGAGAGTTAGAGTTGAAGGTAAATAAGGAAGAAGAAAGGAAAAATCAAAAGATGAAATTAGAATTGCTACCTTTCCCATCTTAGATCTAAGTTACACAACTAGGTAAATCCAAGGTCATTCAGCCTCCATCCCTCCCTCCTTAAGAGCCTCTATCTTTTCCATCTTGGAAATCCATTTAGAGCAGTGGGCCAAAGAAGGAGGTGGTGATTCTTGAAGTCAGACAAGGAGCCTTGTGGCTTACACTCCTTTCCATTAAAAATACTAGAGCCTTTACTTCATGGAGATCCATTCAATAAGTGAAGTTTCAAGAAGAGATGTCAGATGTGGTGATCCAAGAGCCAAGTCAAGAGAATGAGTCAGTGGTTAAAGGAAGTAACAAAGATAGGTTAGCTCAGCTTAATGAGCTCTCCTTATAATATTTTTAAGATTCTTCTCCCTCCCTCAAGAACCACCAAAGAAGCTATTCCCTAGCTAAAAAATCACTCTCTCAAGTTGCAAGCAAGGTGAACTTTTTCACCCTCCCACCATCCCCCTCTTGGAGGAAGAACCTATTTTACAAAGAAGTAAGGAGGATCTTAAATTCAAGTTTGAGCCATCAAAGAAGGTGAAATTAAGTTTGAACCAGCTATGACATGGCTTTGACTTTGAGGAATTAGAGCTTGAAGGCATTATTGATGCCTTCATTCTTAAGAAGGAATGTATTTAGAATGTAGCTGAGAGTAAGGAGGGTTTTGTTTGGTCCTAAGAGCTTCCATTTAGCATGGATATAGATGAAGATGATCAAAGTGTAAATATTGACGTAGTCAATTAGTTGGCTGACCATGTTGGAGAGGGCACAAATGAGCAAGAGGATCAAGATGAGGTTGAGGAAGCTGACCAATCCCAAAATGAGTTATCTATTAAAGGCAGTATTGATGTCTTCAAGAGTGAAGGGGAATGGTTAAATCTAGATCCATAAAGATATGACATGTTGGGCCTTAGATGGATTGATGAACTACCATGTGACTCCTTTTAACATAAGCCAAACACATATGGAGTTAAAGTTGGCATTGTCTCAGATAAACAAGAGGAAGTTGCCTTTTGGGATGACTTAGAGTTGTTTTACTTAGACATAGATAGCAAACCAAGCACCAAATTAAAGGAGCCATCACATGTTGTACTTAATTTAGAACACAAATTTGAGCCATCAAATGTGGAGATTGTAAGAGTCCCCATAGTCCAACGTGAACCAAGTTTGGAGGACATGAACGAGTATGTCTACATTAGAGACATGTTCATTCCATTTCCTCCATTAGAGGGCACACCAAAAGGTTTGAACATAAAGCTACCTTGTTCACTAATTCTAATACCTCCAAAGCAAGGAATCTTTCATCTTGATTTATTACAAGTGAATGATACTCATACTTTCCCATTTGATCTAGGAGGGAATACTTGTAAAGTCTAACCTTGTACATATTAGGATAGATTTCATGATTTCCTCAAAGTGCCCTATGCACATTTCTTTATTGTTTTATTTTTCCTTTCCCTAAGTGCCTTGGGCACTTTACATTATTTTTGTGATATCCTCATTACTTCAAGAGGAAGTTCCATCAAGGGCCAGCCTTATATCCAGTTTAGACCAGGTCAACTATAGAGGCAAATGGAGATTATGTGCCTAATGGATTAGACTCTGACTGACTAAGTTGGGTTCTCAAGCATAGAAAGCATGCTCCCCTACAAGTCACTAGAAATGTTGGCCATTTTTTTCCCACTTACCAAAATTTTGCTTAAGTGTGAAAAGATGGACATTCAAGCAAAAGTGGCAAGTTCAAAGCAGCTTTGGGTTCTTGGAAGGAGAAAATTTTAGGATTTAACAAGTAAAAGAGTTTGAGATTTCTCTTAGAAGACTTCAAGTTTGTTAATTAGGAAGACTTTGGGTTTGTGGGGCTGTCTTGCTTAAAAGGTGAAGTAAGTTACAAGTAGTCAGAAACCTAAAATAAATAAAGGGACATGAAAAACTTGATCTGGTTTTAGGCAGTGGTTCATGGGTTCTTCAAGAGGCAAGTCTTTAGGTTTTTTGAGGTGAAAGACTTAAATTATTTTATAAGTCATAAGCAGTGGAAACCCTGAAGTAAGGAAGAAAGAAGTAAGTTACAAGGAATGTGAAGCCTGATGAGTAAAATGGAAAGTTCTAAAAGAAAAATTATGGAAAATAGTCCATAGAAAGTAGAAAGGCCTAATAATATCAAGGAGAAGTGGCATAAACACATCCAACAAGCTTAACTAATCAATAGATAATAAGGAATTCTCCTTTAATCTATGGTATGCAAAGAGTTAAACAAAGAATAGACACATCTAGGTGGAGTAGTGAATATGTAAAAAAATGACGAGGATAGTCCAAGTTTCAATAAAGAACATATCAATCCTTAAATGCAAGGGTTGAATTACTTATAGTAGGTAGGGACATGCATCTACCATGGGCATGGCTCTATTAGTTCCAATAGGAGACTTGAATGCATAAGGGGCTCAAGTAGCTTAGTGGTGATCTTGGGTGGTTACCTCATAGTCAAAGTAGTTGCATGCTTTGCATAAAAAGAACTCAAAGACAAAAAGGAATAGTATTGGTCATTGGCAACTAGTAACTTCTTCTCTCCTTTCTCCATCACTAAAATTTATTCCTCTTCTATCTCCTCTTCTCTATATATATTTCATGATTTGCCATTGTAATGGTTCCCAATTTTTAGATGTTTTTTTATCTTCTTGGGAGATGGGACACTCTTAGAGATATCACAAGATATGCTCAACTAGTTAGGCTCAAACCTACCAAGCAATTGTAAGAACCACCTCTTATGCAATAAAATATTTTTCTTTGCCTATCTCTTACCTTGGACTTGTGTCTATTGAGCTATGTACTATGGCATCACATGAAGGAGAGTCTTCCTCATCCATGGTCCTCCTTTTTGACCTTATTTAAGGATTTTTCAATGCTATTTGTAGGTCTAGTTGAGTGTTCTTTCCACCATTAATGTGAACTTCTAGTGAGTTTTAGAACTCCTCTCCATTTACATTCATCACTTCCCTAAACCTCCTCCATGAAATATTTATGCAACTAGCTTGATCTTGAGTTTGTGTAATCTAATATTGTCCTCTACAGAATTAGTGTGGGTTCAAGCTTATGGGAGTTTCCCATTTTAAACTGATGCATCACCTAGTTAGCATTATTAATATCCCTTTTTCCCCTTCTAACCCTTTTCTCGTGAAATTTTTATTTCAGCAGTAGTTTAGGTGATCCACTGAGAGGAACTAGCCTCTTTAAAAATCCTAGAGGCTCAACCTCACCATAGGACACCCACATCCTGAGGTTGTTCCCATGCTTATGGATAGAAGTGGGAGAGCCTAAAAAACTCTCCTACAAGAGTGAAATTCCATGCTATAACAACAACAAAAAAAATAAGAACAAAATAAACACTATGCCCAAGGCACTTAGGGAAGGGAAACATGCAACTAAAAATATGTGCACAAGGCACTTAGGAGAAAATAAGAAAAACTATATAGGATGTATAATATATAAAATGGCTAAAAAATATTCTAATAGAAAGGATTTAGATGAATCCCATTGACTGGGATGGGTATTACCTCTCCATCTAGCTAGGCCAACTAAAAACCATTATGTCATTTACATCCGTGGATAAAATAAGGACCACTCCACAAGCTATAAAATTTAGTATGGTTGCCATGCTTGGCCTTATTTGAATCCCACTTGAGGACTAGGTCCCCTTCCTTGAAGTCCCTTACTATGGATCTCTTGTTAAAGGATTTCTTAACCTAAGCTTGATATGATTCTAGTTATTTCATTGCAAGGTCTCTCATTTATTCAAGCTCCATGAGTTTTGCCAGTCTCACATTCATGGGTTCATATTTTATTAACTCTAGTTGATGGGCTAGTTCTAATGTAGGAAAATATAGAGAAATGGGCAACTTGGCCTCCCTTCCATATACTAAGACATATGGAGAATCGCCAATGGCATTTTTAGGAGTCACTCTATCAACCCACAAGGCTATCTTTATTTTGGTGTGATATGCGCTCTGATTCTCTTCCATAGTTCTCCTGATGATTCTTAACAAATTTTTATTTGTAGACTCAACCAATCCATTTAATTGAGGATAATAATTGGAAGAGGTGATGAGGTAGATGTTTATCTTGAGAGCCCATTTACTTGTTTCTAGACCAAGGAATGTTAATGCATTATCAGAGATGATAGTGGATGGAACACTAAACCTGATCATAATACTATCATAAAAGTCTAGGATTGCACCTTCATTAGATTATTTCAATGCAATGGATTCAACCCACTTGGTAAAGTATTTGGTTGAAGTAATCACCCATTTATGTCCTACATTTGATGGAGGGTTAATTATTCTTATGAAATCTAGCCCCCATTGCATGAAGGGTTGCTTTACCTGAATTGGGTTGAGAGGAAGGGCAGCTAATATTTACTTATTCACAAAGAAAGCACACTTTTGACACTTTATTTACCATGCATATGCATCTTTGAAGATGTTGGGCCAATAATAACTAGACCTCATTATCTTTACTATTATGGTTCTAGGTGCAAAATGACCTCTTGCAGGTCCATCATAAAATTGCTCCAAAATCTTGGTCACTTGGTCATTATCTATACACCTTAGGAGAACTATGTTAAGGTCATTTATAAATAAAACCCCATAAACCAATGCATAAGGTATGGATTAAAGTCTAAATACATTCTTTTTCCCCTATCCATACCCTGAGGGCACTCACCTATTATCAAGAAATGTGTCATATCCTAGAGCTAACTAGTGTGAGGTGGAGGTGCATCTATTTGTGGGTTATCTTGTGTTACCAAGATGACCTCTTTGTCTTCATAAAGGTCATCAACCACATTCTCACACAAGAATTCACCTCTTATTAGCTTAGTGACCTTGATTTCCACATCATACTTCATGACCTTGGTAATCCAACCATCTCTCTTTTCATTCAAGTCTTTGTTAAGAAGGAAGTCTCTTGCTCTAGGATAAGACACCATAAGATATATCCTACTATTGGAGAGCATTGGCTTGGAATTTTTAAGACTTATTACTACTAAAAATAATTTATTTTCTACAAAAGTATACCCACCTCATATCCCTCAACCCCCTAATTAAAAAATGCTATTGGCTGCTCAAGTCCTTCACCATTCTTTTACATCAGCATAACTGATATATTATAAATATTGGAAAAATCATACAATATGAAATCTCTTGAGAAATCAAGATTCATGAGTGTGAGTGCTTGGGCAATGGCTTGTATGATAGCCTCAAATGTTGATTTACCTTTATTTGATCAAGTGAACACTTAGTTCTTCTTCAACATAGTAGTGATGGGCTTGACCAAGTTTGCAAAACTAGGTATAAACCTTATCATAAAGTTTATTTTCCCAAGGAAACTTTAGAGTCCATTCTTATGCTTGTGTAAAGATAAGGGCAAGATGGCACTTATTCTATCAGTATCAATAACTAATCCTTATTTTGAGATAATGTGTCCCAAGACTTTACCCTCATGAATAACAAACACACACTTCTTAAGATTCAAAGAGATCCCATACTCTCTACATCTCTCAAAAATCAATCTCAGGTGGTCCATGTGTTCATTGGCATCCTTGGAGAAAACTATGATGTCATCCAAGTATACTATCACCATTTGATTTAGAAACCCTTGGAAATCCATGTCTATTACTCTTTAAAAACTGGCCCCAACATTTGATAAGACAAATGGCATATTTTGGTATGCATACATGCCCCATTTGGTGTTGAAGGTAGTCTTGTATTGATCTTCTTCCCTTACCAACACTTGGTTATATCTCTAATACCCATCAAAAAGATAAAAATGTTCTGAATCTAAAACTATTTGAAGAAGCTACTCCATGGATGGTAGAGGGTAATGGTCCTTCAAGGAGACCCTATTTAGATCTCTAAAGTCAACACACAACCTAATCTCTCCACTCTTCTTCCTTATAGGCACCAAATTCTCTACCCATGATGAGTGTTTGATGGGAAAGATAATCTTAGATTCAATTAAACTGGTTAGCTTTTTCCTCATAAGCCCTTCTATTTTGGGGTTGATGGGTCTTTGATTTTTCCTCACAGGCTTAGCATTAGCCTCCAACTCTATGGTATGATGGGCTAACTTTGGATCAAAACCTTTTAGGTCACTATATTCCCAAGTGAAGAAGTTTAAATATTCCTTATAGAGTTCAATGAAAGCATGCCTTTCTACCTCATTACTTACCTTCCCAAGCTTGAGGAGCTTATCTTTGAAAATAAGGACTCTTTCATAGTTCTCCTCATCAGTTGACATCATTGCCTTGTCTTTCCTCATATGGTCTCCCTCATGGAAAAGAATTTCAAGGGTGACTATCCCTTTAGGAGGCTTATTATATTTTAGTTGAACAATTTGATCCTCATACTAGTGTTGAAATTTACCTTGGTTGGTGGAGGAGAACTCCACTTCCTGCTATAAGAAATAAGCAATTTATTTGTAATTTTTGAAGACTTGCCAGTTAGATTAATTATCTAGTACTAATAGCCTCACCACCACCTTGACATGTGGTTTAACTTTTGCCTCTTTTAGATTACTTGAAATACCAAACTAGGCTCCCACAGCTGCCAACCTATCAGCATGCTAGTTCTAGTTTCTTGGCATATATTGAATGTTAAAGGCTTCAAAATCTTAAATTAGGTCTCACACTCTATTTTTGTATGACCTCATAAAAGTATTCTTCATAATGTTTAGGCCCCTGACTTGGTTCACAATAAGCTCACTATCTCCATATTTTTGCAACTGCTTGATTCCCCTCTTACTGGCCCATTGGAGGCCATATATTAGGCCTTCATGTTTTATTGCATTGGAGGAGAAGCTGAAATGGAACCTATAAGAAGATAAATATTTATCATCTGAAGGGGAAACCAACATTTCCCCTATACCTACTTCATTTTTTCTCCTTGAACCATTAAAGAACAACTTCCACATACCATTGAGGCCCTCTTTAGGTATAATGAGGGAAGGCATGGGTTGATTTTCTTCATGTAAGAGATAGACACCCATGTCTCATTATTTAAAACCTTATAAAGGGTTGATTAATTGATTATCCCCCCATATCTCATCTAAGAATAAGTCTAAAATCTCCTCAGGATAAGTATTCAGTTCCTAACCAATTGTAAATTCATCCTCATCAATGATAGTACAATTGAGGTTTATGCTATCTGGCTGATGGGGTTCAATATGGAATTATGCCATGGGATTAGTCTTGATTGATACCTTAGTCCCATACCTTGTTCTTAATTCCATGTAGGACCAATCTAGTTCTAGGTAACCCCTAATATTGGCTATGAATTCTCTAGAGAGGCATAACATAAAGCAAGGAGTTACATCAAGGATCAACACATCCTAAACCATCGAAATAATAAGACAAGCATGCAAGGTCATATTCAAATCCTTGATGATACTAGATGGATTTATGGAATAATCATCAAACTATAGAACTCCCTTGGTATGCAACTCATATTTGAGGTTCAACTGATCAACTATAGACTTTGGAATTAATGAAGTGCTAGCTCCACTATCTACCAATCAATTATGTACCAAGGAATCACCAATGACTAATGAAATGTAGAATGGAGGAGGTTTAACCACCTTACTTGATCCTTCTCCAAAAGGAACCTTATCTGTATTAGTGAGGACCTTAGCTTCCTTTCTTGGTTATTTACCTACAATTATTGTAACACCTATCTTGGACAAACCTTATTGAAGGATGTCCACTTGACCAGGCATGAAAAGAATGTCCCATATTGGTATGCTCATGTTGGATTTCTTCATTTATTTAATAATGTTGATTGGTGTATTACTAACTTTTGCTTGTGATTTGGGATTCACTACTACTATTTGTTGAATCTGTGAGCTTTATGGAGGTGTCAATACCTTTAGAGTGATAGTTGGGTCATTAAGATTAAACAATGAAGGAGTGGTGGTAAGAGGTTCCTTGAATGCTCCTTGGTTTTCACCCATATTCCTTCTTTTAACTCTTTTATTTGCTATCATTGGGACATGAGCTTGACTGGAGCTGGCCTACTAATTAGATGCATAATACTCTTCTTGCTCACTGATGACCATTGTATCATCTAGCTAGTTTGGTACCTGATCTGATCATTGTTCTTGTAGAGACTACTTTGGCTTTGTCATCATGGGGATCTCTATGTTTTGATCCATAAGAGCTTGATTGTATCTATAAGCATTAGCTTGCTGTCATTGGTCATTGAATGACTTGGTAGAACCATTAATTGGGATAATGGATTTCCAAAAAGACTTATTCCAAGGCATTTCCCCTTCAGCCTCTTGAGCCATATTGTTTTGAATAGGAACAAAGGAATTGGAAGAGCCTACAGTATTTGGATTATAGTTGTTTTGTCTAGCATAGTTAGGCTACCCATGTCCTTGATCTTATACTTAAAAATTTCCTTTATAGGGTGGCCTATTTTCTTGATAAGATTGTTTTTAAGGCTGATATGGAGTTTGATCATTCTTATTGAATTGAGCATGATTTTTACATTTAATACATCATTTTTCAAGGATTGGAGCATGATTTTAAGTTCCAGGTAGTTTTTTTTTCTCTTGGGAATCACTCGATCTACTAGTGGAGGCCTTTTCTTGCTTAGGTGAAGGTATAACAACAATTTTTGGAGTTGGAAGAATAACATCAAGTGGGGGAACAACTAGAAGAGGTGGTCTGATCTCAAGGAAAAGAGGCATTGGAGGCTTAGGAGTAAGCTTGTCAGCCTAAAGTAGACAATTTTTAGCTTTGAAAGCTACCTCGTAAGCATTTAGTAATATATCTCCTCCCATGGATTAGATCATTATTGTTATGTCACTATTTAGAGCCTTGAAATAGTATAAGAATGCAAAGTTAGGGGATGGTCTAACAGTGGTTGGAATTTTGTCCCAAGATTTTTAGAATTTTGTGTTCAAGTCTTGCATAACTTCATAAGGAGCTCTCTTGATTGTGGTCAACTATTTTGCTAGTGACAAATGATCACTCTTGTCTACAAATCTCTTACATAAGGCTATTCCTAGTTGATCCCATGATTAAATAGAGTTAGGATTTAAACCTCTCTACCAATCTAAAGCCTTTCCTTTAAAAAATACAACCAATAGTCTGATAGCTATATTTTCTACTGTGACATTATGGATATTGCAAAAATTAGCTATATTTATGATGTGTTTAGTAGGAGTTATGGCTTGGTCTTCTATGAAATATGGGATGATTTTAAGGGCTTCTACAAGCATAGGATCATATTGTGGAAAATTCAAAGGACTTTGGCCACTAAAACCTATAAAATCTCTTTGGAGAAGCATGGTAGTAAGAGGGGCTAACAAGGTCTTGTGTAGGTATACCTCAATAGCTAGTTTAAGAAAATAGTTTCCTATGTATGGGTGAGTATGGGTGAACTTTAACCTTCTTGCTGAGTTTAAAGGTAATTCAACAAATTCAAAGGGAATACCTCCAAAATTTTATCTTGTAGTCACCTTTGGCATGAAAGATAGCTACTATTCTACCACCAAATTACTAAGTGTTCTTCGAAGGCGCTAGATATTGAAAGATGAAAGCTAAAATCACTACAAATTGATCAAACCAACATCAAACTTGACAAATATTATTTGAAAGTCATCCCATCGAGCATGCCAAAAACAATTGTAGAGTAGAATTGCACCCTTTTAGGAGAGTTTTTCAAGCTCTCTCACTCCTAACTACAAGCATTTTGACAAGCTCAAGCTATGGGTATCTTGTAGTGAGTTTGAACCTCTAGGATTTTTATGAGGCTAGTTCCTCAGATGCTTCACTTTATCTCTTATTTCACATGCTAAAATCTATTGCTAACTAATGAAAAGGGATAGGAAGATAACATAAAAAGGAAATCTGAGCTAAGGGAGGTGATGCACCAAATAGAGAGTGATCCACATAAGCATGAAATAAACACTAATTTAGATTAAGATAATTCTTGCTCACACAACCTCGCAACTAGTTAATTTGCATAAGTGTTTCATAAACTAGGCTCACTAAACCATACATAAAGCAAAGAGGAATTTCGAAATCCACACCAAGCATCTATTAAAGGTGGAAAGAACTCAAGTTCAGACCTGTAACTAACTTGAAAACACCTAAAAATAGGTAAGAAATGAAAATATACATGGAAGAACACTTCTTCACAAGGCCATCATGCACAAGCTCGCTAAACACAATTTTTAGGCAAGAGATAGGTAAAAATTGATCTTTATTGCTTCAAAATATCTTTCTAAAAAATATTTATAGGGTTTTTCCTTGTCAAATCAAGATATATTTTTTATGGGGGAGCCAACAGAGATATATATATAAAAGGGAAGAATAAAAATAGAAGAGGCAAGCAAACATAATTCAATAAATGAGATCCAACCACCCTCCATGAATTATCACCCACATTTGGGTTAATTATAATTAATCCTTATTCAATAAATTAACCACTATTAGCTCTAATAGTATTCAATCCCTTTCATTGGTTGAGAAACACACTATAAGATAAGAACTTATTGAGGATGATGATGTCATGATCCACTAAAAAGGAAAAGTCCAAGAATGTCTTTAATGCTCAAGCTACCTTTTCTAATCACTTGATCTTCATCTTTCATTTCCATGCCATCCTTCACTTGTCTTACACATATAAGGACAAAATCCCTATAACTTTGAATCTAGATTGAGTCATGCTACCTCTGAATTAAGTGGCTATTTTTTAGAGATGATGGCCATGTCAAAGGATGAGAGCCTCTCCATTAATTGTATACACTATATCCTACTTTGAAACTTGGGCCAAATCTTTTCTATAGATGGAAAACTAATCTAAAGACATTGGTTTTCCTATATCCATTTATGTCGATACATGTCTATAGATTGCATATCTTCTTTTGATCTTTTTAAATTCCAACGACTACTTACAAGGGTTCAAATTTTGATGTTTGTGGGCCTGTCATCAATTCCTTCAGATAACTTGTTCAACTATTTTATTCAAAAAATTTGTTTAGACCCTTCCCACAGATAATTTATCTAAAGGAAGTCATGTCTTTAGACTTTATGAAAATTCCCCCTTCCGAAAGGGAGTTACCCTTCAACTTTCTTGAAAGTGACCCCTTTTTTATCCTTAAAAATTTGAAAAGACCCCTCCAACTTTGTGAAAATTATCTTTCAGAAAAAATGTTTTGGCCCTTTGTGAAGGAAAAATACCTTTCAAAAAATTTGAAAAGGGGTCCCTTTTCCCTGAGAAAAGATATCTTTCATAACTTTGAAAATAACCATTTTCCCTTTGGAAGTGCACTTCAAAAAAATTCAAGAGCTTTATTATGTGGGCCAAAAATGCCCAACAAGTATAAATATAAGATCAATCCTCATTAACTATTCACCTAGAAAATTCTCACCTACTCATAAGACTAATTAACACAAACCAAAAAACACTCAATCAAACACTCAAGTGAGCAAATCTTCCCTATTTTCTCCTATTTCCATATCAATCATAAGGATAACATATCTATAGGTCTAAGATAATGAAGGATCATTCCATGAGTAATATTTTATAAGTTACAAGATATGCCATTATTATACTTGCATATCACACATTGCATGATTCACACATAAACCAACATGTAGGGGAGAAATACCTAAGTCTAAGGCCCTATTTAGAGTATTGGCTATGTAGGTAGTACTCATTGACAAATGGATTTTGGAGAATATTGACACTATGTACCATTAACCCATTTTTTCCACAACCACTATGAATATGAAGAACTAAGGTTTTATCATCTTACAAGGAGTGATAGTCTATGACCTAGATTTGATTTCACTAGAGCGAAAGCAATATAGAACCCAAAATCATTTAGGTGGTCACATCTAGTTTTAGTAGGTATTTAATACTAGACACCTATGTCTAAATTAAATAGTAGTGATGATGTAATTATCCTAAGTCGATATAAGTGTTCATAGTTATAAAGGTATAATGTATAGAATTAGGTGACTGATCTAGAATCTAGATCTAGTTTATTATTTTCCTATTCCATATCTATATCTATATTATCATCAAAACCATATAAGTATCTTTTTTTCATTATCATTAAAATATCTAGCATAGTTATACTCTCTATTTTAGCATATATCAGCATAATAAATTTAATGTATGTTCTATCTAAGTTTCACAAAAAAATGGCTTGATTTAGAGATAATCTACCATCCTTGTGCCCTATGCTATCTCTTCCCATTTTAACCCTAGATTCCACATATATATATTTTAAGGTTAAACATTTGGTGAGCCCAAACTTTCATCCACAAAACCTAGATATTCATTTAGGGTTTCCTGATTCTATGTTTATGATGTCTGATTTATGATCTAATAATATTTTACAAGTTAAAAATCAAATTTATTTTTATTAAATATGTTTAATATGGATGCATGTGTATCTCATTTTCTATTACAATTTGTAATTATAGTGGTAGTTTTCTATTTTAATATGCTAATCTGAGGTATCTTCCAAAGAAATAAGTAGATCCATCAATATAATGAGAGGGTATTTAAATTAAACATGACACTTAATCTCTTTTCATAATTTATTTTGAAATACTATAGATTCAGTATCCAAACACCAACATGCATGATATTAAATTTAAGGTATATGTCCTTGTTGACCAATTAATCAACATACATGATAATATTTACATACTTGAACTTTTAAAATAATCTATAATCTATAAAGAAATCCTCTATGAAGCATTGCATGAAACCTAAGTTTTGAGTGATATTAATCAAGCTTAATTTATGTATATCATTCAAGATATCAAAAATAATGCAAACATAATCACCTTTGATCTATCAGAGTTACCATATAAATATGTTATTGACCAAGAATAACCTTTGTTCATACAAGTAAATATACATAATAAGGATATAAAAAGGGTGATAATTGATAATAAATAGGGCTTAAACATTTGTAGCATTAATTTCATAACCACCATGGGTATTAGTACCAACCTTATTAAAAAAATTAGTGATACATATAAAGGAATTTGATGATTCACATAGCCTCTTGATTGGTTAAATAACTTTGGATGTAACATTGGGGCTTAAACATATCTTAATGGTCAACCTACGTGATTTAATGTGAGATATTATCCAAAAATATTGGTATACATATAATATCAATACTCATTCATTCCTCACCTATCAACTTCTTACCTACTCAACTACCTAGCACATAACAAAAGCACTCAATCCATCACTCAAGTGAGCAAAGCTTCCATATTTTTTCATATTTCCATATTAGTCACAGGGAAAACATAAATATAAATCTAAAGTACTAAAGGAGCATTCCACGAGCCATATTTTATAATTTACAAGATAGGTCATTAGTGTACTTGCTTATCACACATTACTTAATTCAAACACAAGCCAATATGTAGGGGAAAACTACATAAGTCCGATTCCCTATTTAGAATATTGACTGTGTAGGCAATACTCATTTATAGAGGGGTATTTGGGGTAGCTTGAAATATTGTGCCCACTAACCCATTTTTATCACAACTACTATGAAGATGAAGAACTAGGGTTTTATCATTTAACAAAGAGTTATAGTCTATAACCTATATATGAATGCATCAGAGTGAAGGTGACATATAACCCAAGCACATATAGGTGGTCACATCGAGTTCTAGTAAGTATTCCATACTAGACACTTGTGTTTAAGTTAGATAGTAACATCGATGAAACCATCTTAAGTTGACATAAGTGTCTGCATCTATAGAGGTATAATTTATAGAATCAGATGACTGATTCAAAAGTCTACTTTCTACATATTTTAGATATAGATCTATATTATCATTAGAATTAGTTAATCATCTTGATTTCATTATCATTGTAATATATAACATAGATGTACTTTCTATTTTAGCATATCTCAACATAATAAATTCAATGTATGTTTTATTTGAGTTTTGTAAACAATTGGCATGCTTTAAAAATAGTCTACCATCTTTGGGCCCCAGGCTATCTCTTCCCCTTTTAACCATAGATTCCCCATATCCATATTTTATGGTTAAACATAAGTAAAACGATTTAAAAATATACAAATGCAAATTAAAAACAATTCCATGAAAATCATCATATACTACACACCTTCTATGTTTGTGATCAAGTCTAGCAAAACTTATAAAATGAAATACTAATAAGACCTTACTAAAATATTTTTCCACTTTGGTATGGGCCCTACACCATCACCAATAAAGTAGAAGACAATGCTTTTAAGCTTAATATTTTGACTTATCTTGGGTTTTATCCAATATTAAATTTAAAACTATTGTTCCATTACTTCCCACCCTTGTGGGATAATTTAGATATTTCATAGATAATTTAACAAACAAAGATCAATCAAGATTATAGTATTCCAGTGGATTCAGATCAAGTCAATGACACACACATGAAATAGACATGCACACAATAGATTCATCTCTTACATATCATCAAACTATGTCAACTATCTTCCTAATGAAAATGGTTTATAAAACTATAGGGTTACAGTTTGTTTCCTCATCTTATTTCACAACTACATGAAATGGGGAACATTTCTCTTCAAGGAGGGGAAAATATCAAGGAAGATCTGGGTACATCTAGCCATGTGCTAATGTTAATATCTTAGGTATTAGTTTCCTCACCTATGTGCTAATTATTTCATTTAATTTTCATTCCTACATTATCACACAACTCATATAATTTCATTACTATAGCCTACAACTGATCAGTAGTGAAGGTCAATGATGTCACCAAACTTTTTGGTTATGAATAGGTTGTTACCAACTATTGTAATAGTTCAATCAATGTTTCATGTTACTTAATTATATAATAATGCAAAATTCCATTAATTTTAGGTTATCATCTTGATTAAAAAAATCATATAAAAATATAGTTAGGAAGTATATTGGCGTCAAACATCTAATGTCTAATATTTATTTAGAACTAAGCATACTATACATTTTTTATTATAGTTCTAAATCAGTTTTTAATTCATTCTTAGTTTCCTTATTATTTGAATCTATTTAAATTTCATATTCTATATCATTTAACAATTCACTTTCATGTATAACCCTCTTAAACTAGTATAAATAGGTTGTCTATTAGGTCCCATCTTTATCCCTAGATCAATGTAATTATTATAAGTTACCTTGGCTCAACATAAAAGGTTAAAACTATTTTATATGATTAGTCAAGTTTTTATGTTTTATTTGAAAACCCTAGATTTTTAATTCTGAATATGATGCCTTCAACAATATATTTATTGTTATTCTTCATCATGCATAATATCTTGCTTGATGTGTCATTGATATTTTATTTTTACACATAAAAATGCATTTTGGATTAAACCCTAGAATGCATAACCATTTATTTTCTTTTTTATTGACATGAGGTCTATAAGGCTCCATTTTAAATAGTTATTATCTTTGACAAGATGATTATGATTTATATGTTCTGATTATTGAACTATGTTGTTAAGTCACATCTAAATAACGCATGAAAGGATTTTTGAAGGCTTTTCATGTGTTGGGAACCATGAGAAAGACTTATTATCAATCATGTTTTGGATTGTTTACTTATGAAAGTATAATTCTTATAGTTTATTTAGGTAATGTTACTTTATGAAATTTGATTATGTCTATGAGATATATCAACTTAAATAATGATTAACTCATTTATTTTAAGCTTATGAAATGATAACTACTTATGTATTAAATCCTAAAAGATTATCTATATGGATGCTTGTATTCCTAGATATGATTGGTTCCCTATAATTGATAGAGTTCCCTATTTGATTAAATTCTATAGCTTCTACTATTATGTTAGAGGAATTTAATGTATGCATAAAGTGTGTAGGAACAAGAAAAGGGAAAATTAAGGAAATAGACTATGCCTAGCATGGTTATGTCACTAAAATAAATTTAACCCTTCTTAAACCCATGTTAATTAATTGGTTGCCTAGTCTGCCACCTAGTAGATGTAGAATTTGATTAAGTGGCCAACCTTTAAGCTCAATTGGAGAAATTTGTGTCATTTGGCCTTTAAATCTTGTAGCCAACACCTATTTTGTCTAGTGGTCAAATGAAAAATCTTCCATTAATTACCTTAAACTTGAATCATGTGTGAAAAGTGGTAAGAAAGTCTTGGAAGCAACCATAAAAGCTTGTGAATCTGCCATGCACCTTAATTAAACATGGAAAATAACACCCCTTAATGAGGCATGGGTTGGAAAATAATTGTTGGTTGGATGATTCTAGAATGAATATATGTAGGAGTCAAACTCCCTTAGTTGAGGACTTTGGCCAATTCAAAAAGAAGTTAGACTTAGCATAAGAGAAGGAGAAGTAGAAAATAGGAATAACTAGTTAGGAGAGTTGAGTCTAGGCAACTAGAGGATAGTGCCTAAATAATATTTAAGTTAATATGTAGGATTTATTTTAACCTATGTTTTTAGTTTTTTCCTTGGAATGAATTGATTTTGTTCTTATTTGATCTTTTTATTTTGAGAGAATAAGACCACTTGGTTTATTCTACCTATTTTATTGCCTTGCCCATGGTTGTGCATTGGCCACCATGTAGTGGTTTCCATTTGAGGGCCTTGGAAAGGTTATTCCTCCTTAGTTAAATGAAATGATTATAGTTCTTTGTTTTTTCTCTTTATTAAAGGAGAATAAGACCACTTGATTTATTCTGCCTATCTTATTATCTCACCATGGTTGTGCATTGGATACCATGTAATTCTTTGCCCAATTAAGGGAATTTAAGAGGTTGTGTTCATCCTTTCTTGACTAATATATTTTAGATTCTTGCTTGAGTGTATTAATGGTTTTGTGACATAATTCAACGGTTTTATATGAGAGATATATTCATGGTGGATGAATGTCCAGCCCTCCTATGTTGGGCATGGTGGTAGAATGCTTGACACTCCCATGAATGTCATGGTGGAAGTTGTCAATCCCTCTCATGATGAGATATGATAGTATACTGCTTAATCCTCCCATGACTATTGGATGGAAGCAATAGAGTGAAACATCTTCTTATTACTCCAATATTTAGGTGGGCCTTGTTATGTTATGAAAACTTGCCTGCTAGTTTTATATTTTTGAATGTTTAGCTTCTCTTAAATGATAATTTAAATGTTTGTATGATTTGTATTTAGGATTGGGAGTCTATTTAGTTAAGAACTAGGAATAATACTATAGGTGTTGCATGGTCATTCCCTTGCATTAAGATATACTTGCTTAGATATCTACCCTTGCCTTCACCAAGTGATATAAACATGATCATAGATGGTAGTCTCAAGTTCATGGGTGTCTAGAGCAACAACTTGATGATGACAAAAGGTTGGGTGGTAAACCTTCCTTATTATGGCTAGAAGATGCTTGGGAGTGGATGTGGAATGTTGTTGAAGACTGTTTGGTTATTGTGTAGTTGATCATATGAGAGATGTGTATACACACAATATTTTTAAATTTTATCAATTACTAATGCTTTCTTTCTTGAAGGAACCCACTAAGTCTCAACCTCTCTAAGTGCACACCTTAAAGGGTGCACCAAGAAAGGGGTGGGTATACCTTTAGCACTTTGTAATATTTTTATTCCCTATACCTCCACTTAAAAACTAATAACCCACCCATATGTTTTCCTAAACTTTAAAAACTCACTTACACTATTCTCAAAATAATTTACCCCTTGAAATATCCCCTACCTAATCCAAAACCCCCCTTTTACCATTTACCAAACATGGTCTAATGGGTCGACCTAGTTCTAAGAATAACACATGTTATAGGACTAAGTCAGCCTAGTTTGACTGAGTCCAAGACCTAACAACTCTATTTTATAACTAACAAGGTCGACTGGGCTGACTGCATCGACTAAAATTCTAGAAGGGTTTAAGGTTAAATCAGGATATATATACACATATTTCACCCCATTTCCAAAAGAGAGAATCATTCATTTGTGCTTATTTATATTATTTTCTACCATTCTACTTGAGGAGTCATTGCTTAGGGTTTCATGTTTCTTAGAGGAGAACCTTTATCTTGTGAATGCTTGAGATTCACTAGGAGGTCCTTGGTTAGACTATAATCCATTATCCATCTTTAGTTTCTTCAATAATACACAATAACCTCTTACAAAGCACCATTGGATAAGGGAGAGGTTAAGGCTTGATGCATTCATATTCAAGGTAAGTATTCCTAACTTTTACTATTATATTTTAGTAGATATAATTTCATGTATAATGGCTAATGAATTTATTATCTCTCCTTTCTTAGGATTACCTCTACATTAACTTGAGTAGAGTTTTAATTTGCATGTTTATTGTTTATATTTATCCCCTATTTATGCCACAAGCTTTAGTGAGCACTGTATTAGATTTAATTTACTTTTTTATTGTATTAATTATCAATACCTATCTAGGGTTATTTTTTGGTATTGCTTGAATGGAGGATTTAGAACCCTCTCTAGCCATATTATATGATAAGATATCTCTTAGGTAGGTTTAGTAGATCCATATTGGTCATGAACCCAATTATATAAGTATTTATAGTATTTGGTTAGCTAATTTATCTTCTCTAAGTTAAAATTTATTTGTAGATCAACCTCATTTTTTCTTGCATACATTCTAGTGAACTTGATGTGAACTAACCCTAATGGATTTTTAATTTTCACTTTTAAGCTACTAGATCGACTTTGTCGACTTTATATAATAGTTTCTACACAAGTTTAATACTTAGTCAATACAATTGACTTAGTTAATCTCTATTTGTAGGTATTTTATCGTATAGATAAGTGGATCACTTTGATCGACCCAATTCCATATTATTTGAAGGTCATATTCTACTTCATTGATTTGATTGACATAGTTGGGGCATCATCTTACATGTTTTTCAACTAAGGCAAGCTTGCCAATCTTTTTCAACTCTATATGATTATATTTTTCCTCTTAGTGCACTATATTGATCCAATGATTTTAGTTTTTCATCCTATCTTTCAATTTTCTTAACAAATTCTATTTAGACTACTATATCAATTTTGTCAACATGGTTCTTTCAATTATTGTAATTATTCAATTTATGAAAACTCATTCAATTGATTTGAATTTGTCTTAACATCTTATTTTATAGGTTTAAACCCTCATATAAACAACACAACTTAAAAATAATAAGCTAAAAAATTAAATGTATTGATAAAATCAATCAAATTGTCTTTGTTTTATTTATCAAGTTGATTCTAACCAACTTAGTTATTTCATTTTTTTAATCAAATTTAGTCAAACTTTAGTTCTATTTTTTCTAGTTTTTTAACTCTATAAAACTATACCCTTATAGTAAAATAAGTCGACTAGATCGATTTAGTTCTATAACTAATTTTTTCCCAATACATTTAATTGACTTGGTTGAATGCGTTTCACTAGATTGACTTACAATAGATAGAGTTGATTAGATTGAATCTGTTCTATATTATTTGCATGCTAGGTCAACCCAATCGACCTAGTACTATATATTATTCAAGAAAAACAAATTAACTCACATTGGTAGTAATTAATTCATTTTTCATTTATTTATTTGCTTTCTTAGAGTAATGCACATAGTATAAATAGGAAGGTTAATTTACCAAATTAGTCACTTTCTTCCTTCACACACTACCAAATCACAAAATATCAAATAAGTATTCAAACAATTCTACTCAGGTCTACCTATTTGGATTTCATCACCAAAGGGGAAGCTGACACAATTTTTTGGTTGAGTATAAATATGTAGTTAATGGTATATATTGTAAAAACACCCGATACCCTTATCACTATAGGATTATGAAGTAAGGGGTGAGCCCCAATACCAAGTTAGTACCATCACTAATATATATCCCTTTTAGCCTTAAATACATGAAACTAGATTTAGCTTACCTCTATTTAGTTCCTTTACAAAGCCAAATTCCCTATCACATTTTAAATCATATTTTGAAACATATAGGAATGTTCACTCATTAGATTAGCATTTATGTTTCAATATTGTTATTTTTTAATTGCCAATCATCTTTTGTATTGTAAAACTTGTATTATCTAGTGTTGGTACAAGGTTTGTGTTATAGGTTATAATTAGACCAACCTAATAGATCTAGTTTCATATGTGTTTAGATCATTTTACTACAAAATTGCTATTCAATCATCTAGATTTATACCATTTCAATTTTTTTCCTACCTAAAAAATATAGTTGACTCAGTCAAATTAGTCTCCCATAGAGATCTTCTATTTGTCTTCCCATACAATATAATTGACATGTTCAACTTAGTTTCTCATAGATCTCCTCTATTTTTCTTCCCATAGAATACAAAAGACTCAGTTAATTTAGTCTGCCATATAGCTCTTTTATTTGTCCTCCCTCAGAACATAGTCAACCTATTCAACTCAATTTCCTATATAAATCTTCCATTTATCTTCCCACAGAACATAATCAATTCAGTATCCCATAGATCTCTTCTATTTGTCTTCCCTCAGAACATAGTCAACCTATTCGAATTAGTTTCCTACTAGCTAATCTATTTACCTTCTTACATAAAATAGTCGACCCATTTGACCTACTATAATAATCTATTTCTCCTCATTTTTAGTAAGTTTTTAACTTCCCCATTTCATCATGAAGCATTTGTATGATAATTCCATAGAGAAATATCAAACTAATATGATGAAATTTACCAATCTTAATAAACATACTAAGCCACCTTTTATGGTAACTAACCTAGATCAAAGTAATATCCATGTCACCACTAGAACTACCAACTACGGAACTCCTCCCTATTTTTCATCACATAATCCCTTATTGATATAAATGGTAAAAAATTAAAATGATCTTGAATACATGGATGAAATAATTATTTTTTTCAATTAAAATCCTCCAAATAGAGGCAAGGATCCTTTATTCATATATAAAATCATGATAGGACCTCATTTTAGAGATCTGTATTCACCTTCACCTAATTTTTCCACATGATTTAGGTCAAGCCAATTAACAATTTCCTCCAAACCTTTACCTTCAATAATATCTCCTTTAAACACTATGACACCATCCTCCATGTCTTCTTTTACCTCCATGCCAAGTATTTATAATAACATGGCTAGTGTATCTTTTAATGGGCCTACCCCAAACATCCACACTAATACCCAATTTTATTTTACTCATAATGCATCTACTACAAATAGTATATCTCATGCTACTACTTCTTCTAATGCTATTAGAACTTATCATACCACTACCATATCTCATGCTACTTGTGCATCCTAACTTATTAACACCTCATAACATACTAATATATCTAAATCTACTTCTACTAGTCAAAATAGTGCTCAAACTAATCAACTACTATTAAAAACTCTCAACCAAATGGATAATTTTCAAACCAATAATGTAAATCAAATTATGCATATGAAAAACCACATATTAAAACTCCAAAATTAACTTCATAACACTCAATGGGGAGTTCAAAATCCTAATTCCCCACACTTCCCCTTAGAAATGCACACAATAACCTTATACCTCAAGCTTCACTTATTAATATAACTATTAACACTTACAAAATTAACTACTTGTACCTCAAATTGAAAACATTGGCATAGGAGGTATATTCATAGTATCACTTGTAACAAATCCATGAAACTTACCTTACAATTAAAAACATTTGGATACCTATAAAAAGATTGAGTTAAACTTAATGCATTTATTTCCACCAAACTCTTAACCAAAACCCTCTCTAGAGATGCTCTAGATTGGTATAACCAACTTAAAACCTAATCCATAACTAGTTTATATGACTTGGTCAATGCATTTATTTAATAATTCCAAATTAATGACCTTCTTGAAAATAACTTAGCCCATTTTATCAACTATAAACAATCAAAATCTGAAATGACACAAGTTTTCATTAAATGATGGAAAGCCTTATCTACAAAAACTAGGCATAATATGGTATATGAGAACCTCTTCCCATTATTCACTAATTCTCTTCATCCTAAATTATAATACTCAGTTAGGAATCTTTCCCAAAAATCTTTGAAAGAATCCATTCACCAAGCTAAATACCAAGGTTTCCTTATACGTCAATTTGAACCTTTCCACCCTCTAATGGGAAATCATATGCTTGTCAAAGATAAAATCTAACATGAAAAAATGATGGTGTTATAAACAATTATGAATCCATACACACCATCCAAGCTATTGATCTAAATACTATAATGGATCATGCTCCTTCACTTCCACCTAATAATAATTCTCATCCTAGTTCCTCATTGCCTCAATAACATAACATGGATATGCACAAACCTCTTTCATTAATAGAAATTCAAAAGTGTCTTCCATGATCTTCACCATGAGATCTTGACCCTACACATCCTATGAAACACTAGTTTGATCATAAAAAAAATTATTAGTTTCATGCGAGTTGGGGTCATTCTCATGAAACTTGTCACCAATTCATAAAGCTTGCTATGGACTTTTTAATTAGACCCAAATTTGACCATCAATATCTTATATGTAAACATAAATAAGCATAAAAATAGTGCTTAAGGCTCATGAAACTAAAACTACAAATTAAGCCCTAAATCAAGCCAATTCTCATCTAGCTATCTATAAATATCCTCTTCCTAACCATCAATATAACACTAACCAACCTATCCATACCACCAATAACATTGAGAGTACCATAGGTCCTAACATCAATTATGTAAAAATGTGGCCAACATGAATAATATGACGAGAGTAATTTCTTATATTGAATAATACCCAATCTCTAACCATCATAATTCTCTAAAGTTATGTAATTTTCAAGACACCCATCACATCTCATAGAATTGGGGAATTTGGAACCAACAAACATAAAAATATCACCTCCAAAAATGAAAATTGAGCATACTTCTCATATAATTGATACAATTTCTACTCTTCCTCCAACTAAGATACATCAAATAGATATCCCTCAACCTTCACATCAACTTTATTTCATTCAAATACAAGAAACACTTAAAGAAACAACTACATCACCTAAGATAAAACAACCCAGTTTAACCAAACCTAAACTAAACATACTTTATCAACACAATATCCAATATGAATATAACCCCACTTCAATGGATTTATTAAGACATTATACATCTCTATCCAATAATCCTCTAATGGGTTATGATGAATAGGATCCTATAATGGAACTTTCCCATCTTACATCCCAAATTCCTTTCTTATAACTTATGTAAGCTTCCCCTCATCATCATAATTGACTAATGTAATTATTATTTGAAATGAACATCCCTCATCCTCTACACATGGGGAAAGAATCTACATTATCTGGATTAGAAGATACACTTATCTAATAGTGTGAATAAATTTCTATCTATGTTGATGAAATGGTAGACAATTCTGTTTCACTCAATTTTCCTATCTCTTCCATGATTTTGATGAGATATTGATTCATGTAAATGATCCCCCTCTCTTCATTAGCATACAAATAGGAGATATCCAAGTCAAACATGCTTTAATCAATAAAGGATTAGGCACTTGTATTGCTTCCCTTGATTTTATTAAGGCACTTAGATATTTTGAATGTAATCTTAAACCAAAGTTCATGTCAAGGATATGATAGAATACAAATACCTCCTTTAGGTTGTGTTTGGATTCCTATCACCATTCCTTCCATCATGGTTCATGTGGAATTTATGACATTTAAATTTCCACTTTCCTATAATATATTACTCAGTCAAACTTGGACACATTGTATGAGAGAAATCACCTCATCCACATGCCAATGTGTTAAATTTTAGCATAATGGTGTTATCTATAAGATTCAAGGTGACACAAACCCTTAAAATTTTGAAAAATTCCATGAATGAGGTGTTTTAAAAATAGTTACCCTTTAACATTTATTTAGCATTCTATTTCATGAATCATAATGTTTTAATTATCCATTCAACTCTACTTAAGGTTATCATGTTCATCCTAAATTAATAGGAAACATTCCTTCTAACCTTTTAAACTTAGATGATGATGAACCAGATGAGATAATCTTAAAGATCAAAACTTCCAATCTCTCTCCTAACATCATTTCTCAATTACCTCCTTCTCTTTGATATTGATCCTAATAAAACCTTCAAACAAAATACCAGTTACCCTAACTAAAACTATACATTCTATTCACCATGCTTCTTCAACTGATAAAATAGTTGAGACATGTATTATTGAATTATATACACCTAATTATGATTATAGATATTCTCTAGATGACCCATTTTTAGTTAGATTTGTTCAATTTAAAAATGCAAAGATGTTTAGGTATTTTTCTTCCTTACTGAAATATCTCAATTAATTTTCTATCATTCATTCTCTTATAGTACCTAATATTAGTTTTTCCTCTACTATTAATAGATTAGAGAAGGAACACACACTTATACACCTCCATTCACTACTAAAAATCTTAAGAGTAAGCTTATGGACTATACCATGATGGGAACTTACCATTTTGATATATACCATAATCCCTCTAGTTTACTTCCTCTTGAGATGTCAGCCACTCTGCTTCTACCCATTATGAAGCCAAACATGCATACATATGCACTTAGTCTAGATCTCAATCCAACTTATTCATTTATTGGCGATGAAATTATACCATTACCTAAGCTCGATCCTCTACTAGCCCAATGGGAAGATGAGCCATATTGTGATATCCATAGATTTTCTGGTCATTGGACCAAGGATTATTGCATTTAGTAGCAACATGTTATATACAAGGGAAAGTGAAGATGATCTACAAATCAATCCTAGCTCAGAGAAGATAAATCAAACTTACCTTTCCACTTGTTGGTATATTTAGACAATCACATTCATAACCAAGACAGACCCAATAGACCTAACTAATGGGTCACTTACCACAATAATATCACTAGAGAGGGTTATAAAGCCTCTATCCAAGAAACACCATGCAATAACCCTAGATAGGTCCTATGTTTTCTTATTCAAAAAGTAAATATAAAGTAAATTAAAATATAATATAGTGCTCACTAAATCTTGTGGCATAAAATGGGGGCAATAGACGTGAAATTAAACATGCATATAAGATCTCTATTTAAACCAATGTAGAGGAAATACTAATGCATGGGAGAGGGAAGCATATAAGCTAACAAATGCAAATATATCTACTTTAACAAGGAGGATCAAGGGTTAGGAATACTTACCTTTGAAGATGAACTATCGAGCCTCAATCTCTCCCTTGATTGAGATACTTCACAAGAGGTTGTTATGGTATGTAAGGATAACAAGGATAAGTCATCTCTAGGATACATGATGTATCTATGCATCAAAAATAGTTATCCATAAGATAAGGTTAGTAGCTCCAAGTGTAGTATTAAAACCCTAAGGAATGATCCTCAAGTAGAATGGTGTATAAGAAGATGTGTAATACATAATATTCTTATTCTTATCTCTCTATAAATGGAAAAATGATGTGTATATAGCTAAATCTAACCCTAAACTCTTCCTAAAGTTTAGTGGATAGTGTCAGCACAATTGACCCTATATCATTAATTAATAAAAGCAAGTTAGGCCCTACAATGGGTTGGATAAGGCCGACAAAGTATCGTAATGTGCTAATATATTTTAAGTATAGGGTTAGCCTAGGCTGACATTATTTGGTTAATGTAAAAAAGAGTTATTTCCTTAGATAGGGGTTGTTTAAGGTGATTAATTGCTTGGAGGAATGTGTAAGGGAGGTGTCAAATATTAGGGAAGTGTATAGGATAGGTTTATGTTGATTACAAGTGGTGGTATAGGGGATAACAATCTTGTGAATCATCAATGGTTTGCCCACCCCTTTCCTAGTACACCATTTAAGGTGTGTACTCAAAGATATTGAGACTTAATAAGTTCTTACAATAGAGAAAACATCAGTAATTGATAAAGTTTGAAAATATTATGTGTATACATATGCCCCACTTAAATGTCATCATGTGTCACATAGGTGTAACATGGGATGGTGTTTTATGAAAAGAACATAGCAACACATAACATTGAAGCTAAATAAATTGTAGTAATAAGTGAATAAGATAAATGAAAAGATAAAATTAAAAAATACATACCTTTACTTACCTTAGTGTTGTAGAAGAGGAAGGAAGTGAAAAAATGTGAAGGTGTCCAATGTGGGAATATTAGGTGATCATGGAAAAAATTAGTAAAAAATTAAATTTTTAAAAAAAATTATATTTAATATGTGAAAATATTATCTACTATGTCATGATTCTAGAACAAGTTATGGTTAAGAAAAAGAGCTAGTCAAAATAAAGATATGGTTTAAAAATGGAATTTAATTGTAAATATTTGATAGGTAAATAATTTTTAATAGTAACTATAAATAGGGTGAAAATTAATTCATTTGTTATTTTACTATTCAAAGAAAATATTGCTCTGAGAGACCTAGTTTGAGCCTAGAGAGAGACCATAGTGAGGAGACAAAAGATAAAATGTGGAGGATAGCCTAACAATCATAGAAGGTAAAGCTTAGGTAAGTGAAGCATTAATTTCAAATTTGTGAGTAATTAAAATTAAAATTAAGCTAAATATAAAAATTAGATGTTAGGCAATTTATAGACACAAAAAATGACCCTAGGAAATTTCTAAGTAGACTAGGGGTAGAAGGGTACTGGGTAGGAAAATATTAGACTAATAAATGCCTAAGGAATTTATGGTAAATGGTAAAAAATTCACTATAAACTAAGAATAGATTTGGACCTCGTGACTCAGTTTGTAAGGCAAGAGAAATATATGGCGCTGACTGTGTAGTAGTGGGCTGATGTGGTATGACTAGAGATGGTCGACTACTTAGTAGTGGGTCAATTCAATTGGAAATAAGGAAATGAATGATATAGTAACTTTTATCTGATGTAGTTCATATGAAGTGGATGATATAGTTTATTGAAATAAGGTTGACTATGTAGCAGAAGGGCGATGTAGTATGCTAAAACTAGGAAAGGGCTGATTTAGTATTAAACAAGCCAATTGCATCTATACAAAAAGGTTGAATGTATATGAGAAAGCTGATGTAGTATGGAAAGAATATGATAGGTCAAAACTAGTATTAAATAGTTTGATTAAATAGAAAAGGGTAAAATGGAGAAATAAATCATATGAGTTGTTGAAGTAGTTAATTTGAAGTTTTTTGAGAATATTTAAGAATGCATTTTATTATGATGACATAGAGATCTAATACATTTTCTATTGTTTGATATTTTTTAGAGGCGATGAATATTTTGATATTTGGTGGATGCATCCTAGCTACCAAATTTGTTGGAGTGTTTGTCAGACATGGATAGATCTTGACTAGTTTCTTTAGGTTTTGGAGGCGTCATGGAGATGAGATAGATCCTATTGAGCATTGATATGGGGATAATATGGGATTGGGTCGTGACTCTTAGTTTTGCACTAATACAGAGGCAATTGATAGAGGAGGTGTTTGGTGGGCAAGTAGATGGAGAGACTATGGTCAATAATATTGACACTAGTGAGAAATGTTTTAATTTAGTTTAAGTTTCTGATATAGTATACCAATTATATTATCATTTATGATAGATAGATGATTAGAGATATATGCATAAGATTTGATGTATATTTAGTTTTATATATATTATTGATATAGAGGAAATTAAATGGGAAGCCTTAATTATGGTTGTGCACCATGATATTTTTGATGTAGTTATATCACATTATGACCCTACCACTTTGGTTGATATTGTGGTACCATCTACCATAGATAATGTTAGTTGGTTATGATAGGTGGGAGAGGTTAAGCAATAGCTACAGGGATGAGGTGATGGTTTAAAACCACCTATATGGGTAGGGGTTGGAGAGGCTCATGCCTGATAGGATTTAACATAGGAGAGAGCCATACACATAGAAACTATGATAAAAATAAGATAGGTATAGTCTTAGGTGGCCAAACTATAGGGTCAAGTTATTAGTTTGAGATCCTAGACTACATCTTTATAATGCATCACTTAGAGGGGTCAGTCACAAGTGTCGATGGGTAGTGTGGCTAGGCCACAGGATAAGCATGATGGATCATAACCATAGATCTATAGATATTATATTTTTTACTTATATTGTATCAAACTCACACACACACACACACACACACACACACACACACACACACACACACACACACACACACACACACACACACACACACACACACACACACACACACACACACACACACACACACACACACACACACGCACACATGCACGCACGCACACACGCACGCATGCACACACACACATTGATATTTTATTGATCTATGATTTGTATTTGTATGTTGATGAGTGTATGGATATATTTCCTTTCTATCACATGTCTTTTTATTTTATTGTATATGGTATGGTAAATATATGATGTATTTTTTATTCTCTATCATTATGTGATACACATGCATGGTTAAAAAGAAAAGGAAAAAATGCTTTGGAAAAGTATAATTACTCAAAATAAATGTAATACACACTATATCAAGATGGGAAATGTGTAAAAATAAAAGATGAATAAATATAAGGAACCAAAATGGTAAAGTAAAAGGTAACAATTTTTTTCAAACCATGTAAAAGATTTATACCAAATTAAAAAAATAAATAGTCATACTATATCACGCTGGGAGGTATGAAGATTTGTTATAAAATGGAAAATAAATGAAAACCAATGGTATAAAAATAAACAAACAATAAATTTAATCAATCATACTAAATCAAGCTAGGAGTATCAAAATAAAAACACAATGTAAGTGTAAATTAAATTAATCATACTAAATCAAGATGATAAGTATGAGTAATTTAATAAAATGGTTGTAAACATACACGAAATAGTAAAATAAGAAGATAAAATTTAAGTGCTTATGAAGCAAGTATAAAACATACTAAATCAATATGGGAAGTATGTCAATGACGTGTAAATCATAATCTAACACAAATTATCTAAAATTTGAAGCATGTAATTTTATTGTGACTTGGTTATTGTATGAACTAGATATTGGAAAATTTTATGAGAAGGTCCTAGTCCTATCCATGGTCTTATACTACAACTCACAAAGGGAACACCAATGAGGTGGAAATAATTATGGGAATAATTTAAAAGATGTTTTTAATATGGTAAATTATGAGGAGAGCCTAGTCTAGTCCATGGTCTTACATTGCAACTCACAAGGGGAACATTAGTGAAGTGAATGGTAATAATGGCAAATAATAATAAAATGTTTTATTATGGTAATTTGTGAAGAGAGCCTAGTCCTATCCATGGTCTTACACTAAAACTCACAAAGGGAAACCCTAGGGGGATTGATTAGTTAAAAAAATAATATTCCTCAATGGGAAGTATTAAAATTGTTGTAATGAAAGAGGGAATGTAAAAATCATGACATAGGAATCTATGAGAAAACCTTAGGAAACATGAGGCATATGAGGTATAAAGGAGAACACTAAGAGTCTAGTGACCATAAAAATATAAAGGATACCTACTCAAAATAAGCACAAAGTTGTATAGGCAAATATGTGAGATACTAAGATCAACTCATGATAGTTATATGAACAATAAAAGTAAAACTGACCTATCTTCACACAATATTTTTCTTGTTCCTCGGGACCTCTTATAGAACCATCAGTCTACTATGAAGTTTGGGTACTTGTGTGAGAAATTAGGTAGCACTTATAGATTTTTTTTATTCTCCATTCCCAATCTACTGGACTACCACACCCCAATAGACCTCATCTCTATCATGAGGCCAACTATAGAATTTGAGATTAGATCAGGAATAGGAAATGTGCTATTAATCACATATTTTGGTGTGATTAGGCTTTTTAATTTTTATATTTCCTTTTATTTAAATGATTTGGATTTTAATTTTTTTTATGGATTTTGTGATTCTTCCTCCATGTGGATTTGGAATAAAAAACATGAGTGATAAAAGTGATACACATGAATAAGATTTAAACTTTAGTTTAAAGGAAAATAAGTAACCAACGATATGATTGACTCAACACTTAGTCTCACTTATGAACTAGTATGTAATCTCAAATTTTAACCATATGTATGATTAGTATGTGAAAGGAATATAAAGGAAGAAAGGAGATAAAAATATATTGGTATATGCTAGTAGTACAATGATAAATATTGTTTTTTAACTGATCATATGGTAGAGATAGAATACTAAGGGAATGAATGTTGTATAATTAAGTCACAATAATAATTATCTAATTTTTGAGTGAGATAATATATCAAACAAGCATTGTAAAAGAAAATAAAATAATCTATGAAAGAATTGAAATCATAATAATAAGTGCGCATTCATGAAAAAATGATAATAATCCATAAGAAAAGGTGAAATTAAATGAAACCATATAAAACACATAAAGCATAATACAACGATCCATGTAATATAGATAAGTGAAATCAAAGTTTGACATATAGTCAAATGTATAAGAGATATAAAAATGGATCAAAAATCCAACCATGATCATAACATAGAATTTTTTTAGAGAACACCATGTAATGTTCATAAATAATGATATATTTGACCACAAATATTATCCATAACATTGGAAACATTTATATGAAGCTGAATTTTGATGACAGCCAGAGTCTTATCAATATTCACAAAAAGTTGTTAAACTACTTCCTTCTATATCATCTCAACTAAAAATTTGTGTAGTTGATTAAGAGTAATTCTAATTTTGGATATCATTAATAGGATACTCAAGACAAGGAATGGATGTGTCAATGGGAATAGTATTTATGAGGTGAGGAGGGGGTGTAACCTATGAAGAAGGAAGAGCCTTCTTGCATGTACAACCTATAGAAGGAGGAATGACTAGTGTAGGTGTTGACTAAGAAAAGTCATGAATATATTGATATATAATTTAGTAATGATTACTATGATGTGTAAAAAACTAGTGCTAAAGATAATATACTTCCCAATATTTAGGGATATACTCTAGTAATAGCTTAGGAGGAGGTATGGCCTTATCTTTAGGCTAAGCAATGGATAGGCACAATGTGTCTATGTACTTCCAAACTTTCCAAAAATGAGTGTAAGAGTGGTTATTTGTCCTATGAAATCAATAAATACATTTATTAGTATGATTTGGGGGCCTACTAGTTGAAGGAATGGAAGGAGAACCCTAAGGTGGCTAATATAATTTGCAATCTTTGGTTCAATGACTAAGGATTTTGTAGATCTAACAATAAGGTTGATATTCCCATTGGGTGAGCATGGGATAAATATATGGTAAATTAATAATTCCATCACCAAGGAAAGGTGGGGATGGATCAAAAAATAGATTAGACTCATTTGAAGGTAAAGCTAGTTGTACATCAAGTTTAAGTATAATGGCTAACATCTCTGGAGGAAGTAAACTATAAGGGTCATGATATCTATAAAAGTGATAAGTTACTATCATGATGTGATCCATGAACATAATTTTTAGGGGATACACTATGATTGGAGGTGTATCATATGATTTATCTATCTCTACCTTATGACAAATAGTAAAAATACTACTATTAGGTGTTATAAAGGAAGGAATGCTAAAAGACAAAAAAAAAGATTGAAATAAATAAAGTGATATAAAATAACTTTTATATTTTTAGCTTACATGACTTTTGTTTAAAATGGGTCATCTAAAACATATCTATCATCATATTTAGGTGTATGCAAGTCAGTGGTACATGTAGGAATGACTTTATCATCAAAGGAAGTGTGATAGATAGAGTGTCTAGTCTTGGTTAAAATAAAAAGTATGTAATTGGAAGGTGGATGAAGGGATTGAGGTTAAAAATAAGGAGAAATTTGGGTGATGATGTGAGGGGAAAGATCAAAGGTTTTTATCTTGAGGCATATCTCATCCAACTCATCACCATCATAATCTAAGAGGTTAGATGGAATGTTCCCATTTAATTTAGGGTGACCATTATAACCTCGAGTGGATTTTATTGGATAGTTAAAGATTTGGGATTCCTAAAATGGGATGCTAGATAGGGGTTCAAGGGTGGTAATTTTAAAGACACCACATTATTAGAATTTTTATAAATTCTAAGTGTTCATGTCTTGAATATCATAAATAACTCCATTATAAGGGAATTTGATGCATTGGCATGAAGATGAGATAACTTATCCCATATGATAGGTCCAAGGTAGACCAAGTAAGTTGTTGTAAGAAATAATAAATCTAAATATCATAACTTTCACATGGATGATGATAAGAGAAAATGTTAATGGTAAGCCAAACAAAACTTAAAGGAGGCATTTCTATTTTGTCTTATATTTGACATGTACTACATGTAGATTTGAGGTTGCATTAAAAATTTCCAAGTTTCTAAATGAAGTTAAGGGAGGGAACACAAGTGCCTAAAACTTTGTTAATTAAGGCACACTTAACTTAGATATAACTAATTTGGATGCTAATTAATAGAGGAGGATCATCTGCATAAAGTAGTATCTCATTGGGAATCATGGAAGTGATAGGGAACTTAAGTGAAAGATAAGTGTCCATTATTTCATTAACATGGATAGACATATATTCACATTGTTGAAGGATACTATCTTTGGATCTAGATAAGGTGGCTTGGCATCCTATTCAAGGAGGACAAGGGATGTTAATTTTGAACAACAATTTCACTAGATGGTTTTGATGATGGGGAGAAGTTTTCATTAATTATAAAAAAATTATTTGAGATGGGAGATGATAAAGTTATGAAATGAGATCCCATTCATCATAACCTATGAGAGGATGGTTATATATAGGTGCATAGTGTTTCAAGATCTCCTGGGAAGGAGGGGTTGAGGTACAATCAAACTTGTTTTGCTAGGGTGTAGTTGCTTTAGGTTTATTACAAATGGGTTAAGTTACTTTAGGTGATGTGGTGGTTGTCTGAAGTATTTATTGTGGTTGGGTAGAATAAATACTATTATAATTTTGGGGTATGTTGTCTTGTTGTGTGGATGGTGTGGGAAGAGTATAAATGATATGAGAGGTATAATCAATTTATGTTGTTGAGAGTGGTGCTTGAATGGGTATAGGTTCATCTTACCCCAATTTCATTATATGGGAGGGGAAGTGTATTAAATGATGAAAAAATGGTTAAGAAGTGTGATGTATAGGTGTTGTATTGGAGTCAATAAAAGCAACTAATCTTCTCATGTTAGTCATATTAACCACATTTTTTTCATTGGTAGTGAGTTCTATAAGACTTTCAACATTTTTTGTAGGATTAGGTTTTTTGATGTTATATTGGTGGTGGGGAAGAGGATATTTTTATATATAATGATGAAAATTATATTGGTTTAAATCTTGGTTTTTATTTTGTGTTTCATGAGATTTAAAATCTATGTCATATGTTTTTTTGACACTTGTGAATAAGGGTTTCATGATCAAATTTATGACCAATAAGAAAATCCGTATCAAGAACTTGCGTAATTATCTACAAGTCTCATGAGAATGGACCCAAATTTCATGAAACCAATAATTTTTTTTGGGATCATACCATGATTTCATAGGATGAGTGAGGTCAAGATCTTGTAGTATAGGTCTTGGAAGAAATTTTTAAAGTTCTTTTAGGGATAATGGTTTGTGCACATTAGTGTGGTTGGGTTGAGAAAATGTGGGATTATGAGTGTTGTCTATAGGGGGATCATACTCCATAACATTTTTTGGATCAATTTATTGGATGGTATGAATAGTGTCATATGTGTCAATAATGCCATCATTGGTTGCATGACAATTTATATTTTGATGAGCATATGAGTGTCCATTTTAGGTTGAGGTGGTTCAAATTTTTTCATGAGGAAGTCTTTTTATTTGTCTTGGTTAGGAGATTATTCTAAGGTTCTTAGAGAGAGTCTCCTAACCTGTTCTTGTAATTTAGGGTATAGATCATTAGTGAATAGGTGGGAGAGGCTTCATACACAATATTATGCTCACATTTATTAGACAAGTTTTTCCATCATTTGATGAAGGATTATTAAATTTTAGTTTCAAGTTGTTTTTACTTTATTAAGTGGGCTAAGTTATTCTTGGGAAGATCACTAGTTTGAAAATATTAGACTAGTGAGTTGACCAAGTCTTTGAGGCTAGTGATAGAATGGGTTTTTAATTTATTGTACCAATCTAAAGTATCCCTTTAGAGTGTTTTAGCTAATAGTTTGGTAGTGGTGAAGGTGTTAAGCCTAACCCAATCTTTCAAAGTGGGATAGGTGAATCCATTATAGGTTATGGTGGGTGTGATATATCCTATGTAAATGTTAGAAATTTAAGGTACTATAAGTTCATTTTTTAGATGATTGATTTTTTATTGATGAGTGGTGGTTGTGGGATAAGATTTCCATGGGAATCCTTAAGGGGGTTGGGTAATTAAAATTTTTATCCCCCCATGAAACTTGGTGAGGTTGGTTTTGAAGATGAATGAGATGATTTTGCATTTTCATCACTTTATTTGCATTATTGGTTTGAAAGGTATGCATTTGATTAAGTGTTTTTATTAGGATTTGGTTAGTTTGAACAACATTTTGACTAGTGAATGCAACATGTGATAGTGTTAGTATTAATAGCTTGAGTTGCACTATGAGTGTGGGATGATGTAGAATCATACCCAACACTAGTGCATGAGTAACATTAGTAGAAAAAGAATCACTAGTGGCATGAGAAGCATTGGTAGCAAAATATGCACTAGTAGCATGGTTAAGGGGATGGGTCTTTAGAAGAGGCCCACTTAGTTGAACTTTCCATGTTGGTAAAAATATTTGGAATGGAGGTTTAAGAAGACATATAAGAGGATGTCTTGGTGTGTGAAGGAGACATAATAGAAGGAAAATATCAAGATGCAAAGAAAATAGCTAACCAAATTTGCAAGAAAAAGTAGGGGAGGGTGAATGGGGTTCTTCTATATGAGGACCTATCATGAGATTATAGATGGTGGAAGGGTCTTTTCCTTTATGTTGAGGGAATTCATTGATGAAAAAGAGAATTTTAGTTATGTTCTCTAAATCACACTCATCTTCTAGTGAGAACAAAGGGTTATGTACTAAGGATGAATGGGGATGAGTCCCATATTTGGTAGTGTGAGTGGAAACATGGACATTTCATTGATCTATGGTGGGTGACACAAACTGTGTCTTAAGGAACCTATTAAGGTTGGTAAAACTAAATATGTTTGTTGGATTTAATTTTGTATTGTCATCAAACAAAAAATTCATGATGAAGGAAAGAGGTTAAAAATTTGATGGAAAGAAGGATCAAATAGTAAGTTATAGAGTTAAACCACTAAATAGTGTTATGTAAGACTAAAAAATTATGCCATAAAAGACACATTTGTACATGTTGATTATGTACTATAAATGGAGAAATTGAATAAGCAAAAAAGATACATAATTAAATAGGTTGACTGTGTATATAATATGAATAGAATAAATAGCTTGTAATAGACTGAGTCGATAAAGATGAATGTGTTCTGAAGATAGGGATTTTTTTTCAAGATAATAACTAAGAAAATTCAATTAAACATACAAGCAATTATATCAATGTGTTTTATTTAATTGTAGCACACAACACAAACCTTACACTAATACTAGCTAACACAAGTTTTGCAATAAAAAATACAATGATCAAAGAGAAAAAAACTAATCTAATATGCAAATTCTAAGCCAAGTGGTAATTCTTGTTTTTTTTAAAATTATAATAAAATTTGAAATAATGTGATAGGGAGTTGGCTGTAAGAAAGGACTAGAAAAGTAATCTATGGATAGTTTTAGGTAGTTTAGGCTGAAAGGGATCTATATTGGTGATGGTACTTAATTGATATTGAGACCTACCCCCTCAATTCACAATATTACAACAATAAGGGAATAAAGTGATTTTAAAATATACACCATCAACCACATGTTTATATTTGGCCAAAAAACCAAGTTGGCTTCCCCCTTGGTGATGAAATCCAAGTAGGTGGACCTTGGGAAGAAAATTGTTTAATGCTTTTTAGTGTTAAGTGGTTTTTAAGTGTGTTCAAAAGAGAAAAACCATGTGAATAAATAGGTATATGAAAAACCTCCTATTTATTCTATGTTTGCTACTCTAAGAAAGCAAGCTATAAAAAATGAAAAGTAAATTAATTACTAGCAAGATAGGCTAATTCCTTTATTTGTGAAGAATACAAAGTCAGTTTAAGTGACATTGTATGTAAACATTATAGAACAAATTCGATAGGGTCACTTATATCTATAAGAAAATAGTCAAATAGGTTGATTGAGTCTGCTAAAGAAAAAGTAGGCTATAAAACTATGTTGAGCTAGTCGACCCCATTCATGGTAGGGTTACAATTTTATAGACTACCAAATGTGAAAAGTAGGACTAAAAATGAAAAATAAGGTAAAATGAACCTTGATAATTTTTTAAGGTTATTTATTTTCTAATTTTATGTTGTGTTGCTTTAATTTTAAGTTTTATATTCTACTAACAGAGTCGGCTGGGTAGACAAAGTATACAAAACCTGTATGTTAAAAATGACTTGCAAACAAAGTCAAGTAGTTTAATTGAGTCTACAAACCTATGGTTGAAAAATAGAAATATATCAATCTGATTGATCTAATTACCTATTGTCAGAGACTACCTACGTAGAGAAAAAATTCAAATTAGAGTGATTGTGTGTTAAACCTATGCATAAAATGTTAGACTATATCAACAGGGTTGATATATTATTGTAGAAATAAAAATATATAAGATGATAATAAAATAATGCATGAAATAAAACTACAAGGGTTAGATTCATGTTAGGTTCACTATAATTTATATAAGGGAAAGTGAAGCTGATATACCAATCAATCCTAGCTCATAAAAGATAAATCACACTTACCCTTCCACTAATTGGTAAATTTTGATAATCAAGGTCATGACCAAAATAGATCTGATAGACCTAACCAAGTGGTCCCTTTCCAAAATAATATGAATAGAGAGGGTTCTAAATCCTTTAGTCAAGCAACACCATGTGATAACCCTAGATAGGTCCTAGGTTTTTTTATTATTCACAAAGTAAATACAAAGTAAAGTAAAATATAATGTAGTGCTCACCATATCTTATGACACAAAATGGTGGTATTAAACATAAAAGTAAATATGCATATAAGATATCTACTTAAGACAATGTAGACTAAATCCTAATGTATGGGAGAGATAATCATATAAGCTAACAAATGCAAATCTATCTACTTTAACAAGGAGGAACAAGAGTTAAGAATAGTTATATTTGAAGATGAACCCATCGAGCCTCAATCTCTCCCTTGGCCAAGGTTATTTTCAAGAGGTTTTTATGGTATGTAAGGATAACAAGGATATGTTAGCTCTAGGATACACTACTTCTCTATAAATCCAAAATACTTCTCCACAAGATAAGATTTGTATCTCCAAGTGTAGTATTGAAACCCTAAGTAATGCTCCTCAAGTAGAATGGTGGACAATCATATGTGTAATATATGATTTTCTTCTTTTTGTCTCTCTATAAATGGAAAAAATGATGTGTATATATAGTTAAATCTAACCCTAAACCCTTCCTAAAGTTTAGGTGATAGTGTCAGCCCAATTGAACCTGTATCATTAATTAATAAAAGTAATTTAGGTGTCAAACTAGGTTGTTCAAGGCCAATAGAGTCTCATAACATGTTAATATATTTTAAGTACAGGTTTGGTTAAAGATAACATTATTTGGTAAATGTCAAAAAGAGTTTTTGGCTTAGATAAGGGTTGTTTAACATGATGAATTACTTAGATGAGTAGGTAATAGAGGCGTCAAAACTTAGGGAAGTGTATAGGAGAGGTTTTTATTTATTTCAAGTGATAGTATAGGGGAAATTAGTATTGAGAAGAACCAATGGTCTACCCACCCCTTTCTCAGTGCACTCTTTAAGGTGTGCACTCCAATAGATGAAACTTGATAGGTTCCTATAAGAGATAAAGCATTAGTAATTAATAAAGTTTGAAAATATTATGTGTATACATAAGCATCTTATTGTACCACTTTAGTTAGTATACCTTCTCTATCTACTAATAGACACATTTGTAACTTTCATGGTACACGTGACCATTCTTCTATTGATTGCCTATGGCTCAGGAAATACATTAACACATTGCATCCAACCATAACACAACCTAAAGACAAAACTATACCACTTCCTAAGTTAATTCCATAGTATATCCCTAAATATATGGAAGTATATTGCCTTTGGCATCATTACACTACACACCACACTGATATATGTTGAGTACTTCAATAGCATCTTTGATATCTTCTATGGCCTATGCCTTCATCGGCTTATCCTCCCTCTCTAGTTCATATGTGGGCAAAGGCTTCTCCTTCCATTCTACCTACATATTCTCATAGATTTCAAGACACTTATCACATTCCTAGCATTGAGTATTCCACATAGGATGTGCCTCATGAGAATCATCATTCTTCTACCACACCTACTTTTTCTATAGAGATGATATAAAATGAAGTCTTCTCATGACTTTATGTAAAGATTAACAAGATTATGATTAATGTCAAAATTAAGCTACATAAGGATGTATCAAATGTTATGGATGATGTTTATAGTGAGATTTATTAGTATTTGTGAACACATCATGGTGTTCTATCACTTTATTTACCATATTATTCCATGATTTGTTCTTTATTTATGACTATTTATACATTGGATATGTTGATTTTAATTTTCATTGGGTCTCATTTATCTACATATTTTTCATGATCTCTTATGCATTATCCTTATATCCATGGCTTATAATTGTTTTTCACATGGATTCATTTGTATATCTTTATACTTTTATGATTGCTTGTTATCTTCAATTAAAACAAAGATAGTTATTATTTTGACTTGGTTATTAAACCCAAATCCCCTTAATATCCTATCTGTACCATATGATCAATTAAAAATCATAATTCTCAATGTATCATTATATAAACAAATCTCTTTTGATATCCATTTATTCCCTTTATTCCCTTTATTCCCCTTCTCATATTAAGCACACATATGGTTGAGATTTTAGATCACATACTATCTTATTGGAAAGACAAATTATTTAGTCAATAATTTCTTTAGATATCTTTCTTCCTATAACCAAAACCTAAAGCTCATTCATGCATGTCACTTTTGTTAGTCATGTTTGTTTATCTACAAAATCCATAAAAAGTTAAAATCCAAATCATTTTAAACAAAAGGAAATGAACAAAAGGAAAAAATCAAAATAAAAAAGCTAAAATCACACCAAAATATGTGATTTGTATCACTTATCCTATTCCTAATCAAATCTCAAAATCCATAGTGGGCCTCATAATAGATCCAAGGTCCACTGGGGTGTGGTAGGTTAGTATATTGGAATAGGGGAATTCGAAATTATCCATAGTGTTACCTAATTTCTCATGCAAGTACCTAATCTCTTCAATAGACCAATGACTTTGTAAGGGGTCTTGAGGAATGGGGAATACATTTTGGGAAGGTGGGTCCATTTTAATTTTCTTGTCTATATAAGCTTTATGACTTGATCTTAGTACTCCACTTATTTTATCATAAAGTTTTGTGTCTATTGTGAACAAATATGTTTTGCATCTGAGGGTCACTAATCTATTATTGCATTCTTATATTCTTAGTACACCTAAAGTATACTAAAGTTTCATTATAAATGCCTATGTCATGTGTATTTCATTCCCTTAATTCACTATAAAAATCCTGATATTCCTCCTTGATGAATATGCTTTGTTAATTAATCATACTCCTAGAGTTATTCCATTTGGGATTTGAAGTATAAGACCTTAGATAAGACTAGGCATTCCTCATAAATTTATCTTACTTCCCTAATAATCATGTCCCTTTTCCATCTCAGTGGTTTTCCCTTTGTGAGTTGAAATATAAGATCATGGATAGGACCAAGCATTCCTCATAAAATATTATGAAAAAATTCTAAACCATCAATCACACAAATAACTATAAAAAAATGTTTATTTAGTTTGTTTTTCATACATTTCACATGTTTTCCATTTTATCACAATTTTTTCATACTTCCCATATTGATTTAGTAGATTTATCTTTTTTTGGTTTGGTGTGATTATTTTTTCCCCATTTTATTACAATTTTTTCATACTTCCCATCTTGATTTAGTATGATTTATCTTGTTTTGATTTGGTGTGATTACTTTTCAAACATTTAACATGACTTCCATCTTATTACACTTTTTTTATACTTCCCATCTTGATTTAGTTTGATTTATCTTGTTTTTATTTGATGTGCTTTATTTTCAAACATTTCACATTTCTTCCATTTTATTTATTTATTTTCATACTTCCCATCTTGATTTAGTATGATTTATCTTATTTTTATTTGGTGTGATTACTTTTCAAACACTTGATATAACATGTTTTCCATTTTATTACAAATTTTTCATACTTCCCATCTTAACTTAGTATGATTTATCTTGTTTTGATTTGGTATGATTTTCTCTCATTTTTACACTATTACAAACATTTTCTATTCTTAATTCATTTTAACATTTACTATATTTTCATCTATTTTTTTACATATTTACCATCGTGATTTATTTTGTATTACATTAAAATTTATATTTTCCAAATCTTATGTTTTTTTAACCATGCATGTATCTCATATTATGCTAGAAAATAAATCATACATCATACATTTTACCATAGCATATACATAAAAAATTAAAACACATGCACTATAATGAAAATAAATACAAACATCCATACATCCATGATAAAAATACAACTCATAAGTAAAGAAATATCTATATCCATGTATATCAAGAGTTTGATAAAACATAATACAAATTAAAAATATAATATCAAAAAAATCTAAGATTATGTTTTATCATGCCTATTTGGTAGACAAGCCACACTACCCATAGATGCATATGACTATCCCCTCTAAATAGTTCATTATAATGAGGTAGTCTATGATATGATACTATCAAACTATCCCTATAGATTGTCCAGTTAGGCCTACACACATCTAAAATCTATAGTATTGGCCGTATGAGTAGCTTGCTCATGGACCAATGCCTACTAAGCTCATGCCTCTCCATATCCAACTCTAGGGGGTAGTTGTATACCATACCCTCATGCATGTATCTCTTGGTCCACCTCTCCAACCAATCAAAACCAAATATCATAGGTTGGGGTAGATGGTACAATAGGATCCTCCATGGTAGTAGTATCACAATGTAATAAGACACCATCCAAAATATAGTGGAGTGCAGCTTGAATTGTTATACCCCATCTGAAGTCCTCCTCAATAGTATTTTTAAAAAATAAAAAATAAATAAATTATATCTCACATATATATCCAAATCTCCAAAACATATATCTACACAAATAAAATATATAACTATACATCTAGTGATCTATCAAATACTTAAAACATAAACCATTACTTACTAATAATGATCTCCCCATCAACATGAACACTTAGCACATCCACCATAGCACACCTATAAGTAGATACAAAACCTATAAAAATAACTTGTACATGTTGAGGTCCTCTTTGAATCCATCTTTCTATCGCCCAGCTCTCAGTAGCCTACATTGTAGGGTCTCCCTATGTAGCTGCTACCTCTTGTGTCTCTTTACCACCCACTTGCATCTCTATCTCCTTTACACTCTTGGAATTATATGTAATGCATATTATATCTCATTAATACCCACATCCTCACCCTCACCCTCAACACCAACCACATCCACATCTACCATAATTACCTCCTTAACCTTTGATCAATCTTTTTTGCTGCTAAGCTTGACCAATCCAAGGTCTCACTTGATGTGGCCAAATCACAAATATCTCCATTGATGTTCCTATACCACTTATACCCTTGAATACCTAGCATGTTATACCCAAAAACTAGGCACTACTATAAGAGTCATTAGATGTGGTAGGCCAAACTATCTAAGAACATCATAAATAAGGTGTAACTCCACTCATCATGTATAATGACCATGAATGTGAGATCAAACCAATATAAAAATAATAGTAGACCAAGATGAATAACTAGTCATAATATTTGTATATGTTTGCTATATAATCTCCCCATGTGTCACTATTTACAGTGGTGGGATATGTAACATAACCCATACCACATGGTTTTATTGCTACTTAGTCACACGAGGAAGCTATCATCCACAACATGGGGCAACCTAGCTAGCCAGTACATCATAAACCTCTCATATATCCAAATACTCAAATAAATCATATGGCCCATAGTCTTTTACCCTCTAGATAACATCCCATACATATTGTGTACCTAGGTCATATGGAGTGCCCTACTCCATAATAGACTGACACAAGGATATCATGTACAACAAGACCTTCCCATACAACTTGTGAAAAGGCACATGTGATTTAACAAGCCCTATCATGGCCTTATGGATGTTTAGAATGGTTGATATATAAACATCAAACATGCACACTAAAAACCCAATAACATATCTCTTTAACCCTATTACCCATAAAACTAAGGCTCACCTCTCAGCCTTAGACTCTGGGTCACCACAGATTATATGACTACCTATGATGAGTAATCCAAGTAAACCATGAACATCATACAATGTGATCCCCACCTCTATAGTATCCCCATCCACCTCTCACTATAAAGTGTTGGTTAGTTTTTCCCATGCTTCAAAGAACATAATGATTAAGTCAACACTCAGTGGGATCTGAAACATCTCCATAAGACCTCCAAATCCTAAGGAAGCTATTTTTACATGATCATCATCTGAAAATCTCTCCATCAAGTCTAAAAACCATGTTACATCCACTAAGCACCATATTCTCCATCTCTATAAAATGCTAAACAACATAGAATGTATTAGATATTGATAGAAATATCAAAAAAATACATTCTTGAAATTAATAAATTTTAAATATTAACTACTTCATCAATCTATTCTTGCTATTTTATCCCCTTTTTCCTACATAATTAGCCACTTTATCCTAAGTCATCCCTATCAACCTACATAATCAGCCACTTTATATTAAGTCAACCCAGTCAGACTACACATTTTTTTACTTTATATTAAGTCAACCATGAAATTTTACACTGTTGGCCACTATTATACTAAGTCAACCCTATTACCCATTTCTAAAAACTACATCAAACCTCTCCTATGTAGTTGACCCATTTTTTCAAAACTATTCAACCACCATATTCTATTATTAAATTAGCCAAGATGTACTAAGTTAGCCACTTCAACCTTCTAACTAAATCATCCTTATGATATGTAGTAGGCCATATAAAGTAGTACTAAATCATCCCTCTACTATGAAATAAACCCCTTTCATCACCCTTCACCTTTTCAACTGAGTTAGCTGGGCTAATTCTATTCAAAAAAGGTAGTGATTTTTTTACTAGTTATCATAAATTCCTTAGGCATTTATTGATCCTACTGCTTCATACTCATTGACATGTATAATTCCTACTCTACCTAAAAATTTCATAAAACCAATTTCACTACATGGTTTTCCTCTAATATCTAGTTTTTCATAGCTAACTTAATTTTTAATAAAAATTATAAAAAAATGAATTTAATGCATCAATTACTTAAGATCCACTAGTTTCTACTGCTAAGAATCCTCCAAATTTCACCTGTTGTCTCCTCACCACCTTTGCTCTCTATGCTTTTTTAGGTCACTCAGAGCTCTATTTTCTTACAATAGTAAAACTAAAAATGAATAATTTTTTACCCTATTTATATTTACCATTCAAAGTTATTTAGCTATAAACTATTTACCACCAAATTTAAAATGTTACTCATAAATTTATTTCTAATAGATTTTTTTCCAAATGGAAAGATGTTCTATAATCCTAACATTGTATAAAAAATTTATACACACCATACGTATTTTTGAATTTTACCTTATTTTTCAAGTTCACTTAATGTTCCCTACATGGGATACCTCTCCATTTCTCTCACATAATTTCTACTCTATGGAACTAAGGTAAGTAAAGGTATGTATTTTTCAATTCTTTCCTTTCAATTATCTTATTTTGTCTATACTATATCTTACTTAACTCAACATTGTTTGTTGCTATGTTATTTCTCAAAAGCACCACCTTATGTTACAATTACATGGAACATGATGAGATTCAAGTGGGGTATATGTATATACATAATATTTTTAATCTTTATCAATTATTGATGCTTTCTCTCTTGCAGGAACCCATCGAGTCTAAACCCCTCTAAGTACACACTTTAAAGGGTTTACCAAGATAGGGGTGGGTATACCTTTGGTGTTTTAAAAGATTATTGTTCCCTATACCTCCAATTAAAACTAATAAAAACCCCTCTTATATGTTTCCCTAAGATTTTAAACCTTCATTACACTCTTCTCCAAGTAATTAACCACTTAAAATAGCCCCTACCTAAGTTAAAAACTCTTTTTACCATTTCCTAAATGCAATCAAATGGGTCGACACAGTCTGGGAATAGTGCATTTTACAAGATTGAGTCAACCGAGGCCCATTGAGTCTCGGACCTAATAAATCTATTACATAACTAACAAGGTCACCTAGGATGATTCTATTAACTAAATTATAGAAAGGTTTAAGGTTAAATTAGGCTACATATACACATCTTTCAACCCATTTCTAATAGAGAGAATAATTAATTTGCCCTTGTTTATTTATTTTTATGTCATTCTAGTTGAGGAGTCATTACTTAGGGTTTCATGATTCTTGGAGGAGAAACTTTATCTTATGAAGGATTGATATTCACTAGGATGTATTTTTTTTGAATATAATCCATTTTCCATCCTTACTTTCTTCAATAATGCACAACAATCTCTTGCATAACACCATTGGCCAAGGGAGAGGTTGAGGCTCAACGGGTTCATCTTCAAGGTGAGTATTCCAAACTATTAATATTCTATTTTTGTAGATAAAATTTCATGTATAAGGGATAATTAATGTATTGTCTTTTCTTGCTTATGATTACCTTTATATTAACTTGAGTAGAGTTTTACTTTGCATTTTTATTGCTTATGTTTATCCCCCATTTTTGCTACAAACTTTAGTGAGCACTATATTAGATTTAATTTACTTTGTTATTTCATTAATTATTAAGACCTATCTAGGGTTATTATGTGGTGTTACTTGACTAGAGGATTTGTGAACTTGTTTATCCATATTATATGATAAGAGATCCCCTAGGTAGGTTTAGCAGATCCATATTGGTCATGACCTCAATTATCTAGGTATTGTTAATAATATAGCTAACTGATTTATCTTCATTGAGTTAGGATTGCTTTGTAGATCAGGTTCAATTTTGATTGCATATAATATTAAATTCTCACTTATGTTAATAAGATGAATGAAACTAAATATTATATAATGATATAGCAGCTAGCCTGCTTGTAATAGTCTTGCAAAAAAAAGAGTTTAGATAATAATCTAGTTATGGATTAAGACATATGTTTTCTATTTATTAAAAACTCTATGTTAAATGAGATGTAATTGTTTATAAATTATTGATTATAGGATCTTAGGCAAGAGTCTTATATGTATCAAAAGTCTTTAGCCTTGAAGCACTTTCAAATAAATTGATAGATTGATTTATATCCTTAAATATTTGTTATGAGTGGCTGGTATTTTAAGCTTCATGTATCTCTTTATATCTGAATGTGAGGAGTTAATGGAATAAAGTCAGTCATGAATAAAGTTTATGTTGTCTTATAGTGAATATTTTTTATAAAATAATTCATGTTTGGTTATGACCATTTATATTCAGACCCTTGGGAAGGAGTCATTATGTAAAAGAAGAATCCTTAAGATTTATGGATTTTATAATAAAAGACAATGTGTTATTTGATTATATCTCTATTGAGAATAATTTTTTGTTTATGTATATGTCTCTCATTTTTAAATCAGTTGTGGTTTATTCATTTGAATCTAGCTTGTGAAAGGATGAGTAGAACACATCTGTTGAGCTATGGCTTATTATTGGAATAATAAAAAAAATAGTTTGTTGGACCTTTTCACATTGTTTTGGATTAGAATGATGTCTATGAAATAATATCCTAGGGTTTTACAATTGAGTTAGATGTTTTTTTATGCCTTCCCAACAACTAGGTTATTTAATAAAATTGAATAAGTTTTATTAAGATTAGATCTTATGTGTTAATATTAATGAGGCTATAACCTTAGATTTGTTTGATACTCTTGCACATTAAGGGAACTCATAGTCAACCTCATAGCATAAATATAGGAGTGAGTCTTTGAGTTAATGTTGAGTGTACAATCTATTAAAGACCAAACCAATCAACTCATAATAACAAGCCATTCCTTTAGAGACATTGGCTAATCTAAATTCACCTTGCATTCAGTTGATAAATCAACTAAACCAATGAGTTTATTGCTGTAGAATCGTGCTATTTTTTATAAGCAAGCTTAAGCTTGTTTTTTGAATTGATTTTGATGGAAAAAACATAGGCATGTATATTTGATATTTCTATGTTTATATTTATTTGGAGTCATCTCTATGTTTTGTCTTAGATTGTGACTTATATGATTATCGAGTTATTAATGGCTTTTGCCTTGGTTATTTTCCTTATTTATTAAATTCTTCTTCTTAGACTTTGCCTTAGATGCCTCTTATTTTGGTATTTTCATGGCCTTTTTACTTAGTAAATTTTACAAATTTTATGAGTAGTTCAGAAGAAGCCATGTGCCATCATCCCGTTAAAACCAAGAGTGATGTCAGCTTAGTCTAATGTATGATTGGTGTCAATATAAAGAGCTAGAAAAATGTCACCACATTACATCATCCTAATGACATATGAACCCAAAGAATTTTTTATAGTGGGGAAAGCCTCCGAGCTAATGAACTAGTGGGATGTTACCATGTGGCATCATCCTAGTGACCCACATCCCCAAAGATGTTTGTATAGTGTGGAAAGCCTCCAGACTAGTGGGATGTTACCATGTGGCATCATCTCAATGACCTATAACCCTGTAGATGTTTGTATAGATTGAAAATCCTATGGGTAAGTGAGTTAGCACGATGCATCCACATGGCAAAATCTCATTGATCCACTATTTTAGAGACATTTGTACTAAGTGTAATGCCTAAAAGTAAGTAGTATAGTGAGATACTAATAAATTTCACAAACCTACTAATATATATACCTAAAGAAGATTCACTATCCCTTTAGAAGGGAAGGGCAATGGATTTATTGTTTTTTACTAGGTGGAGTTTTCCCCAAAGTGGTTTGAGAAGTGATAGGTGGCAAGAGTGGCCCTTGGAACCTAAAGAGAAGATGATGTGTCCATCTAACCTACAAATGTAACCACATGGATCTTGACTATGTCAACAATAGATGATGTCAATTTTGATATCCATCTCAAAATCACAAGCACAATTTTAATTTGGTGCAATCTTGTGATGTAATTTTAGAGTGTTGGGCCACATGAATCAAGGTTGTAGGCTTCTGAATTATTGGCTTACATCTATTAAACTTTAATGGTAGTTCAAGGATTCATATTTTATTGTGTGTGTCTAAATGGATTCAAGTATCTATCCATGTTCATAGGTGTTATTTTGGTATTATGTTATGTTGTGTGTATTGTTTAAAAAAAAAAAGGGCATGACATTTTGATATCATAGTTTGGGTTACAACACTGACAACTCTGGGTATTTAGAATTACTTTTGGATTTCTAGTTTTTGAATGTATTTTCATGTCCTACCTATTAGTATGTATAATGAGAGGAGGAAATTGAACACATCATGGTGATACATAATTTTTTGAGAATGAGCCTCCCATTTAGTCAAGACTAAATGAAATCGGACCTCAACTCCTTTTATTTATGCAACAAATGTGGGATGTTTTACAAGAGAGACTAACAAAAACATCACTAGAAGTGGAAAGGCATTCTTCATAGAATTCCCCTAATGAAAAAGATCAGTTGAAATAGAGATGTCTAAGAGTCCTCTCCATCACCATTCTAAGGGTGATAGAGATGAATTACATCACCATGGTGAGTGATAGGAGAGATGAGACATAGACTATCCTCTTGAAACTACACCTAGAAATTTAAAGGAGTGTATTTTACTACTTTTTATGGTACGTATGAAGGATTTATTGTGTAAAATGGGTTATAAATCATGAGAGGATGTTTCAACTTGTATGATTATGAATCCAATGGGAAGGCCCATTTAGGAACCCATATTCTTAGATATGCATCAAAGATATGGGAAGGAGAGAAGCATAATCTCTACCTAACACCAACTTCCATTACATGGGAATTATTTGGGGAACATTTTAGAGAATGCTACTTATCCCCTCATTATATGCAAAATAAATTGGATAAGTTTCATAACCTTTGATAAGGGAGTGGTACAATGGCATAATATGATTTTCATTTTTTAGATTTGATCAGATATGTATAAGGTTACACATATGAGATAATATAAGTGAATAGGTTCTTTAGAGGCCAAAATTTGGAATTATCTAGTGTAGTGTGCATTTTAGCTCCTCAAACCTTAGCAATAATAGTTGAAAAGGACTACTTGGCCAAGGAGTATCATGGAAAGATTCAAGATGTAGGAGATAATTTTTGTGGAAAATTACAATCTCAACATGACTTGGGGTCATAAGGTGCACAACCTGTTACTAGGGGAGGTTGAAAAATAACTAAATCTAACTTTATCCCCCATAAATAACAATAGTAGTAAAGTAACTATTTTTTCCATAGTAGGAGTAGGAGCTAGTTGGATAAATACCATTAGAGGTGAGGTGAGGATGGGCCTTAGAACTATCAATAGACAAGGATTGCATGAGCTCAAAAGTCTAAGTAGGCAAGACCATCAAGGTTAACTACTTCTTTTAGACCTAGAACAATTAGATCCCCCTTAGGGTGACATCAATATAAGGGTGTTTTTTTAATGTGTGGATCACCTAATCATTTCACATGAGATTTTCCTCTTGGAATATCAACTACCAGCAAGTAAAAAGCCTTAGTGTCATAGTAGATAATGGGTGATGTGGGTCGAGGACATATAATTTATGTAGTGGTAGAAAACCACCAAGCTGAGCATTAGGTAATGGTCATAGAGACCAAATGTATGATATAAGGAATTTATGTTTTAGTTTTGTTTAATTTAAGATATTTTGAATCCTTTATTTCTCCTTTTATTATGGACCATTATGGGATTGTGGTTGAGTTAGTTAGAAAGTTGAGTAGTCAAGTTGGCCTTTGGGTCCAAGTTATATGTTAGCTCTTTAGTGAGTAGTTTCTTATAATGCCTAGGTGTCTTCTCCACCATAGTGGATTTGTGTATTATTAACTTAGGAACCTATGATTTTGTCTTGGGTATGGATTGGATTAACACTCATAAAGCCAAGTTGGATTGTCATACCAAGGATATTGAGTGTGTAGATGACCTTAGGACTCCTTTGGTGTTATCTATAGTTAAGAGACACTTTCCCTTTGCCTAATCACTAAAATGTATCTCAATAAGAGTTTAAGGAAGGATTTTAGATTATTTATTATCATGGTAAGTGATAGGTTAGATGAGTTAGAGATGACTTATTTGGATGACCACCCTATGCTATGGGAATTTTATGATGTGTTTCTAGATGGATTATTTGGTATACCTCCTCTATGGGAGATTGATTTTTAGATAAGTTTAGTACAAGGGGATTAGCCCATCTCAAAATCACCATATTAAATGACAACATTGAAATTGAGTAAAATCAAGATGCAACTTGAAAATTTTTTAGATAAAGGCTTGATTCATCCGAATGTGTCCCTATGGGGAGCACCAATCATATTTGTGAAGAAGGATGGATCCCTTTGACTATATGTTGATTATCACCACTTGAATAATTTAATGATTAAGAATCATTATCCCTTGCTTAGGATTGATGACTTATTTGATAAAATTCAAGGAACCAAGGTGTTGTCAAAGATTGATTTGAAATTTATATACCATCAATTGCATAATGTAGAACCTGATATTCTTAAAACTACATTTTAGATGTGGTATGGGCATTATAAATTTATATTTGTACAATTTGGGTTGACTAATGCTTCATAAATATTCATGAGTTTGATGAATTAAATGTTTCACTCCTTTTTAGATCAATTTTTGTTAGTTTTTCTTAATGACATTTTGATCTATTTGTAGAATGAAGAGGAGCATGAGGATCATCTTAGGCAAGTCATGTAGGTTTTAAGAGAAAATAAGTTATTTGGCAACTTGGAAAAGTGTGAATTTATGCAATCTGAGGTGTAATACCCTAGGCATATCATTTTAGGAGAAGGGATATTTATGGACCCTACCAAGATTCATGCCATTATGGAATGGCCAACACCTTTTAATGTTGAAAAAGTTCATAGCTTCATGGGATTAACATGATATTATTTATGATATGTTGAGAATTTCTCTCACATTGTAAATCCCATCACTTCACTTCAATAAAAGAGGAAGAAGTTTTTTTGGAAATAAAAGTGCAAGGAAGCTTTTTTGTTGATGAAAGAGTGAATCACTAGTGCACTGATTTTATCTATGCCTAATCCTATGAGAGAATTCCTTGTTTATATTAATGCATAAAGGGAAGGATTAGGAGTTGTACTTATGTAGGAAGGTAAATTTATTACATATTAATATTAAAAATTCAAGGATTATGAGATGAAATACCCCATACATGATATGGAATTTGTAAAAATCATTTATGCTTACTTAAGATGGTGACACTTTTTTATTGGTTGTCACTTTGTAATAAAAATAGATCATTTGAGTCTACAACATATATTTAATTAGTCTAACCTCAATGCATGATAAAGGCACTATATGGAATTGTTTTACAAGTACAACTATGAGATTTTTTAGATCAAAGGGAAGGAAAACATAGTTGTTGATGTCTTTGAGTAGAAGATGCCATGACTTACCAGTAATGAGTTTACAAACTGACTTAAGAAGTGAGATTCTAAAGAAGCTCTTGAGGATAAACTCTATAAAGAATTAAGACAACTATTATATTATGTTATTAATATAAAAGATAAATTTGAAGGTTATTTTCTTGATCTTGATGGTTTGTTTCACCATAAAGGGCATACCTACCTACCTTTAGCAGGTGGATTACATGAGCTATTTTTTTATAACTTACATAGAGCTCCTTACCAAGCACACCCTGGAGTTAAGAATATGCATGCTAAGTTAAGGAAATTATATCATTGGGTAAGTTTGAGGTGTGATATTATTAATTTTATAGTTCATTGTCTGGAGTGCCAAAGGGCAAAATCTGAGCAACAACATCTAGCATGATTTTTATATCCTCATGAAATTATGGAATGGAAATGGGATACCATATCCATGGATCTCATTATAGGCTTGCCTACATCATCATATCATCATGATTAAATAATGGTCACAATGGATAATTTTACCAAAGTAGCTCACTTTTCTCCCATGAATACGACTTACAATGCCAATTTGGTGGCAATGATCTTTATGGATGATATTTTTAGATTACATCAGATTCCTCATAAGATTATTTTATATTGAGATTCAGTATATACTTCTCACTTCTAGATTTATTTGCAGAAGGAATTGGGCACATGACTCAATTTTATTACTTCCTACCATCTTGATACTGATGGATAGACTAAGAAAAATACATGCTACACATGTATGTTATAGACTAGCAATCCTGTTGGGAAGACTATTTGTATCTTATTGAATTTACTTATAATAAAAGCTATCATAGTTCAATTAAGATGGCACCTTTCCAATATTTGTATGATCAAGCCTATAAAACCCCACTGAGTTGGGACTGACTTGAGGATAGAGTTGTGATTGGCCCTATCATGATATAAGACATGGATCAGTAAGTAATTAAGATATGATAACACCTAGATATTACCAAGTATTGGTAAAATAAGTATGCTAATGCAAAAAGAACTAATTGGCATTTTAATGTTGGTGATAAAGTTTTCTTGAGTGTGAAACCAAACAAGAGCCACATCCATTATGGAAAAGGGTCAAAATTAAAACCTCATTTTATTGGACCATTTGAGGACTTGGAGGTTGGTCAAATAACTTATAGAATGAAATTTCCACCTAGCATATCCCGTGTTCACTATGTATTTCATGTCTCTATTTTGAATCAATATGTTTCTAAAATTGCTCATGTATTGGATTGGATAGGGTTGAATTTTGAGACTAATGGGGTTATGAATTTAGAGTCTGTCAAGATTTTAGTGCACAAGACACTAGCACTTTGAGGTAGAGACTTGGATCAGGTCAAGGTCCAATAGGACAAATATGATGAATCAACAATTACTTGGGAAGATGTTTCACCTTTGAAGGTTTAGTATCCTTACCTATTTCAATGATAGGTATAAGTATGTATAAGGGGAGGAGGATGTAAGGCCCCATTTTGATAAGATGAATATGAAATTATGATTCATATGTTCTGATTATTGAACTATGTTGTTAAGTCATGTCTAGTTGAGGTGTGCAAAGATTTATGAAGGATTTTCATGTGTTGGGAACCATGAGAAAGACCTATTATCAATCATGGTTTGGATTGATTAATTATTAAAGTATAATTCTTACATTTCATTTATGTAATGATAATTTATAAAATTTGATTATGTCTATGAGATATATCGACTTAAATCAAGATTGAATAATTGATTCTAAGCGTATGAAATGGAAACTACTTATATATTGAATCCTATGAGATTATCTATGTGTATGCTTGTATTATTAGATATGATTGGTTGCCTATAATTGATTGATTTCCATTTTTGATTAAATTTTATGTATTTGGCTATTAAGTTAGAGGAATTTTATGTGGTCATCAAGTGCACATGAATATGAAAAGGGATAATGAAGGAAAGATACTATGCCAAGCGTGGTTATATCACAAAAACAAATTTAACCCTTATTATACCCATGTTAAGTAATCAATTATTAGACCCATGTTAATAATTGATTGCCTATTCTTCCACCTAGTAGATGTAGTATTTGCTTATACAACCAACCTTTAAGCTTGGTTGGTGAAACTTAGTACTACCTAGCCTTTAGATCTTGTAGCCAATGTTTATTTTATCTAGTGGGAAACTAAAATATCTTCCATTGATTTCCTTAGACTTTAATAAAATAAGAAAAGAGGTAGGAAAGTATTGAAATAAAAAATATAAGCCTACTAATCCACCATGTGACTTAATTAAACATGGAAAAGAACATCCCCTAATGAGGCATGGGTTGGCAAGTGATTAGTGGTTGGATAATTTTGGAATGACCATATGTAGGAGTTAAACTCCTTTAATTGAGTAATTAGCCAATTAAAAAATAATTTATACTTATCATAAAATAAAGAGAAATAATAAATATGAACAACTAGTTAGGAGAGTCGAGTCTAGACAACTGGAGGATAGTACTCAGTCAGTCTTGAAGTTGATAGGTGGGATTTATTTTAACCTATGTTTTAAATTATTTCCTTGGAATGAAATGATTCTATTCTTGTTTGATATTTTTGTTTAGGGATAATAAGACCACTTGGTTTATTTTTCTTGTTTTATTGCCTTACCCATGGTTGTGCATTGGCCACCATGTAGTGATTACCATTTGAGGTCCTTGGAGAGGTTGTTCCTCCTTAGTTAAATGAAATGATAATGATTATTTGTTTCTTATCTTGATTAAAGGAGAATAAGACCACTTGGTTTATTCTACCTATCTTATTTTATTTCCATTGTTATGCTTTGGCCACCATGCAATTCTTTACCTAGTTGAGGGCCTTAGAGAAGTTGTGTTCCTCCTTGATTGACTTGGATGCTTTAACTTCTTGAGTATATTGACATTATTGTGACATAATATAGTGGTTATTTTTGAGAAACATATTCATGGTGGAAGAGTGTCAATCCATCCTATGTTGGGCATGGTGGTAAAATGATTGACCTTCTTGTGAATGTCACAGTGGAAGTTTTTAAGCCCTCTTATGATAAGACATGATAATAGACTGCTTAACCCTCCCATGACTATTGTATGTAAGAAATAGAGTGAAACATCAATGATCTTGTTACTCTAATATTTTGGTGGGCCTTGTTATGATGTGAAATATTTCCTACTAATTTTATATTTCTAAATTCTTAGCTTCACTTGAATGATCATTTGAATGATTTTTTGTTTTGTATTTATAATTGGGAGTATCTTTAGGTAAGAACCAAGAATAACATTGTAGGTGTTACATAGACATTACTTTATGTTAAAATAACCTTACTTAGATATATACCCTTTCCTTTACCAAGTGATATAAACATGCTTGGAGATGGGACTCTCAAGCTCAGGGGTGTCTAGAAAAATAACTTGATGATGACAAAAGGTTGGGTAGTGAGGCTTCTTTATTATTTACATCAAATGCTTGGGAGCGGATGTGGAATTTTGTTGAATATTGATTGGTTATTATGTAGTTGATCAGATGAGAGATGAACCTCTCACTTATGTTAATAATATGAATGAAATTGAATATTGTATAATGCTATAGTAACTAGCCTACTTGTAATACTATTAAAAAATATGGAGTTTGGATAATAATCTAACTATTGATTAAGACATATAATTTCTATTTATTAAAACATATGTGTTAAACTGAGATGTATCTATTTATGAATTCTTGATTTATAAGATCTTTGGAAGAGTCTTATACGTATCAAAAGTCTTTACCCTTGAGGCACTTTTAAATAAATTGATATATTGATTTCCTTTCTTAAATATTTGTTATGAGTGGTTGGTCTTTTAAGAATTATGTATCTCTTTATATCTAAATGTGAGGAGTTAATGAAATTAATCCAGTTATGAATAAAGATTATGTTGTCTTATAGTGAACTTTTCTATAAAATTAGTCATGTTTGGTTATGACCATTTGTATTCAGACCCTTGGGAAGGAGTCATTATGTAAAGGAATAATCCTTAGGCTTTAAGTATTTTATAATAAAAGATAGTGAGTTATTTGATTATATCTCTATTGAGAATAGTTTCTTATTTATGCATATGTATCTCCTTTTTAAATCAGTTATGGGTTATTCATTTGAATTTGGCTTATGTAATGATGATTTAAATGCATATGTTGAGCTATGGATTGGTATTGGGATAAATAATAGAAATTATTTGTTGGACCTTTTGGTGTTGTAGTGGATTGAAATGATGTCTATGAAAGAATCCCCTAGGATTTTATAAGTAAGTTAGCTACCTATTTTATGCCTTCCCAACAACTAAGTTGTTTAATAAAATTAAATAAGTTTAATTAAGATTATATCTTATGTATTAATCTTAGTGATGTTGTAACCTTAGATTGGTTCAAGACTCTTGCACCTTAAGGGAACTTGTATTTGACCTCATAGCCTAAATATAGGAGTGAGTTTTTGATTCAATGATGAGTGTAAAATATGCTAAAGACTAGACTTATTTACTCATAATAGCAAGCTATTCCTTTAGACACATTGGCTCAAGTAAGCTCACCTTGCATTCAATTGATAGATCAACTAAACTAATGAGTTTATTGGTTTAGAATCATGTTTTTTTCTCTAAGGAAGTTTAAGCTTCTTTTTTGGACTTGATTTCAATGCAAGCAAGGCAAGCATGTATATTTTCCCTTGTTGTGTTTCTAGTTATTTGGAGTCATCTTTATGTTTTACCTCAAATCGTGCCTTAGCTGATTACTGAGTTCTTGATGGTTTTTTCCTTAGTCAATTTCCTTATTGACTAAATTCATCTATTTGGACTTGCCTTAGATGCCTCTGATTTGGGTCTTTTCATGACCTTTTACCTTGATAAATTTTATGACTTTTATGAGTAGTTCAAAGGACTCCATGTTCCATCATCCTACTAAAACCAAGAGTGACATTAACTTGGCCTATTGTAAGGTCAGTGCCTAGCTAACAATCTAGCAGGATGTCACTATGTGACATCATCTTGATGACCCATGACCCTAGATAAGTTTGTACAATGGGGAAAGCCTTTGAGCTAGTAGACTAATGGGATATTACCACATGGAATCATCCTAATAACCCATGACCCCAAATAATTCCATAAAACATGGAAAGCTTTAGGGCTAGTGGGATAGCAAAATGTTGCCACATAGGATTATCTTGATGACCCGTAACCCTAGAGAGGGTTGTATAGATCATAAAGCCTTCAAGAAAGCAGTGTGTAGGATATGGCCATATGGAAAAATCCTACTACTCCACTATTATATATATGTTTATACCAAGTGCAAAGCTTATAGGAAAACAAGTTAGTAGGATGCTGCCAAATGGCACAACCCCACTACTTTGTATCCCCAAAGAAGTTTTGATATCCCTATAGAAGTGAAAGGTAGATAATTTATGATTTTTCACCATGTGGATTTTTCCCCAAAACTTCTTAGGAAGTGATAAGTGGAAATAATGGCCAAGGGAAATCAAAGAGAAACTGACATAGCCATATAGCCTACCAAAGTGACCATGTGGAACCCAACTACATCAACAATGGATGAGGTTAATTTTGACATATGTATCAATGTCATATGCACATTTTTCATTTGGTTAGAACTCATGATGGAATTTTAGAGTGCTTGGCCAACTGAATTAGGATTGTGAGCTTTTGAATTATTGGCTTGCATCTATTAATCCTTAATGGTAGTTGTAAGATTTGTATTTTATTATGTGAATCTAAATGGATCTAAGTATCTATCCATGTTTCTAGGATGTTGTGTTGGTATTATGTTGTGTTGTGTCTATTATTTTTGAAAAAAAAAGGGAATGACAAGGTTAGTTTAAATAAGATTTGATTTAAAAAAGGGTTCATTAAGTTTTATGAAGATATATTTTATTTTTGAAGTTTGGTTCATGGTTTGGCCTTTTTTAGTTTGTCATGAAACCCTTGACTTTCATTGGTAGAACAAAAACCTATATGTATTATTTATCATTTTTTTAATACTATTGAGATACTTGTATTCAAAACTCTTACTACCTCATCACTGATAGATGAGGTGGAATGGGCCAAAGATGGTTGAGCTCATTTTTCCCATTTTTTGAACTTGTTTATGTCTATGTATATGTTTTTTTTAAAATTTATAGTTGCAAGAAAACATGAGGGAGCTCACATGAGTGGCTAGTTTTTTGAATATAAATTTATTCTTTAAATTATATAGATAAATAATCTTATGATTTAGAAATATAAATAAATTCAACTGAAGTTTTATTTTGATCCTACATTATTTAAACTTTAGAGTTCTAGTGATTCATATGTATTTTGCATAAACCAAAGGTGGTTGTATTGATTATTTGGATTCATAAATACTAGTTTATCATCTAAGGATGTATTTTATGAGTTCCACTTTGTGGTTTTAATTATAATTTTTTTGTGTTTATTTAGGAATTTTTATACATATAATTATGTAATAAATATGAATCTATTAGATAGAGTTCTCAACATAATGATACTACTTCATTTATTTTTGGAGTATTCATTGTTACTTGTTGACTTATGTTCATTGTACTAAAATATCTTTGACTCTTGATTAAAATAAAATTAGGTAAAATATGTTTGTAAACCCATTTGGTATAATTTATATTTGACTTGGGAGATATTTCCTAAGTTATTCATGAGTTTTTATATTGTTTGAACTACCAAAGTTATTTTTGGTTTTGTTGCTTGAAGAAGTTAGTGGTATCAATTGTATTTGAGTTTATTGGAATCATCCATAATAGAGTTATTTCATTTGCATATGATATGTATCATTAAACTATCCTTGCCTAAATTCTATTAAAACATGTGTAGGAAATATCTGATTTCATTTGAATATTAATAACTCTAATAGCTTACATAAGTTTGTAAACCTAGGTAAAATTAAACTCTTGATTGATAAGGTTTTAGGTTGATTGATTTAGTTGTATTTGTTTTCTATAGACATAATATAATGCTCAAGTGTTGAATATTAAATTATCCTAATTTTGGATTGTCTGTGATTTATTTACATTATTTTTTAAATTTGAATATTAAAATTACTTTTTGTTAGAGCCCAAAAATAAATATAAATGTGTGGGAGTAATTTAGATTTAAAATGCAATATTATTTTTATTTCTTCTCTTGCTGCATTTTTAATGTAATGTTGAGTGATATTCACTTCAGGGTGAAAAGTTCAATTTTTCACCTAGTAGTTGGGTGATTATATTATATGTTTACTTTTAATGGAATCAATTTTTGTATAGATTTGCATGTTACTTATTGTTGACACTTTTATTAAAAGATGAGTTTATAATTTTGTCATAGAAATGACCTTAAATAGAGACATATTAATTTTAGTTGAGGTAAATGGTCAAAATGTTCATATCACTTCATGAAGTCTATGTTTGTGCCCAATATGAAAGTATTGGATACATAACTCTTGTTCCTAAATTCAATATTTAATAATACATTTATATGCATTTAAGTTAATCATTGGTAAACAAGTAAAGGAAATTTTGTTCAATCTTTATGTGATTTATTCAAGGTTGACATTCAAAGTTATAATAATAAATGAAGCTAGTTGGCTACCTAGTGAATTTCCTTAAAGTTTTATTAAATTATCTAATCTATATTCATACTATTGTTTATAAATAATAAGTCAACTTAAATAAATTATTGTGTTCTTTTTAATAATGAAACTTATACCTATAGTTTTTTAAAGTATGCATTATGTCAGCTACACTTAAGTAACACGATAGAGTTAAAATTTAAATGGGAGGTTATTACCCCTTGTAACTGATATTGAGTTATATTTTATAACACAACATAGTTAAGTCATTTAATTATGAAGTATTAATTTGTGTGAAATTTTTTGTTGAAGGGTACTTGTTTAACCATCACCTGAGTCAAGTGCAATTGTAACTTGAGAATAACACTACTATGTGAATGAATAAGATTTTATTTGATCTCGAGAGTAAATTCACTTTTGTATTGAATAATGCATTTGAATATTCCCTTTTGATATATGAATTTTTAATAAAAATACATGTTTTTATTAGGGTAAACTTGGGTTTTGACATGGAATGAAAATCTATTACAATATAAATATTACATAATGAAAATAATCAAAAGAGCATTAATGAGATTTAACTAATTAATAGTATTTAAACATAAAACATACCAAATTATCAACTAATGGTAAAAAACTAGCCTTCAACTATCATATATGAACTAAATACATACTATACTTTATTTTCCCTTTTCCCCCTTTTCATTCATATCCTCCCTTCCTCCAGATTCTTATTGAATTATAATCCTTACAACATCCTTTCCATCTCTACTTAAGGACCAAAATCATTTTTAGATATCCTTCATAACTCTAAAAATTTCTAAATTCCATTAACCACTTATTTAATTGTTTATTTCATTCAAACGTCTCACCTATTGGGGCTACCTAGTTTAGAAACCATCCCAACATCAACATTATTCTTGGATATTTTATTATTTATATAGTTAAATTTATTTTAGCACTAGGATATTTTACTTGTTGCTTGAAGGTGTACATGGTACCTTTTCCTCCTCTAATAGTATTCCTTTATTTAAGGATGTATCTTATTACCACTCAATGTATATACAATGGTATTTTATTCTTCATTAACTTATTTCATACTCATTGGATCTTCCTTTGTTAATATTTGCCTATGTAATAACCTCTTTTAGTCTATCTTGGGCCAACTTTCCTTATAGCTTATTCACATGGTCCTAGGATAGAGCCTTTATCATTTATTCATTTTGAATTATGTTGATCTCTTCCTCTAAATCTTCCCTTTGAGCCTTTTTTCAAGGTTCATGATTAAGATAATTATCATTCCTCTATGTGCCATTTCCCTCATTTTTGGAGTCTTGATTATCCACTCTTATTCTTATCCACACTCGAGTTTGTTTCTTTATACTGGGCATTTATTGGGTTCATGACCCAACCTATTATGTCTAGAACATATTCCCACCTTTATTTCATAAATTATGTGTCGAGAACATTATCCATAATTATATTTTAGCTTAATATATATCAATATAATTTTTTATAAGGAACATTGACATAAAATCTAGTGAAAATCAATTTTTTTGACCTTAGTTATTTGTTAATAACTATGATTTACCCAATAGATTTGGTTATTATTGATATGATTTATTATTCCCAATACTCTAAAGGGGGATAGGTAATATTACCCACAAGGGAACCACAATGAATTATTTCTTTAGTGGTTTAAAGCCTAGTTCCCACCTTTTAAGAACCAAGTTAGCCTTTCCTAAAAACTAGTACCCTCCAACCATGATATTGGTACAATCCTTTTGGTTTATGAGGGTTATAATTAAAAAACCACTAGTCATGGAAAATATTTCTAGTTGGTCCTTGGTTTTCCATTTCCTATTTTCCTAGTCTCTAAATACATCTTTTTTGAGTCTGATACTCCTAAATTTCCTAATCAATGAATTTTCCATCTTAAAACTAGTTCTATCAACAAGCTTATCTAGAATATTAAGGCATAGCTCCTAACTTTCAAGATCAAGATTCATGAAATAAGGGATCCAAAATAAACTTACTTATTAATCTATCTACCTAGGACTTGTTGATACATTTCCCCTTCACTGATCACTTATGGGTTCTTCATTTGCTTCTAGTTACCATTATTATCCTCATCTAATCTAACAACATTGATATGGTTTTCCTTAGATCTAGTTGGATCATTTGTATCCCCATCATCCTTGTCCTCACCTAAACCATCCCACCTAAATCTTGATTTGAATTTTTTAACAGTCATTCATCCACTAAACTATTCCATTTTTTAAATAGTTATATATTAATATGTCTTCCCATGACCTATTGATAAACTTATCCCCTTTTGACAACAAATTTGGGTTTTTCATCTACTTCTTATCACCATTGTTATCCTCCTCCAATATGAAAACATTCCTATGATTTTATTTAGATCTTGTTGGATCAACTAGAGCCCCATCATCTTAGTCGTCCCCTAGGTCATCCTGCCCAAACACTAATTTGAATTTTTTGATAACAATTCCTATGATACATTATTGAGATAAGGTTTTAATATTTTTTATTCATAAAACATGATATAACATTAAATTTATAGATGAAATATATTTTTGGATTAGAGTACTTTGCATTCCCATTTTTTGAAACAATTGTTTGGAAATTATACCTAATAAAAATGAAATATTTTTCTAATGATTAAAGTATGATATTAAATACTTAGTGACTTCTAAATAATCCTTGATTTGTCTCATTGATATTTGAATTATTTAATTTTATTATCTTTTTATTGAAGTCTCATTTAATTAAGTTTAAATGATATTTGAAATAACACTTAAAAAATTGCATAAGCAAAGTGATATTCCATAATTACGGGAGTGCATGTCATCCTCATGGACACACAAGATGGTCATAATGATAATTATTGTACTAACCTGAATGGTTGGTAACTCACAACCATTTTTGAAAGGAATAATGACCATTGTGTGAGGAACTTTATGAACTCTTTACATATATATATATATATATATATTTATTTATTTATTGTAGTTTACTTCTTGGTTTTAAATATTTGTGTGTAATCGACTTGAACCACAACATAAACTTGTTAATTTAATTTGAATCATATGAGGTTCACACAAATATATATTTAAAATTTGAAACAAATGGTTTAAGTGATAAAATTTTGAAATCCATCTTTGACCATTGGAATGAAAACAAGAATCACTTTTTGTAAAAAATAGTTCATAACATTAGAAATTTCAGAGTTTTGTTGTTCAGATTTTGGGCTTGTGATATGTTTTTACATAGTTTAGTCTCATCTTTCATGATGATTTTTTAATAGATAATTCATGTTCTAAATTTATTTAAGAAGCCAATACCTATATATTAATATTAATTTTAGCACCAATAATGTAATTTGTAAGTAGTTTTTACTAGTATGGATCCAAGAATCCTCCCACTCTACTAATATTCTCAAATATCAAAATCATGATGCAAATAAAATAAATAAATGATATATTAGTAGGTAATATCACCAAAAAATGGTTAAGGGTAAAACATTTAAAAATAAAGAGTGTGAAATGGAGTAGATAGATTTTGAAAAGACAACTTTATAAATGAGGCTTATAAGGAAGTTGTTGACCTTAAAAATTAAAGAATGAAAGCTATAATATAAATAATTACAAATACTTTAGGATGTCTAATTATGATCGATCCATCTATGTAGGGAAGAATCTATAAATGAAACTATAACTAACTTCAGAAGCAAAGATACTACATGAAGTGAGGTAAGTTACAAAATAAAACCTTATATAGAGATAGGATATGACTTGAGAAAGAGGAAAAGAAACAAATATATTTTGCAAGCAAGAGTGATTCTAAAAATCAATAACTTTAAAAAGGCTAGGTATTTAATGTAGCATCACCTATTATTATTGCCTTAGATATAAATATAGCTAAGTTATTATCATAAAAAGCTACTCCACCACAAAACCTTCAACCAAATAAACCCCTTTTATATTTTAATGTTTTTCAACAAAATAAACCCCTTTTAGACATTTTAAAAAACATATTTGATACACAAATGATAAAGAGTAAGAACTAGAATAGACTAAAATATGTTACTTAATAAAATTACTTTGATGTATCTTATAATTATCTCATAGCTAAGGCTTAAACTATCTAGGTATACTAACAAATGATAAACAAGACCCATCAATGTATTAGTAATTATTTTCCTATGCCACAAATTATATATAGAACAAACTAATAGTGGTTGATTCTAAATGAGATAATCTTCTTTAATTAAATACATAATCCATCAAGGAGTGATTTATAACATAATATCATAACCTATATTTCAATCAAATAAAGCCAAGATAGGTATAGGTAGAATATTATTGATAAGATCTCATTCCTTAATTTTTTCTTGATTTATCATGTAGAGACCAATTCCACACATCTAATAGATTTAGGGAGATATAAAAAGGGTGAACAAACTATTTTGAGAATGGTTGTAGTGATTATCAAATATAACATAGACTATAGTGTGGACAAACCCAAACTAGCTATGTTTTATGGATTTAGGGTGAACCCATATTTCACATCCTATCCCACTCTTCAAAAAATACATTAGTATTAGTATGGGATGCATAACTAATGATTAGTAGTTTCTAATTTTTTTAGTATGTCTAGATATTTGTGTTGTATGGTTGAAAATTATACTATTTGTTTTCATGATTAGTTATGTTGGAGGACATTTTCATATGCTTATGAATGTACTATTTTATATGATCATGTTGGACTATGATTTCATTTGTATATTGATTTGCATTACAATAGTTTTGATAATTATATATTTTGAGTACTTGATTATTTTATTATAAGCTCAGACTAACTACCTTTTTATTTGATCGAGGTGGTTATAAGACTATCCCACCCTCACACATTGGTATAGAGGGAGAGTATCATAGGGGAGGAAGATGAATATATAACCATTAGGGATAGAGAGAACTAAATTAAACCCACAGACATGCACTATAGTCTTGATTACTTATAATGAAATAAATGATAATAAGTATTCTATAAAAATGTTGAAAGTTACTTTGCATTGTCTATCCATGCAGTTAGTAAAGCATGTTTGCGTTTGTCTTGAGTTCATTACTTGTCTTGATGATTTTGATTATCATAAATATGTGA